>CAUJNA010003837.1:288376-323376 GCA_963377175.1 Effrenium voratum | reverse complement strand
TGAGTTACTGAATACATGAATGAATCAATGAGTCAATGAATGAATGAATAAACGAATCAATGAATCAATGAGTCAATGAATCAATGAGTCAATGAATCAATGCATCAATGAATGAATGACGATGAAACAATGAAGATTAATGACACGCGATGACATGGAATGACATGAGTCAGCATGACATGAATGAAATGAAATGAAATGACATGAATTGACATGACATGACATGAAATGAAATGAACTGAAATGACATGAAATGTTATGAGTGAGTGAATGACTATCTGAATGAGTGAATTATTTGTTTAATGAATGAATGTGTTAAATCTATTTGTGCATCAATGAAAGAGTCTGATAGAGTTTGTGTCAGTTTAAGCAGCATGGGTGTTTGTTTTTGTTTGTTTATGTGTCTGTCTGTCCCTGTGTGTGCGTGCCGCAGTGCCCCAACACAGAAAGCTCGCGGATTCCAGCTTTCTCCGAACAAAACCGAAGCTTACAAGGCTTTCTCTTGGAAGTCTGGAGACTTCTTCAAGTTTGAGCTTGTCTTTCCCATGAGGAAGGCACCGAGCACGCTGCAAGGTGCAATTCCGTTGGTGATCTATCCTGCGCTGATTGTGGTGTACTTGATACGCACCTACAGGCACAGGTTGCACCCCTTGAGGGATGAAGGGATTTTCCCTGGCGTAGAATCCCCTCATAGCAGAAGGTCCTTCGGTTGCGCAAAGAAGTTTCGGGGACGGCCAAAAGTCAACCCTGCCTGCTTTGAGCGCACCGAGTTTGAAAACGGTTGCCGAGTCCGAAGCAAATGGGGTGGGCTACTGGATGCCAAATCGACTGTTTTTAGTTTCCCCAACACGGAGGATTCCTCGACTTTCCAGCCAAGCACTTCTTGGTGCGTGTTTGTTTGTTGGGGTGCCTTTGACAATGATTTGCTACATCTTTGTGTTGATCCAGTTGCCTGGATCGTGGCATCAGTCGGTCGGTCGGCAGCGCTGGCCGCCTCGAACTTCTTTCCTCCGGGCTGGCTTTTGGGCTTTTGTGTCTTTTCTTTTGGCGAACTTGTGTTGCTTTGGGCATCTTCAGCATTCAGGTACACACTGCGAGCTTAGGACGTGCTGCCCCCCCCCCCTCCAACCCCCGCCGCCACGGCTTGTTTATTATGACCCCCAACATTGATTTCTTTTTTTGGGGGGGGTTTCCCCTTAAACTTAACTTGCTGGTGCTCAGCAATCAGGAAATGAACTTGGGGCTTCCGCAATCCTTGCAGGAAACCAGCTCGGCGAGGGTTTTCCTCGAAGTCATTCCATTTCTCGGGCACCCTGGGCCGGGCACCCTGAGCCTCGCACCAGCAAACAAAACCACAAGCAGGCAACCAACTCCAAAAAAAATGGAACCGAGCCACCCAGATGGGTCGGTTTTTCCGCAGGCGACGGCTGGACTTGATGGCCAAGGACTTCGGGTTTATCAAGTGGCTTTGCGAGGGTTTCCTTTCCAGAGGGGTTCTTTCGGGAAGAGTAAAAGGCCCGGGCTGAGATCAGGGTGTTTGAACCATTTTGTGCGGAAATTCCTATTAAAAAAGTGGCTTTGTAGAATCTGAACATGCATTTCGACTCGCAGGCTCGCGCAAAAGTGCTGGGACCTGGGGAGCTGCATTTTTCGTGCATTTCGACTGGCTGGGATTTGGGGCAGTGTGTTTTTCGTGGTAATTGCCTGTGATCTGGTGTGGCGCATTTTTCCCCCAGCATCGAAGCAAACCTGCAAAGATACTCTTGGAAGAGGTCTTGTAGATCCTGACGGAGAACTTCCCTGTCATGGATACGCACCTGTAAAGATCCATCCCAAAGATGCCTTGCGCTGGTCCTTCCATGGGGATCCTTTGAAGAGATCTTGCTCGGACCTGGAAAGATGTCCCTCCAAGTGATTTTGTAGAGGGTGCTGCCTACAGATCTTGAAGCATGGATTCTGTACACACATCTTGCCAAGAAACCCATCCCAGACATCTTGAGCAGCGATCCTGCAAAGAACCTGTACACATACTCCCATAGATATTGTTGCGCTGGTCCTTCGCAGAGAGGGACCCTCTCAGGATTGCGTGCACGGATCTTGCCAAGAGATCCTTCAAGAGATCTTGCGCGGAGATCCTCTAAAGATCCTCCCGCAAATTCAGACGGTCGAGTTCTTGCGCGGGGCCTGCAAAGATATCCTTGCGAGAGATCTTGTAGAGGATGCCCCCCCGACAGATCTTAAACAGAACCCTTGCAGAGGGTATCCTCTGAAGAGATCTTACCCAGATATCTTGTGCAGAGATCCTGCAAAGGTCCTCCGCCGATTCCCTGCGCTGGTCCTGCGTAGAGATCCACCCAACATGTTTTGCGAAGGATCCGCAGATCCTGCGAAGATCCTTCCATAGACTTCTTGTCCAATAATTTACAGAAACATTCGCAGAATGTCTTCCCTATGCTTCCTCGACTATTCTTTAAATAGCCTCGACCATTTAGAAACAAAAGGCTATAAAAGCAGTGTCCCTCGACCATCAAAAGTAGGGCTAGAGAAGCTTGGCCAACTTGAGACGGCTTGCTCCTGGCATCCCGGCACGCTTTTGCGCAGTGAGAGGTTCAAGACCTTTATTCCTGCTTTTATGAAAAACGTGTTTTTTTTGAACAAAGTCGCTTCATCCCGTTGTTTTCACACCGAAATCATGCTGCGTCAATTTGGCTTGTCCCTCACATGCCCGTGTGTGCCAGCTTTTCCACTTCTTGTCCGCAGCTCCACAGAGTCTCATCGCGTGTTGTTTTGTTGATGGTTTAATCGATGTTGGAAGAAAATGAGGCGTGGACAAAAACCATGGACAAACCGTGGAAGGTACGTGTACAAGCGGAAAGTACAGGTAAAAACGTGAAAAGTATGTGTGGACAACCATACCCCAGGAGCCCACAACGCATGCCTTGATCGGCAGCGATGCCCCGGTTTGATTCCTTCCCAACCTGGGTCCCCCAGTAGTGCCCTGTCTCCCGTTTTTGGGGGAGGGTTCCCCTACTGAAATAGACTACAGAAAAAGGGTACCCTGATTCTAACCTCTCTACTGGAGGATCTAGCAACTGATATGGACCAAGCTGTCGGTTTCGGGAGCGCATGCGGCCTGACTCTGTTTGTTTCGGTTACAAACAGGAGCTTGGGCTTGAGCTCGGGTGGATGGCGTTTCTGGGATGTTTCACATGTTTTGCCTTTTCGGGCTACAAGACCCTTGCCTTCTGTGCCAACAGAAAGCGTGAAGTGTGACTCTATTTCAAAGGGTTGGGTGACAGGAAAATACCGAAAAAACATCTTCTTTTGAGTGTTTTGGGGCCATTTCCGGCATTCCTGCAGCCAAGCCCCTTGATCTATGTCGCATGGATACACAAAGGTGAGTCAAACTGGGGAGCCTTCCGATTGTTTCATGTTGCTTGCCGTCCACCGCCATCAAAAGGCACTGGATTGTCACTCAAAATGAAATGTTTCAGCATAACACTAGCATACATGATAGACAAAACCCATGCTCCGTCTGGACCTAAAGATAAACACAAGATCCACCTGGAACCAGTTTGACCGCTGATTTCAGGGTCCCACTATATCTTCCAAGAAAACTGTTCGTTGGTTCCGCAACCATGGTCGAAAGCATCAACCTTGAAACCATGCTGCTAGACCCCATTGTTGACACACTATGTCACGGCTGCCACTCGATGTCCGGAAATGCCATTCGAATTCGTGACAGGAGGGTGAAGGTCAGAGCGACACCATCGGAAGTCTGATGCATGTGCACAATGTCAGAACCTCATTTCGGCTTTGTCGCTTTGTCTATCTGCAGCTGGCAGCAGCATTTGCTGAAGCTGACTTTGCGAAAGAGGAATGAACCAGTTGCCAATTAGATCGGCGCTCATTCGAGATCCCCAATCATTTGTCTCGACACGAGTTGTCAAAAGGAGTTCGGGCGCCCATCTTTGGACCCTTGGGCCAGCATGAAACCAGAGAGCGTGTCAAATTTCACGTGGTCGGTGAGCGTTCTGGCAACCTCCCCCCCCTCCCCAATGGCTCTTAGGCGCGGCGTCTCATTGCTTGCTTCGACAAGGAAGCCTACGTCGTGCGCTGCTGGGCATGTATGATTCCCGAAGTAGAACCCCCCAGCAAATAGCTGTTCCCTCGAAGCACCGTTTGGGCTCCACAGGTGGCTGAAGCAGTGAGGGGTGCCAAGTCAACTGAGCTGCAGAATTTGAAAGAAAGTCCCTTCGAGCGAGGACCGTTGTCTTCGTCAGGGTTCCAGGCCACGCATACAATGCAGCGAGAGCGGTGGAAAGGAGTCAATGTCATGTGACCACCCACCCGCCGCCGAGCGGAGAAAGGGTAGGGAATGAGAAAAAAAGAAGCCCAGTGCGTTCCACGTCTCAATCTGTTCCATTCACCTTTCGATTTGAAGAGAGATGAGAGAAGGGAAAGAGATGCGATGTAGACAAGTAAGATATAACATAAGATGACATATTTCAATTATTCATCAATTATATCTTTCTCACCTGTCATATCGTTTACCAGCGTTATGATTACATGTTTTATGTCTTCGTTTCCCTTCCGCACCTATCCACTCTTGATGATTGATAGGCTCGGAAGCGGATAGGGAAGGGAGCCAGGTTGATGTCGATATTTGTCTATGAGATGCCAAGGGAAGCATTCTCAGAAAGACAACTTACGATATCTCCCTCAGGATTGTTTGTTACCTTCAGGATTATCTCCGTCAATGATAGAGATTTGCACCCTGCAAACATCATGGCAGTTTGTTGATTGGAGTGGGCGCGTATTTCAAGGGTTGTGATGTGGGAGCAGATAAGGATCCTAAGGGATGGATGTCCTTGGCCTCACGTTGATCTTGGCAGGCGCTTTTCTGTTGGAAACCAACAAGAAGGTTCTGATTTGACAAGGATACGCCAAACCTTTGTCCACACGACACATAGTTGTTTTTCTTGTGTTGTTTGGTTGGGTTCCGTATCGCCTTCTTGCGTTGGTCTGGTATGAGGTGATTTGCGAGTTGCTTGCCTAAAGCCCAATGAGCCGCAGGTTCACGGTTCACGGAACGCCACATGGTGCCACCCCGTGGAACATGTTTAACACCCAAGAGTATCCCTGAAAGGCATGTACCCTCCAACCAATTAAGATGGAACCTGACGTTCGGGGGATCCTGGTTTGGACCTTTCTTTCTGAAACACGAGACCGCGCGTTCATTGGTGGGAGGGCACCTCTCTTTTTTTTAGGAGGTCCCGTATTTCAGCAAAGACCCTGTTCTCCAGCCGTGCTTGGCCCTCAGCCGCGCAACTTTGAAACTGAGGACGCTTTGAGGATGTTTTGCGACAGCAGCGCAAGTTGACCATGGACTTGCTCCTTGGCAGTGCGAGGCAGGCCATATAGGCCATGGGTCATCAAGTCACGTCTGTCCATCCAGTTTCACTCGCGGTGCCAGAAGACGCCCCCCTGCCAGTGATTCGACTTCCACAGGTCTCCGAACTTCTTTGTGTGTTGCATGATGCTTTTCAGCCAGGCCTGCAATACATGGCGCCGAGTTTTCTTCTCGGCAGAATTGGTACATCGAAACTTCGATCCTGAGCGAAGACGCGTGATCAGCTCCGTCTCAACTCGGTCTGAGGAAGTCCTTCGACTTCTGGAACGGCCAGCTGATCCCGTGGATCACGCTCCTGGCGATCGGCACCTACATAGGCTCGAGGGGGGGAGTTGGGCCCCGTTCCATTCGATTTGTAGAGATGATTCTATGGATGATTCTATGGATTGCATGGATGATGCTTCATGTTTCCCCATGAGAGGCCCCTCGCTTGGACCTGAAGCCTCAATCTATTTGGGCAAAAATCTGTCTCTGTGAGCGTTGCCGATCTTTTCTGCATGCAAGATGGTGTCAACGCGTTTTGGGTGGCGCAATAGACACCCAGCTTCGGGACCTGAATTCTATTGTACCATGGCACCAGACTTGCCCTCCAGTTCCCACGTTGAATACTGTTGCTGTGCCTTGCCGTTTCCTGGAAGAACCAAGGCGATTCCATTTACTATAGGAGCCATCCTGACCCAAGACCATGATCCAAGAGATCAAAGGCACCCTGAGATGAAGGTCCCACTGCAACCCGGAGTGGCGGTTAGGTGACCGTAGGCCACATGGCCGCGCCCATGATTTCGAGAAAAAAACAAGGCGCCCATTTGCGCCACGGGCTGAAGGACGTCGGCTCACCCAGAAGAAATCTGGCTCATTCGCAAGACCTGGCCCGCGTGTTCATGCCCCAAAATGGCGGGTTTTCCCGTTGTTTTCCCCTTAAACCACGAAAAAGGGGAATCAACTCAACAAAGGAGAGCGATATGTTTCATGTGCTTGCGTCGCGCATGGCGGCATCGTTTCCAGTGACCGACCTGAGAGGTATTTCCCCCATGCTGGTGCTGCGGGGCACCACCTCCTTGGGTGCCTTCGTCGCCACAATCGGCGTGTACAAGGCGATGTCGAAAGTGATGTGATTCCAAAAGGATGCCATCGAATTTCCGATCTGCATTTTGGTGACAAGCAGCGCACACACACACACAAAAATACACACACACACACACAAACTTGGTGGATGATTCCAGGAAATGATCAGTTCGCATTTCCCATTTGATGATATTCAACACGCACACACTTGGTGCATGATTGGAAGAAATTATCAGTTCGAATGTCCGATCAGCATTTTGATAGACAACACACCATGCCAATTCCATAGCGCGTGCCAGATGAGGCCTGTGGTGCCTTGATTCCTTGGCCACTTGCCTTGAAACTGCGCAAGACGGGTTCTTCCTTTTGAGAGATAGCCATAGCGGTTGGACCAACAACTTCTTTGGCCACAAAAAGGTGCACTTGGCGAGCCCTTTGCTTCAAAGGACGATTGCCTTTTGCACGTTCCTATGTTTCAGGAAGCAACCAGGCGGTTGTGGCTGGTGCCTATGGTGAGCTTGCCGCCATTGTTTTGCATGTTTTTTGAGATTTCTTCGCGCAGGTTTTGGACTTCACTTTGGATTTGGCAGAGCGCTTGCTCAAGTTCAATCCTCGGGGGAGCAACTTCATGCCAGACTCCATTGGGATCAAACGGTTCCACTTTCAAGTCTCTCTTGGACAAATTTCCAGCAGGCTAGCCTAGCAGGGGAGGGAGGAAATACCTTGTGGACATTTGTCATCCCAGAGGAGAGACTTGTAGAATTTGGTCGGAGGCCAAGCGAACGGATGAGCCATTGCAGAATGCCCAAAGACCAACTGCCCAGCGATCTTTACCAGCAGGGTTTCCTCCATTGGAGCTTCCAAAAGTGGGGGGCAGTTTCAATGGGTCAATGGGAACAACCACTTTGAGTTGGGAAATCCAGTGACATCTGCCTCCCAAAACAACCCTAGGAATCCGGCACCCTGCTTGAGCACTCAGCAGGGAAGTGAACCTGCGAAGAGCCTCATCTTCAGAAGTGAAGGTGCCCACTTGAACTTGACTTTCCACTTGAAACCCGGGATGTCCACCGTTTTTTTCTTCTCAGAGGTGCAATTGGCTTTGTCATATTGCTATCGGAAAGGTTGGGATGTCTGGGTTCTTGGGGCTACGTTCAACCTCAGTTCAGCTTGTCCCTGAGTACATTCTTGCAGGACCTTGGGGACCGGTTCTCCACCATCCTCTCAGGCGGAAAAGCCAGACGGGGGGGCTGGGGGTCCTGAATCGGGTTGATGATGACCTGGATCTCTATACGCGTTGAACAAGAAGCGGTAGGTGCCCTTCGAAATAGCTGGCATGCTGTGTTTTTTTGGAACTGCCTAAATGTGTACCACAGTCTGGATTGAAATTTCGGGTTGGGTGTTTTTTGGGAACGGTTGTGTGTAGCTGTTTCCCCAGAAAACGCCAAGAAGAGTCATGGCAAGACGAGCTCGCTCCTTTTGCCAGGTGTGGAATCGCTGAGCAAGGCCATCAGTCCGTTGGCCGGGCTGACCATGCAATTCAATCTCCCCACCGAGACTTGGCCCCAACTTGGTTGAACAGTTCCCAAGGACCCAGTAGGCGACCCGTGTAATTAGGCACCTTTGCGGGCCCTCGCGTTATATATATATATGTTTGTGTATATATATATATATTAAATATATGTATATATGTGTGAGAGACCTCTAGGTAATATTTGTCCCTGCTGGCTGGCAAGCCAAGAATTCCAGGAGCTCCAGGAATTCCAGAGACAAACCCTTAGAATTCCTGGATGTTTTGGAATTCTTAGAATCCTAGAATTAATTCTAAGAATGCTAGTAATTCCAGCTGGAATTATTCCACTTTTTAAAATTAATTCTAATAGTTCCATTTGGAACCATTAGAATTTACAGAATTAATTCTAGGAATTGGAATTACTCCAAGGAATTTTTAGAATTCGCAGATTTTTCTATAAATTGGAGTAATTCCAATAGGAATTATTAGAATAAGGAATTATCAGAATTCTTGCAATTCTTGCCTGGCCAGCATTCCCTGGCAATTCTGTTTCTGGATTTTTTTGGAATTCTTAGAATCCTAGAAACAATTCTAAGAACTCTAATCATTCCAATTGGAATTATTCCAATTCCTAGAATCAATTCTAAGAATTCTAATATGTCCAATTGGAATTATTCCAATTATTAGAATTAATTCTAAGAATTCGAATAATTCCAATTGGAAATATTAGAATTCTTAGAATTCATTCTAGGAATTGGAATAGTTCCAATTGGAACTATTAGAATTCTTAGAATTAATTCTAGGAATTGGAATAATTCCAATTGGAAATATTATAATTCTTAGAATTATTTCTAGGAATTTGAATATTTTCGATAGGAATTCTTGCCTGGCCAGAATTCCCTGGCAATTCTGTTTCTGGATTTTTGGGATTTTTTTGAATTCTAGACTTAATTCTAGGAATTCTATTAATTCAAATTGGAATTATTCCAATTCCTAGAATTAATTCTATCAATTCTCATAATTCCAATTGGAATTATTCCAATTCTTAAAATTAATCTTAAGAATTCCAATAATTCCAACTGGAATTATTCCAATTCCTACAATTAAATCTAAGAATTCCAATATTTCCAATATTTCTTACACTTCGAACAGTTCCAATTGGACTTATTAGAATTGTTAGAATTAATTCTAGGAATTTGAATAATTCCATTTGGAATTATTCGAATAAGGAATTATAGAATTCTTGGAATCCTTGCCTGGCCAGCATTCCCTGGCAATTCTGTTTCTGGAATTTTTGGAATTCTTAGAATCCTAGAATTACATCTAAGAATTCTATGAATTCCAATTGGAATTATTCCAATTCCTAGAATTAATTCTAAGAATTCCAATAATTCCAATTGGAATGATTCCAATTCCTAGAATTATTCTAAGAATTCCATTTATTCCAATTGAAATTATTAGAATTCTCAGAATTAATTCTTACACTGAATAATTCCAATTGGAATTATTAGAATTGTTAGAACTTGATTCTAGGAAATGGAAAATTCCAATTAGAATTATTCGAATAAGGAATTCTAGAATTCTTGGAATTCTTGCCTGGCCAGCATTCCCGGGCAATTCTGTTTTTGGAATTTTTGGAATTCTTAGAAACAATTAGTTGTGATGAAGTCCAATAATTCCATTTCGAATTCTTAGAATTAATTGTAAGAATTGGAATAATTCCAATTGGAATTATTGGAATTCGTAGAATTAATTCTAGGAATTGGAATAATTCCAATTGGAATTGTTGGAAGTAATAGAATTCATGCTAATAATTGGAATAATTCAATTGGAATTATAATAATTCTTAGAATTCATTCTAGGATGCTAAAAATTCCAAAAGTTCCAGAAACAGAATTGCCAGGGAATGCTGGCCAGGCAAGGATTTTCCAATACTTCTAAGAATTCCTATCGGACATATTCAATTTCCTAGAATTCTGTTTCTGGATTTTTGGAATTCTTAGAATCCTAGAATTAAGTCTAAGAATCTTATTAATTCCAATTGGAATTTTTCCAATTCCTAGAATTATTATTTCTATTAATTCTAATAATTCCATTTGGGATTATTCCATTTTTTAGAAATAATTAGAGTAATTCCAATTGGAATTATTAGAATTCCTAGAATGAATTCTAAGAATTGGAACAATTCGAATTGGAATTCTTAGAATTCCCAGAATTAATTGAATTATTCGATATCATATTAATTCCATTACTTCCAATTGGAATTCTTAGAATTATTGGAATTATTTCCAGGAGTTTTAAGAATTCCGAACAGACACACCGATTCCTTGCCCCCCTGCTCGCACGGATCGTGCTCTAACCTCCAGGACACGCTCCCCATGTTTCAAAGCAACACACGTGCAATAATTGATAGAGTTAATTCTCGGAATTTCAAGAATTCTAATCAATCACTCCATGTTTCTCTCTTGCTCTCGCACACACGCACCCACTTTTAAACCCGAGGGGGGTCTCTGACTATTCGGGTTGAGCGCTCGCGTCCGCGGCTCGAGTGCAGTGATCGAGTCACACAGCAAATGGCTTCCCTCTAGAGCCGAAACCGTAACCGACCATTCCCTTCTTCTTTCCCTACTCTTCCTTCCACAGTTAATACAACTCAGGGTTTTGCAGATAACCGTCTACACCCAATAAATATTGACCATTGACTGCCAAGGAAGAACCCATCCAAGAAGCATGATTTTTCTCACGCACTTATCTTATCTCTGCCTCATCTTTTTATCCCTTCACCCGTCACTTTCGGTTGCTAGGAAGTGAGAATGGAGGGTGAAGGGGGTGACAGGTAGGAGATAAAGAAATGAATAGTAGTAAAGGAATTATTGCCCCGCCTTATGGCATAGCTCCCGGGGGTCCCATCCCTGACCAACTACTTCGCCTCATCCATGATTAGGAGGCGAGACAAGTAGAGAGGGAATCCCATGACATCCCATTCCCTTCTTCTATCCCTACCCTGGTCGTCTGTGGGTAAAAGAAGGAAGGGAAAGAGTATGAAGAGAAAGGGATGGTGTGTGATGGAGAGATGAGAGTGGGCAATGGTCCATTCCTAATCCCACTCTCTCCCGTCTCGCTGTCCCCCTCGCTTTCTCTCGCATATCCACTCTTTCTCTCCGTTCATTTACCTAGCATGCGATTCCACGAGCTGACAGGTGGTGGAGAGAGGGAAGCGGACGGTTAGCCCGCAGTGACATGTAGACAAGATGTTGGTGGGTGAAAGAGTTAAAAAGCCCTTGACTTCGTCATCCTGTTCCCTTTAATCTACTGCAAGTTGATGAGGGAATGGTATGAAGAGACGAATTGATGAGATGAGACAATGAAAGCGAGCTCCTGTCCCATCTCCTCTTCCCCTCTTCCTCCCTTGCCGAAGCAATTGGCAAGGGAAGAGGACAAGGAAGAGCGAGTCCATTCCCTTCGCTCACTGGCTTTCCTACGTCTGGGATAGATAGCGTGAACGCCATCCACAATATTTCCTTAATTAACAAGACAATGCTAGCATATGCTGAATTAACTCCTCATGTTACATAATTATAAACCTAAGAGGGGGCCAGGGAAATGTAAAAAGCAATGTAATTCCTGAACAAAATATTCGACACGCAAATCATAAGATTTCGTGAGTAGTAGAACGAAAATATTTAGCACGACAATACTAGACTTCCTTTCTTTTCAGTTGTATCATTAGAATATTTGGCTTTTCTTTTTACTATGGTCTTTTTCTCAGTATTTAATGTCATCTGTTCAATGCTTGTAACTCCTGTTAACAATCCTATATTCTGAGATCTTATGATATAAATATTTTGTTGTTTTTCTATTAGAAACTTTCCAAAATGTACGACGAGATAATGGGAAACCCTTCCAAACTGAGGCAATGAACAAGAAGATGATATGAACAGCCAAGGATTTCACAGATAACCGTCTAGACCAAAACTTATTGAACACTGACTGTCACGGGAGACACGAAACCAACCAAGAGGCATTATGTCCCTCACAAACATTCGCTCACGTATCTCTCTGTCTCATCTATTTATTCCTTCACCCGTCACTTTAGGTTGCTCGGAATTGAGACTGGAGGGTGAAGGGGGGGTGACAGGTAAGAGATAAATAAATGAATAGAAGTAAAGGAATTATTGCCCCGCCTCCATTCATATCTTATGGCATAGCTCCGGGGATCCCATCCCTGACCAACTTCGCCTCGTCCATGACTAAGAGGCAAGACAAATAGAGAGGGAAGACCGTGACATCCCATTCCCTTCTTCTATCCCTACCCTTCCTTCCATAGTTGGTAGTCTGTGGGTAAAAGAAGGCAGGGAAAGAGCATGAAGAGAAAGGGATGGTGTGTGATGGAGAGATGAGAGTGGGCAATGGTCCATTCCTAATCCCACTCTCTCCCGTCTCTCTCTATCCCCCATCGCTTTCTCTCGCATATCCACTCTTTCTCTCCGTTCACCTACCTAGCATGCGATTCCACGAGCTGACAGGGAAAGGGGTGCATCTCTCACCATCAATTAGACATAGAAGGGTGTTAGGGACAATAATATCCTTTCCCATTCCTTTCCATCCTATGCTTTCTCCAGTTCCACCTCACCCAATTTTCAAGATTCCTGAATGGGGTTGGATAAGGAAATGTGAGAGGCTAATCTCATCCCTTTCCTACGTCTGGGATTACGGTTAAGCTTTTTTTGCTTTCGCACACCGCAACCGCATGTCTTAATCAAGGGTTTCATGGCGGTGCAATCCCAAGAGCAAGAGAAAAGGAAATGGGAATGTTGGAGCTTCCGATTGGCGGTTGAACTCAGAGAACGATTTGCGAGCGCGCCGTCAACCTTGCCTCTCTTTCCTCTCCCCATCCGCCATCCCGCTTCTCAGTCTTCTCTGTGAGGCATGAAGGGGTGGGATGAAGAGAGAGGGTCAAGTCAGAACAAGAGCTGAATGGACAAATGTTCGTAAAAGGTCCCTGCCACATATAAATATATATATATATACACACATTTTGTTATTTTCTTTTTTTTGGGGGGGGGATGGCGGGGTTGTTGTTTGTTCTCAATTGCCTTGGTGGTTTGGGTTTTAGTGTCTTGGTTTGGTATTGCTAGGGTCAGTGTGGTTTCGTTCGTGGCTTTTGCTTGGCCAAAAATGTCCACCGCTCACAGTTTGGCATGGCACAGTTCTTGTCCCCGGATGAATGATTTGCCGGTGAGATCAGTAGGGAATGAGGGAATGCACCCAGGGGTCCCTGTAAATGAAACCACCAGTTGGATGGTTTACAAGGTTCGTTCACTATTCCCTACCCATCGCACCACCAAGATTAAGCCCTGGTTGATCAATAGGGTGTCTTTTCACAAGGGGTTTCATCACGGGGCCCGACACACTGATGATTAATACGGGTTCCTTCCTGGATCAGCATTTTCCATGGTTGTCAGGGACACCCCAAGAGGGGACCCCGAAACAAAGCACCCAAAAGGGTCCCTAAGCCTTATCAGTCACTAGCCCAGATTGGGACTGGGGAATTACAGGAACATTACCTGAGATTGAACGTACAGAAAGCCCAAAACAAGACAAACCGATAAGGAATTTCAAGAACAACAGATAATCCAAAACGCTCACCCTCCCACCAACTAACATGGAACCTGACAGAGGGGTCCTGGACCTGTCAGGTTCCACGTTAATTGGTGGGAGGGTAACTCTAAAGAGAATAAAGAGGTTTCTTTACAACCTTACCTATCTACAGAAGTTGAGAGACTGGGCGGTTCTGAAAGCTCCGTTGCGGGGCTAAGGACACATAGCCGACCGGGGTGAGAGAGAAGGGGCAAGTGGGTCTGACCGGTCTGGGGGAGGTGTTTCTAATGTTATTGGCAACTCCGGGGCTTGTGGCTGCTGCATTGTACATCACCCAATTCTTACTGTTTCTGCATATGGGTGTGTCTTTTAAGGCAGGACCCCCCAAAACGGCTTCGGTTTTCCTGTTGGTTTCCCTTTGAAACCACCCCAAAAGAGGGAGAGCACGCCCTCAGGGGGGGGCGTTTTTTAATGCCATGAAATGCAACAATTTTAATCCCAAATGTGAGAGTTGCGCGCGGTTGAGACTCAGCAGTAGGCTGGCAATACCCTTTTGTTGCTGTGGACCTTGGATGTTGTGCCCAAAATTGATTGTCTGTTGCAAGCGTGCACTATCAGACAGCTTTGAAGAAAAGGCCAGTCACTAACAGTGTCGTGTCAGGTTTTGTCTGTTGCTAGAGTAGCTGCAATGATCTTAGCATCTTTCTTTTCATTCCTGTTACACTGTTTGGCATGAACACTGAATTAAACATCAACTAGAATCCTGTATGGAAAGACGAGCTGGTCGTTACTTCTAGTTTTCCCGGCCCTTAAAAGGAGAGACAAATGAATAGCAGCTCGGGGAAAATGCAATTGGAGTTCTGTTGGTTTACACGTTGAAGATTGCAACGCTTCATATCTCAATTAGATGTAAACTTCAAACAATATGTTGCATTGACATTTAAATAGGGGTCCCTGTCCAATTAGGACGGATTCTAATTGGGAATGTAAGAAGGAAAGAGAAGTTTGTCGTTTCTTCCAATTTGCAGACCCCTGAAAAGGAGCGAACAATAAACCATTGTAGGAAAATTGATTTCATTACAATTGTTTGCAATATTTGCATTGCGAGGCAATTCATGTTTCTTAAGCTTGCTATTGCTTAGCACTTCTCTTCCAAGCAGGATTCCAGTTGGAAGCTAATTGTAATTGTAACTTTGATATTACGTGTGAATTTTGATGTTAAATGGGATGTTTTCCAAATACGCGTTCAAATTTTAGTATATTATAAACAGGAGTTCCTTCCAATTCTAAATGGGATTTCCTTTCCAAATAGTATGCTGATTGGACATTTCATTAGAACTTAGTTAGAACTTCATGACGGTTGAATTAAGTAGAATCTAGCAAGGAAACGAGCTGTTTGTTTCTTCTAAGTGATTCAATTTGAGTCAGAATTTAAACGGAGTTTCCTTTTCAAGTAGCTAATATTTGGATTTAGCTATAACCTAGATAGAATCTGGTAAGGAAAGACAAGCTGGCTGTTTCTTCTGGTTGTTTTGGTGTTTTGAGTACAGTTCTCTTGCGGTTAGCTGGTGAAATCCCCAGACTGTGATGGCAGATGTGTCCTTGTTGTCAAGAAATGATTCTTCTTGGTACCTCGAGAAAGATGTCAGACCCTAGCTCGGCCAACATGGATACATGGGTCTGTTCTTAGTTTTGATGATTTTCTCGAGGATTGTACACTTTTCAATCAAGACCTCGAGGAAACTAACAAACAAGAGCAGCAACAACTCAGACCCAATGCATCCATGTTGGCCGCGTTACGGTCTGACTTTTTTTTCCTCGAGGCGTTGGCGACAGTAGTCTTGGCACGCTCGCACAGTACCTGCCGCACTCACATCCCCCGCTTTGTTTGGAGGGCCCAATAGGGGGTCTCCATGGTAATTCGCAACGGGGGATTCTTTCATTTGGGCTCATTGCATTTGTCAATTCCAGAAGGAGGAGAAGCATTTTATGGCAGGTCTTCTTTCAACTGCCCCATTTGGGCGCCAAGAACAGAACATCCGACGGCGGGATTCTTAGCATCTCCAGACATGCCATGGCCGGCAACTGGGTTGGACACCGTCAAGGTGTTTTGTTCGGTTGAACTGGATGGCACTGGTTTAGACTTGTTTCTTCCATTTACCAGGGCTGGGACCATCTATTTTCAACATCAGTTGCCTTCCATGATGGAATTACTGGGGGACACGGGGCGGTCCGAAAATGGAGGGGACCTTTTGGATGGTGATAATAGGATCTTAACAGGCGCCAACCATGTTTCTGGGTAAGCTGTTTTAATGACTCCTTCAAGCCCAAAGCTCAAACTTAGTTGGAATTTCAATTTGCTTCAGAATAGTTTTCATGTTCCCCTGTTGGTTTCAAAGGGAAAATCTATCACTGGACATATTTTCCAATTTTTCCTGGGGACGTATTCCCCAAATGGCTGGAGACTCCACCCAGTTGCCCAGTGGCGCCCTTTTTCCCCTTTTTATTGGGAAGAGTTCCCCTTTACCCTCCACCAACCCAAAGAAGGATGCCCTTTTTTGCCCATGGCCGGGCATCTGAGTCCACGAAGCGTATTCGACTCGTCGCAGCCGAGGACATCCCGCAGCGGGCGGAGGTCTTCGCGCAGAGGCAGAAGTTCGCGCTGGAGTCCCATCAGCAGGCGCTCGCTTACAGGTCCAGCGGTCGAGCGAACGGAGGACCCCCTCGTAAACCTCGGCAAAAAAGGAGGGGTGTTGCTCAAAATGGGGGGAGTTCTTCAGATAATTGTCTTTTGGATTCCCTTTGTCCGTAGCAACCAAAAGAGGTCCATTTGGAGAAACTCCTTTGGTTTGTTTTGGGTTTGGACCATGTTGGTGGTAGATGAAACAAGTTCGGCTCCTGTTTTGGCTGCCAATCCACATGGCCCACATGCCGGAAGAGTGGGAAAGTAAGTAACCCGTGAAGAATCCAGCCCGGTCTGCCTGCGCGATGAGGAACGAGCGGAAAAAGTCAGTTTGCTCAACTACTGTGCTGGTAAATGGAATTCCGGGCATGTCTGGCGGTCCATGAACGAAGCATCACTCTTCCCTTCCAGCTACAGTGGCATGTGCCCCAAGTGAACCCATATAGCAAACTTATGCCGTTAGGTGACTTTATTGTGCAACATCAATCACTTTGCTGTTGCCATGGAGTGTCACAATTTGCGTTGCCATTGAGTGTCACAAGAGTGACAATTCGCGTGTACCAATCAGAGAAATGAGATGATCAATTCCCACCACTTAAAGGAGGCTTTCCACCTCTATTCTTCCAGGCTTCTGCCAGACATGGCTCATGTCAAGAGCTAGGGACATGTCAAACCCTGTCTGAACATACATACATATATAACACATATACAAAATGTGTGTATGTACATGGATACATTATTTATATATATATATATATGTGCTACGCCGCCCCCCCCCCCCCCCTCGCCCCCTGTTGTGCCTATCCCCAATAATTTGCTTAATTTGAGCGCTCAGGCTATATAGTTTTGATGGTTTTGCCGTAGGCACCGTTTTGCTTGGTTTGAGCAGACAGGCTGTAGTGTTTAAACTATTATTGCAGCAGACCTAAGCAGAGAGATGCAGGCTTGCAGTCCATCATGCCCATTTCATCTTGGCCAATTCCAAGGAAACCATTCCAAGCAAAAATGCATCAACATGTAGATAGGCTAGAAGCCTCTGGAATTTATAGAAACTGGACCCACACAAGGATATTTTGTACTTCTAGCACAAAAGCAACTAGAATTCCAGGAAAGCTTTCTCCAGCATCTTGACTCCAGAAAAGGGCATAGAGTCAGTTTAAGACAATAGTGGTGTAAACAACTACTTTACTCTGGTTTTGGACAGAGCGCAATTCCGTTATGACAAGAGAAAACACAATCAACATGTAGACATGCCGGACCCCTGCAAAACTACAGAAATGGGACCAACAAAGGCAATCTGAATATCGCTGGAACAACAAGGAACAAGCAATCATCAATAATCACAATTGCCAAGGAAAGCATTGTCCAGAAAACGAAAGATATTCAACATTAAAGCTTGCCCATGCAAATGGGTGTGAAACTGTTTTGCCAATTTGCCCCCTGATATTATGACTGTTGAATCTAAACTCCTCAATACAGTCTTTAGATCCAAATGCATCCTCGGGACTTTTGAGGGAGGTCTTCTATGTGAATGTCTCCCCCATCAACCTCTAAGATTTCTTAGTACTGTTATTCAGATTTCTTAATTCCGGTAATAAAAGGTCTGGATCTAAGACAAAAGATCCAAGATTGCTGAGGGACTTTTGAGGGAAATCTTGCCCAGCCTGAAACCTGAATACCGGTATCAAGATTTCTTCGCACTGTCATGTAGATTCCTTAATATTCGGTATTCAGGAATCTGGATCCGAGATCCTAGATCCAAGATTGCTGGGGGACGTTTGAAGGGAATCTTGGATCCATGAATGCCCCGAAACCATATTACCGTGTGCGGAGATTGTGCGTGTCGAATCGCTCTCGCTGTGGCGCCGTGCGGATGTGCAACTTCGCCGACGAACCCTCTGCGAAGATTGTGTGTGACGATTGCACCGCGCGAATTGTCTTGCTTTTGCTGCTCGCGAATGGTCTTTGAAAGTTGTCTCGTGGTTTGCGCGCCTTCTTTCGCAATCGCGGCGTCGTGGGTTCGATTCCCCCTGGGTCCGCCAGCTCCGGCTCAAGAATAGCAATTCTCAAGTACCAAAGTATAGTACGGAAACTGTGCTCCCGCAGCTCTGGCTGGAAACTGGAAGCTTGTGAGTACAAAAGTAGTACACGAAGTGCGCTCCCGCAGCTCCCAAAGCGCACTCCTGCAGCTCCGGCTGGAAATTCGCAACTTCTAAGTACAAAAGTAGTACGCGAAGTACATTCCCGCAGCTCCGGCTGAAAGCCTGCAAGTTTAAAGTGCAAAAGTAGTACACGAAGAGCATTCCCAGAGCCCCGACTGCGAAATCACAATTGTTTAGTACAAAAGTAGTACACGAAGCGCACTCCCGCCAGCTCGATTTTCTACGTACAAAAGTAGTACGCGCAGTGCACTCCCGCAGCTCCCGCTGCACAATCGCAAAGAGAAAGAGAAGCATAAAGATAAAGAGAAAGAGAAAGATAAAAGAAAGAGAGAGAGAGGGAGAGAGAGAGAGGAAAAGAAAGGTAAAGAGAAAGAGAGAGAGAGCGGGGGCGAATCGATTGCACAGCGGCGCGCGCAACTCAGTGTTGAACGCGTGGGCTTGATTGCGCAGTTTCACGTTCGCCGCTTAGCATTGCACATGGACAATGAGGCAATTCTGCAATGCGATTGCTGCATGCTAGAAATGGGTTGCTTAGATGTTTCCTTGGCGCGTGGAAGTGTAGGTTTAAGAACTTCAGCTGTTGAGTAGAGTAGTGCCTGGATACACACCTATATACATCACAACATTCTTGCATGACCTTTGTCAAACACGCTTTCGGGAAAACCGGGAACTAGTTTTTTTAGATTCTAAGAGACACTTGGAAACAGCAAAACATGATATTCACATTGAAATTCCCCCAGCAATCTTTGTGCTTGGATCTAGATTTCTGAATACCAGTTATTAAGGAATCCACATATAGTATGCAGAATTATGGCACACCCTCCTTGGTGCCCGTGTTTGGCCAAAAAATGCAAAAGTCCTGAAGAAGGTGGTCAAATGCAGCGAAACATAGGCACCAGGGGAGGGGCGTACCACATATATATATATATATATATCTATGTATATATACATAGATAACATGTATGTATGCATGGGGACCTCACCCTTATCGCCTGGATGTTTTACCTCAGTTGCCATGAGGCGCCGATGTTTGACTCCATCCCCATCGTTTTCAGCAACGTGAAGATCGCAGCTCGGAGGAAAAACTCCGGGGCGAGAAGCAGGGAATAAGTTGGGATGAGGAGAAGAACCTCATCCATTCTCGTCAACCAACTCATCTCGTGGGAATGAGTCGGAAGAACCCCATCCATTTTCGAGTTGGCTTTCTGTAAGAGAATTTGAAGATTCAGGGGCTTGGTCAGGGCGAGTGGAGGTGCGGGGTGGGGGGTCAGTTACAGGAGGATTTCTTTGGAAGAAGCTGAAATCTAGCCACCAGGGCACCGGTGATGTCCGGGATTGTTGGTGGTTGGAAAATGGTTCAGTGTGACAGGTGGTTGGCCCATTTCCCCCTCCTTGGTGGCGTATTTCGCCCAGGAGATGTTGGGTTTTTTGTCGTGGCGGCGTGTTTTTCGGGGAGAACCACCCCAGTGATTTCGAAGTCCCAAAGGCAAGGGACAAATGGATCGGCATCTTGTTGCAGAATCCTGGCCCACAGTTGCCGGGGTTTGTGAGCGAAAAGCAAACAAGGTTCCTTTTTTGGGGTTCCATCTCCGGGAAACCTCAAGATCTTGAGTTGGTGCAACATGATGTTCCATGCGGGTTATCCAAGCAGCGCGATCTTTGACATTTGCCCGCCCCCAGTGGTGTGGCTCATCTGAGGACCACTCGCCCACCATGCATACTGGAGCAGGATGCTTATCAACACAAGCGCCACAAGGCCGGGTGACACCTGAACCGCGGATACACTTCACGGCATCTTTCGCTGTGGGAGAGTGACCGGAGAAAACGCGTAGTCACTGACGCGTGGCGCACACAGAACGCACTCTGGGTGCCCGAGGATCCCCAAAGAGTTGGTACTTAGGAAACCAATGTGAAACATGATCAGAAGATACGAATGTGTGAAAATTAATGCTTAATTCCTTATAGTTATTGAAGAGAACACTCCCAAAACGTGAACCGAAAGTACCCAAAGAGGAGCCAGCTTTTTCTTTTCCGTTTGGTGAACTTCAATTGCGACTGTGGAGGTTCTTCAGGAAATGATTGGAGCTTTGCACCCATCCTGTTCTCTTCAGGGATCCATCTTTTCAAGACGTTGCATAACAATCATATATATATATTTTTGGTCTTGGAAGACAGTGGCGGGCGGGGTGAAGAGAAATTGGGGAATCGCCAGTCTTCGCGGCTCCCGGGATCTTTTGCACCGCCACGTTTGCGCTCGCGCAGATCGCTCCCTCGCAGGCTCGGTGATTCACGTCATTGGCCCACACGACTCAGGCGCGGCTGGGGTCAAGCCTGCGCCATTGGGACGGACTGGATAGTTACCTCAGCAAGCCCCGGCCCCTGCTCTTCGGTCTTGAATTCATATCATGTGTGCTTCTTGGATTAGTTTGCTCAGGAATAGATGGCACTGGTTTAGTTGGGTTTCATTCCATTTACCAGGGCCATCAGTTCAGTTTTTCCAAAAGGTCACCTATGCTTGAACCGACTTTGATTGCGAACGACTTGGCAGCTTGCATGAAATTGGTGATGAGTTTGCCTCTATGTGCCTTGGGCATTTACAGTAGACTCGTTTCGGCACCCTTTGACCCGAAAGTGCTTCAGCGGGTGGCTGAAATCAGAAATGGCTTCCCATCCTTCTTCCATGGGCTCAGTTTAAATGCAGGTGTTGCGGAATCTGCTGCGATGAGCCATGTGATACGGCTTGCTCTTGGAAACAGCAAATGCCAATTTGAGCCACAATCAAAACACGGGTAAGTGAAGGTTAGTAAGGGACAATCCCAACCATAAATAGCTGCGGCCGCCTTCTTAATTCTTTACATGGTTCTGGGTAGACAATTTTAATAGCGGGTTTTGATTATGACTCATTTGACCCTTGGTTTGCAGCCGTTGCAATGTAAGGCCTTGGATAGAGAATCTGAGCCATGTTCGGACATCTGGAGCTCAGCTCATTCAGCAGGAAACGCTGCGTCTTTACGCAGCAAGGATTTTATGGGCTGCTGAGTTTTTCAGGGTAGTGTTTCTTGGAGACGGCCAATGGGCCAAGTGGGGCCCGGCTTTCCAACGGGCCAGTCAAGGCATGAATCCACACCTATTGACCGAAGTCTCATGGGTCAAAAATGGTTTGGTGGCTAGGCAATGCTAGGATGTGTGCATGACAAGCAAGCAGGCAGGCAGGCAGGCAGGCAGGCAGGCAGGCAGGCAGGCAGGCAGGCAGGCAGGCAGGCAGGCAAAGCAAGCAGGCAGGCAAGCAAGCATGCAGGCCAGCCTTGATTGTTTCTTGCACTTATTGCCTGTATTTTGCTCGGTGTACGAGCCACGCCCCATTCCGCGTTCTTTCCTCTCAACTGGACTTCAGGTTGTAATGTTCTAGTTTTCAAGAAGGGTGCTACCGTTGACGCGTGAACATACAACCCGCTGGCTTCATAAATGAGTGTCTTTGGGGAAACCACCCCTCTTGGTATTTAAGTCCACTTTGTGGTCAAAAAAAATGGACCCCTGCCCGTGACCGTGTTGTCCCTGCCACCCCCATTTTTATGACGTGCCATGGCCGGAGCGCGTGGAAAAAGACTCACCCACCATCAGAATTCCTACAACACCAAGCTTCAAAAGATTGCCCCCCGGACGTTGTTGGGGCTTGCAAAGACTGCTCGTGCTGAAGATAAGTTGCCGCATCAAGGCCTGAACGTGTTCTCTTGTAGGGGGGTGTTCGAGTTTGTGGGGTCCCCGCGAAGTCATTTACGCAACTGCCGTGGCGAGAAGCACCTGGCGTGGGATTTCCGAATGGATGACCCATGAAGGCAAGAAAACACGAAAATTAATAGCCTTCAATAGACAATGGTCATATGAAGGCAATCAAATTGATTGAGTGACGTTTGAAAAGGCAAGAAACCCAGAAAGCATGGGAATTCATTCGGAAGCAGTCGCTGTTCAATCTGCTTCTTCAATTGGGGAACGTCAACAAAACACGGAACCCTGGTCATGAAATCTGCCCGCTTCGGAGAGGCAAGGGTCAGATCCTGAAGCGGATCTGCGAGCTCCAGCCGGACGGCAGCGGCACCATCATGCCGCTCGGCTGAGCCAGGCTGCGGCTTTGGAGGGACGCGGGTGTGGATCGGTCCCTTTTTGGAGGGTCCAGGCGATTCTTCCTGAAGCTCCCAGGACCCATGGACTTGGTTCCTTTTCTTAATGGAGGCCTTCTGGGAGCTTCCAGGTTAGTCTGAGAGATATATATATATATACACGCTTGTACGCCTGGGCAAACCCCGGGCGTTGCGCTATATATATATATATATGTAATGGAGCACGGCCCTATCAATCAGCAGGGGACAATGAATCCCGGGGCAATACTTAATCCCTAGTTGACTTATGAAGCGGTCCCACCGCTAAGTGGCGATCTGCTGTTTTGTTGTCAGTTTTCTTTGGCGGCCTTTCCTTCGAAGCTCGCCCGACGGAGTTTTGGTTCAATTTCAGTCGACATGCTCATTCTCGTACTGAATTAATCATCGCCAGACATTAACCACAGACCGTTTTGTGCGTTATCTGGTACTTTGGAAATTGAGATCAGTTTCATTTGTCGCGCATCGTTTCAAATAGTGCTGTGGGCGCTAGGCATTTCAAGGCTTCGCATGTATTTGCGCAATGAATCGTGGCGGCTTCAAAAGTTCTGGCTTGCAGTCATATCTCTAAGAGCACCAGGCTCCGAAGGCCTTTTGGCTCCCGGTTTTGCCAGAACATGAGCTCCCAGTTCCAAGGTTGGGCTGAAATTAAGGCTTGCCCTTTTGTTCAGAGTCTGTCGGTAGATGGCGCGATCTTGGTCACTTGGATACATCTGCGAAACTGACGCTCGGCCGGGCTTGTCTCTCGAAGAAAACCAGCTGTCCAAAGATTCAACGACCCCAAGGATTGAAAGGCGTTTGAAGGGGGACCAAGCAATATTAGGGATGTTTCAGGAAGCACCCAGGTGCTTGTTCTCTTTCACTTTAGCAGATCATACTTGAAATGAACCGCTGACGGCCCTGAGTATCAAACTGCTTTTTTAGCCGGGAGCAAGGGCCAGTCGCCTGCCCATGGATTCCTCCAGTCGCTTGCCAGCGGTCATTGCCCTTTGCTTACGGCAGTAGATGAACTGCAAGCGCCTGCTTCATGGCGAGCTCAATCGAGGATAGCCAAGCAAAAACCATGGCACTGGTGCCTTACTTGAGAATGCCGAATTGCTGGCTTAGGACATGTCATGTATTTTGGCGGAAACCAGGAGAATCTAGCAGGTGTCAAAATCGACCTTCCCACATGTTTGGCATGTGTTGCTCTTTTAAATCATCCCAACATGGGTCCGGAGGCTTACTCTTGCCAAATGAAGTTTGTTCAAACCCCAAGTGTTTGGGTCAATTTCGCAGTCCAGACCTCCAGATGAGACGATCGCACCACTGATTTCAACCGCAGAAATCAGGGATGCGGCATGCGAAATGTCCAATGTCTATTACAGGAAAGGTCTTCATCTTTGGACCGTGGCACATGTTGGGCGCTTCAAATCAGCAGTTGAGACACCTGACATGGGCTCCCTTTGCCTGCACACACCCAAAACCCATAGTCTGTTATGGACCGTCCCCTCACTGATTGAATTTCTGGCTGTTTGGCTTGTCTCAGGATCTCTCCACACTTGCTGACTCTACAAGTGCCGCACGAGCCTTGCCTTCTGAATCTGTGACGGGGGGCTGGCTGCCGAATTGAGAGGGCAGATTTGCTCAAATCCCCAGTGGCGATGAATCCTTCGCAACTCTTGAAAGGAAGACCTGAAAGCGCTTGATGTGTCAAGTTTACATCAGCTTCGGGTTTTTCTTTGGATGTACTGGGAGATGATTGTTTGATGAGTTCAAATAGCAGTTGAAGGGATATCGCCCACTTGTTTCCGGGTGGTTGGGATTGTCAATGTCAGGTACCTGTTGCATCCCAGGTTTAGGTTGGAGAGCTACCGTGGTGTCTTCGTCATTCAGATCAAAGCTTCAGTTGGCGCTGACAGTGTACTGATCGGGAGGCTGCTGTATGCCTGGTGTAGTTCATTTGTTGGGAGGGACTTTACCTGTACTGCCTATGCAATTTGTTCAAAGGGAGGGGGAACCTTGCCAGAGAAACTGATCGTATGGAAGTTTGACCGTACTCTTACGCGTCGATCGCTTTTCCCTAGCTGGAGGCTGCAGACTGTCTGTAAAGAATGCCAATCGCGCATAGCCGCCGGTGGAAACTTGTGCAGTTGGGATACCTCAGTGCCCTCAGCATTTGGATGTTGGGCCAACGAGGTAATTCCGGATTCGGGTGGGGAGCAAACTTAATTGGATTCCGTGCGTGGCCCAGGAGGAGTTGCAAGGTAGAGTCCCTAAAGTGACTAAGCAGCCCTTCCAGGAATTTGGCCAAAAGGAGACCAGCGGTCTCCAATTTTTCAAAAGCACCAGTCGTGAATCATCAGATTTGCGCAGATGGAACACTCACTGGCCATTTGGAGATCTGGAGGTCGATGAGGGTTGTGCCCAAGCGGGCATGTGTGTTCAATAATTAGGCCCCGGGTAGTGGGGGTTTCCGTTTGACCCACTG
Organism: Effrenium voratum; assembly: GCA_963377175.1. Taxonomy (NCBI): domain Eukaryota; class Dinophyceae; order Suessiales; family Symbiodiniaceae; genus Effrenium; species Effrenium voratum. Next base: position 298,318 of record CAUJNA010003837.1, on the reverse strand, counting down.
AAAGTTAAACTTGTAGCAAGGGATCTGAGGACAGCCCAGGTTTCCTCAAAAGGTTGGAGGTAAAGCAAGTTTTGTATCCAGGATATGCGATGCTTTCCGAGATGAAACTGCGCTCCCCAACGGCAAGTTGCAGCGTGGCACGTGTGGGACACCACCCCTAATTACATGTGAGTGGTGCGCTCAAGCGCTCGCCTCAGCAAAGTTTCTGCAATCTGACGATAGGAGCTCGGCCTTTCAAAGAGAGGGCGACTACGTGTTCTTCTTCTTTGTTTTCTCCAAAAAGAGCACCTGGACCCCTACAAATTTCAAATGGCTGTGGCTCAAACACATGTACCAGAATGGCAGCTTGGTGAATGGATGCAAAGCCTAAAACCAGCGGTTCGCCCCAGCTGCATTGTGATTTTGAACCACACCCAAATCAGGTGACCCTCAATTGGTGGTTTGGATTGTTTTGGGGATTTGAACCCCTGGTTCTTGTAGAGAGTAAACGGGACACCCGCCCTTAACAACCACCAAACCAACAAACCTCCAAGTCACTCTTCTTGAGGGAAGCTGACCCCCTTAACCACCAAACCACCAGGCTCCAAACCACCAAACCACGAGCGAAGCTGACCAGACGTGAACAAAGCCACTCCTCTCGACCTTTCGATCGGGGCCGGCCAGTGCCCAGGAGCCATTGTTCATGGAGCCCGGGGCCTGGCTATGTCTTGACTTTTCCCCATGCGTCTAATCGGTGCGGTTAGGCTGGAAACCAAGAAGTGAACCGGAGAAGCTACTTGCTTCTTGGAGATGCCTGGAAAACGTTTTGGCTTCAGACATCTTGAGTGATAGTGAGCCACTGGGCATTGGCTTACTGTGGGATCTTTGGGTTTTCCTTTAATCACAACAAAAGTACCCTCAACAAAAGACACCACCCACATTTACGGTTGCCTTGTTTCCAACAAGCACGCACGAGCAAAGGACTTTTTTGGAAGGATGGCGGCATCACACAAACAACTCCTGTCCACTTTCTGGGGCGCGGGTTAATTCCCAAAAACAGGGCAGAAAGGGCAACTTCCTGCTCCACTGACACTGACTGCCTGTGAAGTAGTAAGTGCAATTGTCCAGTGAGCCGCAATGCCCGTGGACACACCTTCTCACTTCCCGAGTTTCCGGACGTTAAACTTGTTTTTTTTCCGGGAAGACCATTTTTTGACGTTTTTTGCATGCCCATCCACTCAGGAAGTGAGCCCTTTTAATATCTCTTCCGGCCGTATATGTTTGTTTATTTTACACCCGACAGGCTTCCGTGCCGGCCTGGAAAGACCCCGGGGTCCGTTTGCACGGCCGAGGGGCTTTGGTTGGATGCAACCGTTTTTGCCTTTTGACACCCGGCCTGTTGGTTGAGGCTTCCAGGATTTTTTGATATATTTTTTTGGGGGAGGGGTGGAAGGTATGATCTGACCGACCGGGAGAACCATGCAGGGACGTCCGAAAAAGTGCAGGAAACGTACCTTTATTCCCTCCTCTTCAAGGCTCACAGGCCGCGTTCATGTCTTGAGGCACTGATGACACGATGGGTTCTGTAGGGCTGTGAGAACTATTCAAGAAGGGGCGACCATTGAACTCTGATTTTCCTTGCAAGCACATGCCCGGACTCAGATGTCTCGGAGATGCGAGAGAGGAGCACTCAGGTCTGCCGGAGTATTTGGCAACCTTCACCTAGTGTCGAACGTGCCGTGGCCTCAGTGTTTCACCCAGCACAAGCAGTGCCGTCTCGGAGTTCCTGTCAGTCTCTTCAGTGGTGCCGGAATTGCACTGGGAGCTTCATTTTGTTTGTTTGCACGCATGCTGCGTGCAGCTGGTGCACTCTGCGCTGAAGTGGATGGATTATCGGAGAGTCCGGAAGTGGCCAAGATTGATGCAGATACAGGACACGCCAGCGTTGTTTTGCATGCTGCAATGGTAGACTTGTCTTTTTCTTGTTAGGCCCGTTTTGTGCAATGCGTCAGCGTAGACATGTTTCTTGGACGGACAGGCTTCATTGGCTTAAAGGGCCCATCCCTCCGGCGCCCGGGGCTTCAGGGCCGACGTTCACTTCCGTGGTGCTTTTGTGACCCATGGCACACACACACACACCAGCCCACCTCAGTTGCACCATTTAGATAGAGGTGTTGCAGTGGGTCATGTGGGAGCAATCGCATATGCATGCGAGCCCTGCGATTGTTTTAGGTACCACACGCGCCAGCATGCACAGGCAGATATCGTGAGCAATCGCCAGAACTTGGTTTTGGCTCGCGAGTGGATTATCGCTTCAACCAAGGGAGAAGAACTTCAACCGGAACGTCACTGCTCGCGGCAAGCGTGGCCTGGCTGTGTTATTGCATCGGCTGCATCAGTTGTATTAAGAATATTGACCTGTCACAAGCCAGCTTGCTGGATGGATCCTTCAGGTAAACCACGCCTCGCCATGCCGTGAATACAAGCTTTGAGAGCGACGGGACACAAGGGCCGTTCCTTGCTACATGATGTGCGATGCATTTGTGCACTTGTTTTTTTTTGAGGTGTCTCCCCGTGGAAGGATCGTGCAGGAAAATAATTGTATTCTCAATGGTTCCAAACATAAAATCTTGCTGGCGGAGTAGGGAACTTTCAGAGTGATTCATATGCCATCCGTCCGGAGGTCTGTGGCTAGCACGGCTTTTAGCTCGTATGACCCAGATTTGCAACGTGAGCCGCCCAATTTTCTGGGCAGTTGAGTTTCAATATTCATTCTTCAACATTGTGGAATACCTTCGACAGCAATGTCCATTGCAGCCGCTATACACGGTCACCAATCTATTTGGTGGGTGATGAAGGTCATGGCAGGACCATTGGTTGGAAAACCCATCGAGGCCTTTCTTTTTTTAATGTGTGCAGTCTCAGGAATCATGCAGCGCTTGGGATTGGACAAGGACCGATGGCTGTGACGATCTTTCGTATTGAAACGAAGGGCTCCTAGGGAAGGACGGACCCCTCAAAATGAGGCGTGGCTGTGTATTCTTGAAGAAGAAACGGTAAATCCCCCGTTCTCAGCGGGATGTGTTGTCAGGGGCGACCACTTGGTCAGCACTCGCTCTTGCGGAACCGCTGAAAAGGTCCAAGCCACCGATCTGTTGCAACGCATTTGTGTAATTTTTCTCAGAGCAGAGGGGCAAGAGCCCATGGTTCAGGCAACCCCTAGTTGGTGGCTTGGACTGGTTGGGGGATTCGAACCCCTGCTTCTTGCAGAGGCAACCCTGCTCAACCGCCAAGCCACCAATCCAACCACCAATTGGAACCAAGCGATTGGACCAGGGGAATTGAGGGCTCGGGGGCAGTCCCAACCAGACCTTGAGTTTCCTTTGTGCCCTACCACCGAGTTTTGATTGAGGCTCAGCTGGGATGAGAGGCCCGTATCTTTTGCACGATGAATGCTGGCTCTCTTCTGAACGAAATACTACCAACGCGCAGTGGCTCTTCTTAGTCTCAGTGTCTAGGCAAAACAAAAACAAGCTGCCAGCATTTGATTTGTGTATCCGATGGAGGTATCTCCTTATCATGGTGGGTTTTCAGGAGTTGTCACAAGTGGGATTGAAACAAGCAACGAACAAGACTATGAATAGATTGGCAGAGCGGGTTAGGCCTGGGTTCGAACTTTATTTGGCCTAGCGATTCTGAGCATCACGTGCTACTTGTTTTCTTCATTTTTTTGGGCAGCGTCTGACTCATGCCATTTGCCGTGAGAGCCAACAAATGAAACCACAGGATTATGCCGTTCACACATGGGTTTTAAGCAATCACACGTACCGGGACTTGGAATATTCGAGGTTTTAGGATTTGGGACATGGAGCACAACTACTCAGCATCTTGCCCATAGGTGTCCTTTTGATCCGTTAGTTTAGTCAGAAGATGGGTTCCACTGGTTTAGAGTGGCTTTATGCCATCCATTTCCCCCCCAAAATAAATAAATAAAATAAAATCAGCAAAAACAACACCCGTCAAAACCAAAAGGTCACCCACCTATGGTTTTAGATTGGCTATATTGGTTTATGTCCTTTTTTCAGGGAAACACCCATCTACTTTTTGCCATTTCCCTGGGAAAGCCACTCGATTTCGGACCCAAGAAAGCGGGTCACCGATCCTCACCCTCCCGCCTTTCAGGAGTGGATCATGGCGGAGTACGAGTCTGAGGCGCTCAGACCGGGGTCGATCGGATTGGTTCCGTTGAGCGGATGGATGAGCGGCACCCTTGCAGAACGGGCGGCTTGAAAGGGGTTTTTGAAAGGGAAACGCCCACCATGCCCTGATCGCGTCCCATTTTTTGTTTTCCCCAGAAACCACGAGTTTTCAAGGGGGACAGCGGAAGCGATGCCCAAATCACGGGGTTGCGACAGAGAGAGCTTGCCGGCCCTGACTCTAACCCGTGAAAGATCCCAAAGTTGGAGGAGTCATGGATTTCTTGATACGCGACTAAGAGACATTGTTTTTTTGGCAAGGGGAGAGATGACAATGCTCACCTCATGCGTTTTCACAACATGTTTGGTTTTGCAAGATGCTCCGCGAGCAGAGAAGCCAAGCGGAAAGTCGAGGGGACGCTCCTAGTGGTGTGAAGGCATCACAAGGTTCATGCCGGAACTCTGTTTGACCCCAGAGTATAGCCGGACCGAAGCAACACAGCAATCCGACAAAGTGAATTTGTGCACGTGCGGATGCACGAGAAGAGAAGTGCTTCCTGAATCGCACAGCGATTGTGATCCAAAGGCGAGCCACAACCTAAGACATGTAGATGCCGATTTCTTACACGCATAGAGATATGAATTAGGCGGCGCACTGTGCGTACAGTCCACAAAGTTCGGTCCTAAGTCCTGAGGTTCATTGGAATCATATCTACGAACGCAGAACGGAGCAAGTGTCTGCTTGTCCCACTATATTGGAACTTTATTGGATTTTTGGCCAAGACTCTTTTGCCAATTTACAGCAACCTTGTGAGTTCAATTTTTGGTTGGGGGATGAAACGAGGTATTCACTTTAGCGGCGTTTTGAACCACAAGAAATGCGGGGTGTCTCTTTTCGGTTTGGTTTCTTTATAACAAATCCAGACAAGTTAGCAACTCTACAAACCCACATGTTGCAATCATAGGTGGCCTTTTAAGGTTGATTTCGGTAGAAATAGATGGGTTCCACTGGTTTCGATGCATGTACCAGGAAAACAGAATCTATTTCCATCCAAGATGCCACCTACGGGGGAATGCCTCAGATCACGTCCGCGTTTCCGTCGGCCGGCCGACCAAAGGGACCAAAACGAGCCTCGCGAGGAAGCTGCCTATGTGAGGGGAGCGGAGAATGAGGTGGCACCGAGCTCAGTTGCCGTGCTGACCCGGGAGGACGCAGAACCGCAGCGGGCCCCCGTTTACTGGGCCCCCACCCATATCAAATAAAGCCGCTACCCATGAAAAGGTTCCCTCCAAAGTCTCTTCAGGTCCCTTCAGGTTGTTTCAGGTTGGCTATTATTAGGGGGGTGTCCATTTCCGGGTGTTGGTGGGGATTCAGACCACTTTTGGAGGGGCCAAAACCACCCCCCACATCAAATAAAACTCCTGGAGCGGTACCCATGAAAACGGTTCCCTTCGGGCCCTGGTCCCTGCAGGATCCTTCAGGTTGTTTCAGGTTGGCGAGTCACGAGGTCGAATCTAGCACGGCGAATCAGAATCCAGTGGTCCAGGTTGTCTGTCAGATTGGTCGAGCTTTACTCATGGCAACCCGAAAGGTCATCACCTCTCTGCACTAGTTTAACGAGCTCGCCCATTTTGTTTTGCGCGGGCGGTCCTTGCAGAAGCCATGCGACTGGCAATCTCACACATCTTTTTGTTCCGAGCAACTGGACTGGCTCGCATCCTTTTGCATTGCTTTTGATTGTTGTTGTTGTGGTTGCTGCTGTGTTTTTTTGTTTTGGCCGTGGGCGACTGGCCATCGTTGGGGCGTTTAGTCGACTCTTTCTTAACACCATGGGTTTTGTGTCACGCGAGTTTCACGAAGTTGGCCGACTGACCCCCAAAAAAGTCAGGAACCAGATACTCATGTGACACATCATCGCATGGAGTTTTGGACTTCTCTGCCTTTCAAATTCGCGACTTGTCCACTGAAGCATTCTCCATTTGGGGGCTGTCTAAAACCAACAATTGGCTGGTTTGCTTTGGTCTCTCCAGCATCAAAGCGGAAATGGCCGTGGCTCAAAATTGAAGAGCTGGGGTTACGCAGGTTTTGGTCTTTGTTTCCCAAAAGGGGCCCAAAAACGGGTACCACTTTTGCGAGCCATGAGGACGCCTTGACGTTTGCTCGCTGCCGAGGTGGACAAAGCCATGAGCCCATTTTCCTGCTACGAGGAGGAAGAAGAGGAATCGGCCGAAGAGGAAGACGAGGCCGCCGGGAGAGAGGGAGAATCGTAAAGACGGGTGTGGTTTTCTTCTTTTGTGGTTTTACAATTTGTTAATTCCAAACCAAAATTCAAAAGGAAAACCACCATTTTGGGGGACCCCCCTCAAAAAAGACTCACCCAGACGACCCTTCAATGTTGGTTCCCGCCCTTCCGTTTAGCACCAACCGTCATCCCTTGCCTTGAGAGCGTAGATAGAAACCTGGAGCTGCATGCTACTGCACGCTTGTAAAAGCATCTCGGGAGTCTTCTAGGCAAGCTCGTTCTTCAAGCTGTCTCCCCAAGTCGAATCTAGGCCATGCCCCAGCTGCACTAGTTTTGTTGAACTCAAGTATCGCGGAGTCGTTCAAATTAAAACTCTTTCACAAATAACGGAAATACGCAAGACTAGACTAGACCCTGTCGTTCTCATGAAACACATGAACCCATTCTAGCGCACATACATATTTATATATATATATATATGGTCACCCCCCCCTGCATGACCTACCGTTGTCTTTCAAAAAGTCGTTGGGGACCATTAGCAGACAATAAAAAAGTGAAAAAAACACCTGTTTTTTATGGTTTTCGATTAAAAAACAACACAGTCAACCATTGAAAAATTAAGAAAAAACAGTGTGTTTTGATGGTTTTAGCAAAAACATGTGCAAAAACCATGGTTTTTTTAGAAAAACAGGAAAGCATTCAAAAAAAACAAGTGTAAAAACTGATATGTTTTTCAGATAGATCCCTAAGTTAAAAACTAAGAATTCCCTGGGTTTTTGATGGTTTTGCAGTAAAACCTTCAGAATTCCTTGGGTTTTTAGCATTTTTCACATAAAACCAAGAAAACCTCGAGAAAACCAAGAATCCAAGAATCCAAGATTTTCAGGTAGATGTTTGGTCCACTACAAAATCTTGGATTCTTGGTTTTCTCGAGGTTTTCTTGGTTTTCTTGGTTTTACTTAGGAATTCTTGGATTTCCAGCAAAAAACCAAGAATTACTAGGGTTCTTTTGGATTTCCAGCAAAAAACCCAAGAAAACCTCGAGAAAACCAAGAATCCAAGAATCCAAGATTTTCAGGTAGATGTTTGGTCCACTACAAAATCTTGGATTCTTGGTTTTCTCGAGGTTTTCTTGGTTTTCCTGGTTTTACTTGGGAATTCTTGGGTTTCCAGCAAAAAACCAAGAATTACTAGGTTTTTTTTGGATTTCCAGCAAAAAACCAAGATTTACTAGGGTTTGTTTGGATTTCCAGCAAAAAACCAAGAATTACTAGGGTTTTTTTGGATTTCCAGCAAAAAACCAAGATTTACTAGGGTTTTTTTGGTTTTCCAGCAAAAAACCAAGAATTCCCAAGTAAAACAAGGAAAACCAAGAAAACCTCGAGAAAACCAAGAATCCAAGATTTTGTCGTGGGCCAGACATCTACATGAAAATCTTGGATTCTTGGATTCTTGGTTTTCTCGAGGTTTTCTTGGCTTTCTTGATTTTACTTGGGAATTCTTGGATTTCCAGCAAAAAACCAAGATTTACTAGGTTTTTTTTCTCCAGCAAAAAACCAAGAATTCCCAAGTAAAACAAGGAAAACCAAGAAAACCTCGAGAAAACCAAGAATCCAAGATTTTGTCGTGGGCCAGACATCTAAAACAACAGAAATACCAGCACCAACTGAAGACGAAGAAGAAGAACCACAAAAAGATAATTTTGAAAAATTAAAATCTTAATAATATCATATATAATGGGTATTGGTAAAAGTAAAAATAATGAAAATAATAGTTTGGAAGACATTAAGAATTTAAGTATAGATGAAAAAACACGAGCAGACACTTTAATTATTAAATCTCTTCAAGAATGTGTGACACGAATTGAGAAACTAGAGAAAGAAAATCTGACAAATTAATATATAAACTTCCTGCCTTACAATTTTGCAATGCTTCGTTAATTTAAATTAATAATATTAACATATAATAATATTATTAATTGCTATCATAATCTGTCATTTTATCCTCTGGTATTGTTGTTGAAGTAGTACTACTTATATCATCTATTAAATCTTCATCAACAAAATTATTTTGAAATCTTAATAATTCCTCGTCTGGTGCCCTTCTTTTCAATACTATATAAAGTTTATGTATCCAAGAATTAGTATGAAAAATACAATTACCTCTACGATAAAATCCGCCACATCTACATAGTTTCATTGGCATATTACTATATTATATTAAATTAGAATATCTTTATTCATCATTCGTAATTTGAAATGCCTGTTCAAATCTGATATGAAACATTTTGTTAATGTCTTTAGCATTCATATTCACGTAGAAGAAACTATAAGGTGCGTCATTAACGGCTTGATGATACATATCTAATAATTGCTGTTTATCAACAATGGCGCTATTTTCTTCAATAAAACTCATTAACTCACTTGCATTTTTCAACCTAATGAACTGGCATTTAAACGAATGATAGGCACTAAAACATTATATTTTTGTGTTGAACAAATTACACTTGCTGCATCGTGCCTGCCTCTTGTAAAAAGTCCGTGTAATAATTTACTATATCTAACAAATTTAGGATCGTCTGCGTGGTCATCTACAACGATTAATATTGAATGCGTGGTCATCTATAACGATTAATATTGAATGTAGTGTCTTATCTTTTTAGACTTCATATAATTAATTATTTTCTTCTGTCTTTCAATTACATTTTCTAAATCACTTGGATTATAATTATCAAAATAAATTTGTTCTTTTTCATCTTCCACGTGCAATTCATCCCTGATGTATTTTTTAACTTCTGTAAAAGTTGGGTCATTATGAACGCTGGGGGAAAATATAAATATTCTTGCAAATGAATTTCTATAAACATTGTTTGAATTCATATTCAGTTATGTTTATTGGTTTTATTATTGGGACATCTGTCATAGTTGATATTAAAGAAATATAGAAAATTATATTTAAAAATTAACTTGTCATTAATATTAAATGGAACATCATTATGTTATGAGTGGCGGTGAATAACATAATGGAACAGGTTTTCCATTGCTTCAATCAATAAGCATTGAAGATAATTAGTTTTGTGTTTTGCTCGCGTGTGCAATGAAAACCAAGTGCTGTGCCCCACCAATAGCGATGAAGGGAGGGGCAAATGATAGATGAGATCCTGTTTTTTTAGCTAAAAAGGTAGGTCATGCAGGGGGGGGTGAGCATATATATATATATACACATACACATATTCCACAGTTTACACATTTTCGAAAAAAACAAACAAACATATGTTATGCATACTATTTATTGTGGCACATTACAATATGTATATATGTATATGTCCACATGTAGCGTCTACCCGTCTGGAATTGCGTGAGAGGTGAAACAGAAGACGAGTGTGGACAACCGTCTGCCCAGCATGCATTGGTTTCCAATTCTCGTTGGTTTGACGTCGAGGTCTCATTGACGGGAACGCACCTTGTCATTCGTGCCCTGCATGCTCGTTCCGCAAACAGGCTTCGCCAGTCTATCCTTCGTGG
>CAUJNA010003837.1:280876-283376 GCA_963377175.1 Effrenium voratum | reverse complement strand
ACCGAGCGCTCCATGTTGTGCGGGGTTTACAACAAGTCATAACTTGCTGGCAACGATTGGCATGGTTGATTGCCGCTTTCCCACCCCAGTGACTCCAGCGAAGGTGCAGCAACCATAGGTGTTCCTCTCGCAAAATAGATCGCAATGCTAAATGCAATACATCCAAGCTAAACCACGGCCAGCTATGTTTAGGCACACAAAGCCAGAAAGGACACCCATGACGGCGACCTCAAAGCTACACAAACTCTGATTTCCCGCAGCAAGCACATTGCAGGTTGTGCTGGACACGCTATGGAGTCAGCTTATGAGTGCAATTCAGCAGGCTTTTAAAGGTATCTCTGGAAAGCGCAGGCGTACTCGACTGGGGCTGTTAGCTTTCTGGTTGCACCGGGGTGTTTCAGTGCACGAATCGCAGTCTGACTAGAGAGTGGATTCACAACTTTTAGATTTTCCCCTGGTTGTGGGAATAAGATGTCTTCCACTCCTCCCTGAAAGGGCTGGCCCAAGAAGTGTTTAAGTCTTGGTTTTCCAGTAGGATGATCTTACCGAATGAAGTCCAGAAATTAGGGAATATGATACGAGAGAACCCCCCCCATGAAGAATTCAGTCGAGAGTTTGTTTTCAAGTAGCACCATCGGGTCATTCGGCGCAACCCTACTCCTGAAAGCGGTGCAAGGGGATAAAAGGCCCAAACCATGTGCAGGACCCTCCGGGAATGTAATGGGCTTGGCCCACGATCAAACGGCCCCCTCCCCCTCCCACCGCCAACGGGTGAAGTCGAGTGCTCTCGGGCTCACTCTGAGGCCTTTATCTATGACCCCCACGCAGCTCGGCAGTCGAGGGCAACTTCAGCGGGTATGGTCAAAAGCGGTAAGGCGTAGGGGTTTCTCCTCGATTACAAGCAGCCACGGTACATCCACAGTTGCCGGCACAGAGCAAAAAACTCTCTTGAGATCCAAGAAAAAGGGGCAGGGAGGGCAAGGGCCATGGATACATAGTTCCAGTAATCCCATTCAACGGGAAGTAACCAGAGGAAACAACAAAACATATAGCAAGATAGCCCCGAGATGAAAAATGTGTTTCGGTTACTTGCCAGTACAGTGGTACATGTAGTCACAGGGAGTGTTAGCTACTTAGGATTCAGCGACCTTATTCGTTGATTATCAAAGGAAGTTTAACAATAACTTCCGCAGTTAAAGGATGTTTAGCTGGAGGACTGGGGAGCTGAAGAAGGTTTTGAACCAGAGGGAAAGGAGAAGCAGAAAGAGAAACGAGAAGAAAAGAGAGAGAGAGACAAAAAAAAAAGAGATACAGATAAATATGAATGAAGCAAGTAAGAGAAAGAGAAAGAGCAAGAGAGAGAGAGAGAGAGAGAGAGCGAGAGAGAGAGAGAGAGAGAGATGGAGAAGAAGAACAGACAAATAAAGGGAAAGAGACGCTCTCCAATCTGTAGCTCTCTGACATTCGCATTGTTGAATCTTCCACCGAAAGCCCGGCCCTGCCGAACTTTGCTGGTATTGATGTCGTGCAGAATACAGGAACCGGTGGAAACCCTGAGGTCTTGGTGGTACATCGGCCAGTGGACAACCTGGACGACCACCTCAAGGAGCGACCGCCGCCTGTTTTCGACGCGAGGTGCCTTGCAGACATGGATGTTGCCTACAATTTGTATAGCGAATGGCTAATACCCGGTTTTTGATGAACACTTAGCCCCTTGGACCTTTGAAAGCTATTCAATTTTCTGTTGAGCCTGCTAAAAGACAATTTTGGCTCAAGGGGAAGACGCGCGATCGTTTTGCTTGTCAAAAGGGCAACGCTGCTCAAGCTATCAATCTCAGGAGCTCCCGAATTTTAGGGACGCACCCACATCCCATGCACCCACAAACCACGACAGTAGGTAAGCAAGATTTCCCGTCTAGGTTATGCTAGCAGGAGGCTTGCAGCACCCGACGTTTACCTCTATTTTGGGCGGGGTTGGGATGCGGCGTTCGTTTCAGCGGAGTCACTAGAGAAACACATACAACCAGCCTAATCGGGCCCGTAGGTCTTTGGTCCTCGGTCCTCAGTCTAAATGGGCCCCCCTTTCCGGGGCCGAACATCCTTTGAAGCGCCTGGTAAGGGCTGAAACAGCAGGTTTCGACGCACGGGTTTTTTTTTTGGTTCGTACTAGTTTAGCACCACTGTTTAGACTTGTGTTGGTGCTGGCTTGGTCGGTTGTACGACCAACAAAGCGCATACGTCCCGCTTCCCGGCCCTTGTTCCTTCTGGGGTTTTGGAGAATGGTTGCAACCTTTGCGCAATCCGAATCTGCGGATGGTTCCATGTTAGCTTGTCCTTTTGAGGTGTCCCTTGAAACCAAGCAAAAGGGGTACCGATTTAGAAACCGACACGCCAATCTGAATCCGACAATACAGGCTTCAAGCGCCAGCTAGACTGCATACTAGAACCAAGCACAGGGTTGCTGCTTGCCAGTCGCACGGTAGTTGTTGCATTGGCGTTC
>CAUJNA010003837.1:240876-270876 GCA_963377175.1 Effrenium voratum | reverse complement strand
CCTATCCCCTCCAGTATTGGAACATCCACAACAGGGCAAGTGGGGAGATGAACCAAAACAGACTTTTGCTATTATTCCCCAGAGGGAAACTGGAGCACAAGGGTCCCCCAAAGATGCCTTTGTACTTGTCCATGTCTCTTGAAATATCTTCTCTTTAGGAACAGGAAGGGGACAACATTGATCAATATAGGGATCGCTATGGGGTTTCAAATAGGAGAACCTCCAAGAGTGGTTTTCCTTTTGGTTTCCCTGAAAACCCCACCAAGGGACCGACCCAAGACTGAGCTCGCTGAAACCGGAGTGAGGATTACGTGTGGCACGTCACACCGGACGGCATCAAGGTGGAGAAGGGCCCAAGGTCTCGACGAGCTGCCCCTCGGATTCCTTCGTTAACCGGAGGTGGTCAGACGGTTTGTATTTCTTGACTCAACTGTCCAGAGCCGTTCTTTTGACCTTTTGGTTTTCCCATGGTCCATTTCTTGCCCTGCCCCCAAAAGCTTGACCTTTCATGTCTGATTGGCAACTGGACCCAATCACGCGGTTTGGCCCGACGAAAGGGAGATCAAGAACCAAGTTAGGACCACCGATGATCGGCCATGGTCTTTGCGAATACCTGAAGTCCACATGAAGGAAGACCACACCACCTCATGAAATCTGCGGTGATGTTGCTGTGAAGTGTCTTCCCCGTGCGGGAATGAAGCTAGCTCAAACAGTTGGATTCCCTTATGTTTCAACTGAACCGGCCAAAAGTCCAAATCAGACCTCCCTGTGGAGCCCATTTTGAACAGGACTCTGGCTGTTTGTACCCCGATCCCAAATCATATGCCCCATAGTCGCCAAACAGGGTGCATAGCGGGCCGCCCGTTCCGGGGTCCCCAGATGAGCACAGGAAAGCGATCGGACACAGTAAAGCTAGGTGTACGCGCCTTCCCATCGGAGGTTTTCTTTTAGTTTTCAGTCAGGGATACGAGTGAGAGCCTGGCTACATTCAACCTGTTTGACCCACAAATCTTAGGCACTTACTCATATTGAGGCTACTTGTCGCGAGAGGCTTTTGGGCACTGCTCAATTGACACTCGTGCCCAATCCTGCTTGCTCAATGGAAATGCAGTGCGGAGCGAGTCATGGAAGAACAAATTGTTTGCAGATGTTTGCAGAACAGAAGCCATGCTCAGAGTTGCGCTGTAAACTATTTGAAGACTCATGCCCAACAAATGTAGGAGAGAAGCACATTACAGGATACCACTGCTTACCACCCTAAGATTATGAGATGTTGTTCCCCTGAGACAAAGAGTTGCAAGACTTCCTTTGAGTTCAGAACAATGACATTATGGCCTGCACATATTTGCGTGGCCATCCCGTTTATTCCAAAGACATTCCCGCGATTCCCGCGCTGGAGGCGGGTGAGGCTATGATGCCGCCGGGCCCAGCAGTATGACAGCCCGTCCGGCGGCCGCTGTTGCTTTCCGTTTGACCTGCAGCTTTTGTTCATGTCACCGAGGGTTTTATCAACTCCAAGCTTCGCATTCACTGGAGCCATGGTTTCTCTCGGCATAACTTAAATGCGCACAATTTTCAAAGCGGGCAGCCACTGGGCAAGACACGGGCTCGCTGCTGGACCCACACGGGCTCGCTGCTGGTGGGTGCACCATGCCGGCGATGCCTTTTGTCTTATTCTGTGGTCCAGCTTGGCTTCAAAGCTCGGTTGCAGGTTTGGTGTGGCTTCGTGCTGAACAATCATCGCCATGTCAACATCGGGCCAGCCTGGGCGTTTCATGTGTTGCCCGGCCAAACGTTGCCTGTTCAGCCAAGCCAATCCGTGTCAATGTCAACCGCCGCTTCCCCTCACTGCAAAGCAACAGTGGCTGTGGGGCATTGCTTGTGGGAGGAAAACAATGATCGGGTCGCGTCAGATAGCGCAGCGGGGCTTGCAGTGATTCAGCCAAGCTGGCAATAAGTCAAGCTCGGTGGCTTTCTGGACTTCCTTCCTGTCTCGGGAGGTTACTCTGCTGAAAATACTTGGAACTGAACGGGCTTTTGCGTCCAACCCGAGGGCTTTTTCTTCCACCACTCCTGGGCCGTTTTTGTGTCAATGGAACGGTTTGAAAGTTGGAGCCTCGTTGCCATCGGGCTTTGGCTTCTCATGCTCTTTTTCCGGCCCGCCAAGCAAGCGAGGCCGGTGGGGCACCTCGTTTTAAGAGAAACGTGCAGCAAGGCCGCGGGTAGGGTGCAACAGTCCGCCAGGTCTCCGGTATGCCTCTGGCCAAGAACGTGACCGGCCCCCATGGCTACTACACCCAGGGCAGTCAGGTCCAAAAGGGGCGAAGGGGCGAGGGGGCGAGGGCAAAGGTCGTGAATTCGCCTCTAGGTACATATCACCCCCCCCCAGCTATATATTAAAGAGTTCCAGTCCGGCAGAAAACCATCAGCGAATATTTTGGAGTGGGGTCAACCCCAAAGTGCTTGCTGCACACATAGAATCGGAACCCTAGATGCCCACCAGAGGATGTATTGAAGTTCACACCCATGTGTCCTCACAACATGAGATCGAACATTGGTTCTTTTGATCGGCTCGGGTTGAATCCTTCTCCTTTTATTTCCGAAGGACCATGGTCCTTCCCGCTTTTTTTGCTGCAATCTGTTAACTTTCTCTAGATTTTACCTGATCGTTTGCTCCTTTGTGGTGAATGGAATCACCACTACGGTGGTTTTCTCAAAAGGAAATCAAGCCGCAACAAGTTCTTGATAGGAACTCGCTGGTGGCACGGGGACCTCTTGAGTATTTGGCCGCCTCGCCATATTTCTATTTTCTAACATTCAGGACCCCACGATTGGGTAGGTAACCGAATTCTTCCACTGTACCCATGCTTCCATTTACTAGAGTTGGTCAGGGTAGTTGTCCAACGGATGTTGCATGGCTTGCTCCGTAAATTTCGCCACAGTGGCAACGTAAATGGAGTTCGCTGGCAGTCTGAAGGGTTATGAACAAAGGCTTCAGGGACAGCCATTCACTGAACCTGAGTGTATGTGCCCCGGCCGAATTCTTTCAAGCGCGAAGCAAGGCAAAGCAAACGTGATAAACTGATCGGCAAGAATGCCCATCGGGAACTTGACATGTCTCGAACTCTATTGGCAAGGTCATGCGGCTCGAGCGTCTTTTTTTGAGGGTATCCTGTTTTTGTGGGTGTTTTGAAGGGGAAGCCAAAGGCACACACATTTGTATTTGTTTAGGGGGGGGGGAAAAAGACAACTGCATGGCGAGTCGAAGAGAGGTTCATCGGCTTTCCCAGTCCATGGAACTCATGTCAGCCGATTTCGTCAAGGCCTCGTTGCCTTGACTTCCAGACTTCTCCGTCTGTCTGGTTTTTGAGGAGCACCCTTCTCAGCTTGGCTGAAAGGGACACCGCATGGCAAACCGAAATCTAGTGGGGTCATAGTACTTCAAATGGCTGAAAAGTTTGACCACGTTTTGGGTTCGAATTGCAACGTTTGCGGGAAAAAACAAACAGGATAACAAATACCATGATTTCACATGCACAGGACAAGCAAAAGTGTTGGGCGGGGCTTTCCTTTGAAACCAGCTGCCCAACAAAAATGATCTATATACCCCTTCTCATAGACCACCAAGTGGGACCCAAAAAAAGCGCGCAAGAGACCTGTACATGCGGTTGAACCAGGAACACAATCCCATAACCAATCGGAAGGGACCACCGGATCCGAGTCGGCTTCCTCGTAGGAGTACCGTGAGCTCATGCTCCGTCACGGGAACTTCCCCAAGAGGCCTGCGTCACGAGTTCCCGGTTCTGGCGAGCCAAACATGGGTGGGGGTCAAATTTTCATTGGTTCAAGTCACCGATGTTTCGAATGGTTTGCGAACGAGAAACGGGCAAAGGATTCTGTTGGCGTTCTCCTTGGGCTGAATTTTCAACAATGGGGCGATTCTGTACGGACGGGGGGACGCATGGATGGACCTACGGGAGGATAGATGGACGGACGGATGGAGGGATGCATGGATGCAAGAATGGATGGCTGGGTGGGTGGATGGATGGATGTCTGGATGGACAGGCGGACGGATGGATGGATCGATGCCTGGATGCGTGGACGCATGGATGCAGGGATGCGGGGTCGCATGGATGGAAGGATGGAAGGATGGACACCAGCAATGGCAATGGCCCAACACTGAGCATCCGAGTCAAATTCACGAAGTCCCAAGAGCAAGGTGTGAGGTGCATTCACCAGTGAAGGACATGTTGTTCCAAGCCCTGAACAGGGAGACCCTCAAAATGAACGCACCTTCAAATGGTGAAGGACATGACATCCTCCAAAAGGACCTCCGGTTGCACGCCCACTCTTTTTGAGGCCCACACTGCCAGAATTGCGGCAAGCAAGTCCTGCGACCAGTTGGCGCCACCATTGTCTTGTTCCCCCCCCCAGTTCCACTTGGTCAGGTTCCCCAGGTCCCCCCTCTGGCCACCGCATTCCCTCAGTCCGTCTCCTATCTTTGGAAGACGCGACCAACTTTCCAACTTTCCGCCATCGACCCGGAGTGACTTGATCACTTCCCGAGGTGGACTTGAGTCACTTTTTGGGAACACCAGTTTGGTGGCAAATGTAAAAATGTTTTTTTTTGGCCAATACACTTGACACTTGTTGGGAAGCGAGGTGACATGATGAAATTTGATTCTTTTCCACCTTCAAGTTATATCCGTTGATCCCGTTGAACTTCAGGATTCGGCTGCACGTTCCTCGAGAAGTTCGCCTGTCAGGAATTCGCTCCGCTCTCCTTTCGCATAGTCTCGCCTTGGTCTCGGAGTGTCAAAAACGGCGGGGTTCGTTTGAGGCTCCGAGAGCATCCCGGGTTCAGAAACTCTTCGTTCGCAGTAGTAACTCTCTGGCGCTCCGTCGGGTTTCTCATGCCTTTCATTCTGCGAAAAGCCACGGAGTTTGATGCACCTCCGATTCAGAGTTGGATTGCGCCGCAAGCCAGCTGTGACTGCCACAAAGTGGCCATTGCTACTTTGCGGCTATTGTTTCCCTTGCTATCGTCGCGTTGCTGGCCCATGGAGCGCCGCTTGGGCGTTGGCGTCGCGACAAGGATCCTGGTTCCACAACACATATGCTTGGAACATGGATTTGGCAGGCCCGCTGCATGCCCAGCTGCATTCCTGTGCTGCCTGGTTTTCGGCCTCTTCCACGCCTTTGCCGGCTTGCTCTTGTTGCCTACACCCGCTTCGCTTCATGATTTTGCTTTTTGCTTGCTCGTTCTTTGTTGCACCCCTGCCGAGTCGCACGGCATTGTGTCCAAAATGAGCCGCATTCGGGTATTTGTCCTAAATTAGGACCACCGCAGCACCAGAGCTGGTTTATGTTCTTTAGGTTTGCGTTTCAACGCCATCAATACAGGCCCACATGCCCGCATAAAATGGGGGTTGACCTCCCCATAGATGTGTGTGTGTGTGTGCGCGCTTGTTTTTCCTGCGTGTTAATACAGCAGAAGGGGTCACGCCCATTTCAGGACCACAACATGGGTTGAGCCCAGGTCATGCCCTAATTTTGTAGAGCCCAAGCTTTTTTGACTAGTATTTGGGGCCATGTTAAAAGGTTCCTGGTGATTTCATTTTGTAGTTATGAGGTTTGGTGAGTGTGGCATTTTGTAGGGATTGGGGCTTGGGTGAAGCCATTTCGCCTCTCATGGCTTGTGTTCCTGTGTTTGTCTGTTCATGCATTTTCGCTACAAAATGGGGGTCCATGCCATTTGGAATATTGGTAGGAATCCCAGGCCCCAGTAGCGCCCTTTTACCCTTTTTTGGGGGAGGGTTCCCCTACTAAAATAGACTACAGAAAAAAAGGGTACCCGTATTCTAACCTCTCTACTGGAGGACCTAGAATCAGACCCAAAGCGCCCACTACAACATTTCGCTGTTTGATGTCAAGCGCGGGCTCCATTGGCATGGATCCATCGCTTCAAAATACCTCCCCAGAAGTAGCTTCCCTTTTCGATTTTTTGCTTGTTGGGGGTCCCCTTTGTTTTCCACTAACCGAGGAAAATACAGAGTTTTTTGCAGGGGTCCTAATTCCAGCCAAGATACTGTAGCGTTTTAAGTGGCTGAGAACCAAAAGTGGCTCGCCGTGGCGCAGTAAAGCCACAACGAGCAAATCAGCGGCACCTCTCTCATATTATTTTCTCGACAGTTCCAAGCCAGCAAACAAACACAGTTTTCTTTATAGACTCTTTAGCCAACCCCTAATAGTAGAAATGCCTGTTCCAAACCCAGCCTAAATACAGATCGCAATTTCTGATACATAAATGAAATGTAGATATTAATACCGCAAGAGAGCGCAGAGTGCTTTAATCACCGTTTGCGTGTGTGTTCTCAAATCTTGGATTTACTTCTGATGAATACCCCCGGTCAATGGTGGCTAGTGGAGGTACAGAAAAAGACTTGCGCGTTGGACCTTGGACAATCCAATAAGCCAGCGTGTTCAGGTCAAGGCTCGCACTGGACGAGCAAAATGGATGCGCAAGGTTCACCACTAGTGGTTTCTTGTCGGTTGCCAGGGCAGGGATTGTTATATTTCCAGTTTGGGCAGTTGATTTGGGCTGACTCGGTGTTTGGCGCAGGTGGCAAGACAAATATGAAGAGTACGAGAAGAAGGCCGGACAAGCAACTCACGGGCAAGACGGCAAGACACCTCAGGGATTTGTAAGTCCATCCTGTGGCCAGAAGCCTTATGTTGACCGGATATATGGGGGCGTTCCCCTCCAAAAGACAATTCACAAAAACTATCTAGGGACGAACCCGTATTAATAAATAGGGGTGTATTCATCCGCGGTCAACATTACAGGGCTTCAATAAGGTGTTCTTGTGCAGTCTTCATTGGAGATGTTGTTGCTTGGAGCGAGGCTCCAATCAAGAGATGTGTGTTTGGAGTGTATGTTGTCTCGCTGGATCAGCATCCTGTACACGTCCCCAATGTATGCTGGGGTGCAAGGCAAGCTTGCTGTTGAAGGAGGAGCAAAGACTTGCCAGTGGAAGGCTATCTGCATTTATTATCCTCGTGAAACCGTGGAATTTCTGAGCTGCCGCTGCGTTTGCTGAGGCTGCCTTTGTTGATATGTGTCCGGAAAAGAATGGGACCCTCTTCAGGAGGGGTACACTTCTAGGGGTACCTGTTCTTCACCATAGCAAGGTTGCGAGTGGGTTTACCTTTCCACTAGAGAAGCTTTGTGGAGTTTGCTTAAGCGAGGTCGGCGAGTGGTGGACAAAGCCCAAGTGGCGATGCGGCTGGCCCGCGAAGAAGTGAGCAGTGCCGGTGTTCAAAGGCAAGCGATTGTCAGCTCCAGCATTGATGCAAATTGCTCTTGACAAATGACTTGTCTCTATGGCTTTTCGGCAGCAGATCTTTGGACTGAAGAACTTTTTGGTTGAAGCAGGTCGGATTTTCCATTGGATCAGCAAGTTCAGCTTTTTGCGGAGGGGTCAACAGCAACTGAGGATGACGCATGTCACGAACCCAAATTCAGATGCAACACCTGAGTGAGCAGATATTTGAAGGCCGTGGTTTGTTTGGCGCCGGAGAAAGCTCAAGGAATCCTCCGACAGTTGCCCATGCCCGGACGTGAAGGCGGCGAAAAGGGCTGGGCACTCGGCTTCTGCGGCAATCAAGATTGAACGACCGTCTCCGCGAGTTCAGCACCCCCTCCTGTTTTCCCACAGGACTGATGAGGGCTTGATACGTATCAAGAGCTTATCTCGGGGAAACAAAGGGCAGCGGTTAGATGAGGGCCGCGCACAATGTTGCTACGGGTTTATCAGTTTATCTGGATCACCAAGGCTTCCCAGGTATCCGAATGCTGCTTTCTCTAGGTTTCACCTCTGGATTCCAACCTTGTTTTCTGCAGGTTCCTTTCTATCTTTCGTTGTAGCTTTAAAGGGACGCCAAATGGACACCCCGCCAATTTTTCGTGGGGCCTACACAAAGACGCGCCGCCGAAAAGTGGCTCGGTGGGCTTCGCCTTGGCCTTGAAGTCCTGGTGTTTAGCCTGGCTTCCCAGACAACTTCAGGCAACACTTCTTGTATCCATCCCAAATAGAGTGTGGCAAAACAAATGAACAAGCCATGCATGGATATACCGGGGGAACGATTTCTGGTCAATCCGCTCAAGTGAGAACATGGCGCTCACCCACAAAACCCTGCACAAGTAAAAGAACCGCTTTGGATAGAGGAACTCAACTAATGTCAAAGCCATATTGTATAGGTCCATAATATATGGCCCATGGCCATTTAACGGACCCTGCGGGGCTGATTTCCCCCAAAACACAGCCAAGGCTGTCCAATAACATAACGGGGTTCATAACAGGGGTTCATATATGAACATATGCATTCAGCCTTTGACAATTTTCCTTAAAGGAAACCCCAACGGATATGCTGAGCAGTTTCAGCTCAGAGCTTGTGGCTCACGGGTATGCCAGGAGCCATACTGAAGGTTGTGACAGCTCTGGTGCCTTATGCCGCCCTCCAGCACGTTGGCTCAAATGCAGAGTTTCTGGGCAGTGGACAATTGCTTGTTTGTGAGGCTCGAGATATTATTTCCTGGCTTGCTGCGTGTAAGTCATTGTTTGCTGTGCTATGTGGCTCGAAATTGTGGGCGTTTAAAGTTTTCACGTCATAGCATTCGGAATTCGGAGACGTGCTGCGCATTTAGTGAGTTGCTGGCGGCGTGCCTGGAAGCATGGGGCTCCAAGCGAACGTGAGCAACCTCACCCCGTTTTCGGTGCCTCGTCTCATCTTGTGAGTGCATGGTCAGGTCCACTTCAAGAGCTTTGAACAAAACGCGCTGTCGATGTGGTGACCTCATGCTTGTTATTGGCCCATGCTGTAACGCTGAGGAGCGGAGGGCTTCCAAGCGCAAACTGGAGGCAGGTTGCCTCCGACAGACAGCGGCAAGAAGTCGCACTTGAAGGGTTTGCAAGAAAGGATTCTTGCAGTTGTGTCCAGATCTCTCTTGGGTCTATTTTCGTTTTTGCCATTTGCAGGGCTGAACTTGTATCCAAAGTGCGGTCCGGGTCACGGCGTCCGGGCATGTTCTTCCCAAGTCTGTGCTGGTTTGGCAGATGGGCATGTCAGTTTTTGGTGGACCCCAAAGATGGGTAGGTGTCCTTTTGATTTTCCTTCACAACCACGAGAAAGGGGCACCCTCAAAAACAGGAATCGCACCCTGATTTGGCTAGTTGACATGCAGTTGGGGTGTTGGTGCGTTGGTGTGTTGGTGTGGTGCTATCTCGGTTTCTGTTTTGCAAGGTTGGGTCCTACACGGTTCCAAATCAAGTTCTTTGTCGCCTACCTCTAATGGTTTTGGTGATGCCATGGGGTGTTTTTGGATCGTGAATCCCATTGGTCAATTGGAAAAATATGCAGGACTGGAGGCTCCAACATAGAAGTGCCGGATGTCCTTCTGTTTTTTTTTTTTCAGGGTACCCCGGTTTTGGTGACTTTAACGGGAGACCAAAAGAAAACACACGTTTGTTTTGGGGGGGACCCCCAACAAAAGACACACTCAGATAGCTCACACGGCCAAACAGTAGCGCGGTGCAGAGTTTGCCTTTGCAAGCACTTTTCCGACGGACCTCTTTTGCTTGTTCGCCCAAGCTTTCATACTTGTTACTTGGTTTAGATTGGATTGGTGGAGGGATTTCTCATTTCTCCAAGGGTTCCATTCCCCAAATCGAACCTCAAGGCTTCCGAGTTGTTTTCATCGCGAGGATCCGCCGCCCCTGGGCGAAGAAGCTTGGCGGCTGTCGCGGGCGACGGTTGAGGAGTTGCTGGCGCTCGCAGAGGCGGCTCTGGGACTTTGGTCTCCAGGTTTGCTTCTTGAGTTCTGTTTCGGACGTTATCCTTTTTGGGTTTGGACCATTTTAGTGGCTTCACAGAAAGTTTGGTGATTTGTTTGGCCGCACTCAGGAAGTGAGGATTCCCGGTTTCTTTTTGTTTGGGTTTATGAGTTGTTGTTTGGTAGCCGTTTTGGGTTGGCTTAAGGGAAAACAGAGGAAGAAGCACCATACTTGGGGGTCCCATATTTTGAGACACACACCTTTGTATCCCACGGCCACGCATTTGTTTACCGAATAGCACAGCAAAGCCCTGCTTGCGGATTGGTGTGTTGTTTGTGGTTGACAAAACCTTAGTGGTTCAACCGTTCAACCAGCCATCCGGTTCCTTTGGTGTCTGGTTGTTTTTAGTTGGTGCTTGGGTCTTAAAATTTCAGCCAGTTGCACTCAGCCAGCAGATCTGAGGACAGCAGATCCGGGTTCGTGGTCCGGCACTCCAATTCAAAAGGGGAGCCCAGGGTCCCTTGTCCACCCTTGAGCTGCAGCATTCCCTAGATTCCGGAGGTAAGTATGACAGTCCAAAACAGCAGTGGTCCAGGTTCAGTCATCGGTCAACGTTTGAGTTCCAGATTGCTTGGACATGCCAGCACGAGATGAACCGTATAGATTAAATGTCGGATACATGGCCACATGGCGGCCAGACACGGCGTTTTCAGTGAGCCATACTGTGGGTGGCACCAGTTCATAGGTGATTTATTCCCCAGAATTTACAGGGGTCCATTCAATTGTCGACTGGTGAGTGGATTTTGTCCACAGTCTACGGGCAGTTTTGGCGATGACCAGCACATCAACTCGTCGAGTCGAGGTTGGGGATCGCAGCTATCGGCTATGAAGCTGGATTCGGGGTGAACAAAGAAGGCCAGACCTCAATTGTTAGCTCCAACAGCAGTGCTACCCTGTTTTTGCGGCCTCTTGGATGGCAGCAAAGACAAAAACCTGCGTAACCCGAGCTCTTTCATCTTTCAGCCACACGTATCATGCCAACCAGGGCCCGTCTGCTTCCCCAGAATGCCGTCCATCTGAAATCCGGCACAAGAACCCTGAATTCTTTACCTCGCTGAACCTCAGCAGGGAATGAGAAATGGAATGCCCCCTCTAAAACAGCATCCAACTGGTGGTTCTTTTCGGGAATCGACCCAAAACCGGAATTCGTTCAATCAACACCGGGACTGGTTATCCTTCATTCATTCCCTATCGCAGCAAGTTACTTCAAGCCATTTCCAGCCAGCTTTGAGAAGCCTTTGGCTTGAAATGACCCAAGCTTCGGAGGTGGTTCCGAATCAGCCAGTGGTTTTTAGTTGGTTTAGTGGTTGAGTTTCCGAATTTAACCCCCAAGTCAAACATTTTTTGGCAGATCTGAGGACAGAGGTTCAGAGGTTGCATGGGCCAATGGACCGTGAAGTCTGGCCCTAGGTCCTAGGCAAAGGGCGAGCATTATGGGCTTCTCCGGCGCGAATGAAAGCGATTTCCACAGGCAAAAGGGTGCCGTCCTTTTTTAGGAATCGGAGTCCCAACATGAGCTGATGTGTTTTTCTCCTTGAAGGGTTTCGGTTTGACAAAATCTAGCAAGAAGGGGTGTGCTGAAGAAAGGTCGCACCCAACAGGATCACCCCAATGACCCGTCAACCAAGGCCCAGCACCTTCCGAGTTTGCGGCATCGCTGTGAGGCGCGATCCGGTCAGTTGGCCACGGCCGAACGATTTCCGGACTTCCGCCAGAAGTTTGTCACGGGGAAGCAGCGGAATCTACCTGACGAGTATTCCAAACAGCGAAACGAAGCTGCTCTGGTGTTTTGTTTTGGTTTTTACATTGAGGCGGCCCAGAGAGAGTAGTTTCATGCCGCATAGGCGCACTCAATTCATGAGGGCCGTGCAAGCAACACTCAAAGCGGTGCTTGTCGATGCCTTGTGGATGCCTCCCGAAATAGGTGGCTTTCCCGGAACCCTTCCGGCAAATGCATGGGGGGAGGGAGCCCAAATACCCCTCCCTCCCTCCCTCCCTCCCTCCCTCCCCCCATGACGAATACCGAATGCGATTTTGGACCCGTGCGGAACCCCAAGAAGGAGAACGCTCTCTTTTGGGTTCGCAGGGTGTGTGTGTGTGTGTGTGTGTGTGGGCGCGTGCGTGTGCGTGTGCGTGTGCGTGTGCGTGTGCGTGTGCGTGTGCGTGTGCGTGTGCGTGTGCGTGTGCGTGTGCGTGTGCGTGTGCGTGTGTGCGTGTGCGTGTGCGTGTGCGTGTGCGTGTGCGTGTGCGTGTGCGTGTGCGTGTGCGTGTGCGTGTGCGTGTGCGTGTGCGTGTGCGAGTGTGCGTGTGCGTGCGTGTGTGCGTGTGCGTGTGCGTGTGCGTGTGCGTGTGCGTGTGCGTGTGCGTGTGCGTGTGCGTGCTAGTGTGCGTGTGTGCGCGCGTGTGTGCGTGTGTGCGTGTGTGCGCGTGTGC
Organism: Effrenium voratum; assembly: GCA_963377175.1. Taxonomy (NCBI): domain Eukaryota; class Dinophyceae; order Suessiales; family Symbiodiniaceae; genus Effrenium; species Effrenium voratum. The sequence continues at coordinate 258,550 of CAUJNA010003837.1, read as the reverse complement.
GCGTGTGCGCGTGTGCGCGTGTGCGCGTGTGCGCGTGTGCGCGTGTGCGCGTGTGCGCGTGTGCGCGTGTGTGCGCGTGTGCGCGTGTGCGCGTGTGCGCGTGTGCGCGTGTGCGCGTGTGCGCGTGTGCGCGTGTGTGTGCGTGTGTGTGCGTGTGTGCGTGTGTGCGTGTGTGCGTGTGTGCGTGTGTGCGTGTGTGCGTGTGTGCGTGTGTGCGTGTGTGCGTGTGTGCGTGTGTGCGTGTGTGCGTGTGCGTGTGCGTGTGCGTGTGCGTGCGCGTGCGTGTGTGTGTGTGTGTGTGTGTGTGTGTGTGTGTGTGAATGTGTGTGTGTGTGCGCGCGTGTGCCCACCCCTGAGCGTGTTTTGTTCTTAACATTAGGTCCCATCGTTTTCGAAGCGAAACCTGAGCGGATACCAACCATCTCGGGGAGGAAATGGGTGTCTCTTGTTTTGAGGGTATCCCTTTTTGTAGTCGCTTTGAAGGAACACCAGAAGGACCACCGAGGCCAATGTTCTAGGGTACCTTCCCCATTCTTTCCAGGGATCCTTCTTTTCAGGAAACCATCAAAAACCCAGGGAAACAGCCGGTTTTTTAAAATAACGATGGTTGAAAAGAACCTAGAAATGTGGGAGGGTGGGTCCCAAGAAGCACAGATGACGTGAGTCCGCAGAGCGGAGCGCCGCGTCAGGACTTCCTCCTATGCCAAGCGCCGGATGACCAGCGCGGCTTGAAGGTGATCTTTCTGAGGGCAAGCGAAAGGAAAGCCGCCATGTTGGCCGGGGTCACCCCAAAAAACATGACGAAGATGTAACCCTAAACCCTAAGCCCTAAACCCTAAACCCAATGTTCTTCCCAAATGCATCAACTAACATGGCACCTGTGGGAGGGTACCTAGAAGATCGATTTACTCTCCAAGGGGCCCTGGGTCAGAAGCCGGGTCAGTTGAAGGGAGGGAAGCTACAATCCAAGTATATCCAAGTATGATTCATTTGGGAAGAACATTGTGGGAATTTCCAAGGTACGCGTAGATTCCCACGAAGCGGGCCACCAACTTGAACTCCATCGATCCTCAATCCTTAATCCTTCGGTTACTCCAGGATTTAGTCCCTTTTGGAGTGGCTTCCCTGTACGGATTCTGGAAAAACGGGTTTGGCCAAGCCTCCATTTTGAACAGCCCAGGCCCTGTGCGACAGGAGATCCACTACTTTCACTTAGACGTACCCGTGTCTAGACCAACAAGGTTCTATGGGCCACCACATTCGGGACATTTGCCTATTGGCCGAAGACCCTGCCGCTCATGATTCCATGCACGTCGAGAAAGTGGACAACCGTGGAAGCCTTATAGGCGAAGAGGAGAATCACGTGGTTGACTGTGCCAGATGAAACTACAGCATTCGTCCACGGTTCGAATCTAGACCTTTCTTCCGTTCATTTATACGTCCATAGGCAAAAAGGCAGCTGTTTGCGCTGATCCCCGCAGGTTGCGCAGCGCTTTTCCCTGGGACGGTTGGAGGACGGGGATGGTGAGTCTCCATATGTTCAGCACTGCTCGGCGAGGCCAGAAGTACCCCGCAGTCTCATACCGAAGCTGCGCAGAGTGTCCGGCACTGCTTCCTGCCATCCCATAGCGCAAGGCCGATCCCGTTTAAATCCCAGGAGCAAAAAATATTAACAACTGATAAGAATAATGATACATGATAATAATGATAACGTTAAAGAAGATAATACAACAAGTTGCGGGAATTGAGAGATGGGTTGAGATGGGCGAAAGGGCGAGACATCCTGAGAAGGCGCCAGCAATTCGCGTTCGGCATGCACCTTCGATCCGTCCCATGCTCATTGTCACCAAATTGAAGCAAACCTCACAAGAAGGTTTGCGAGCTCCAAGGCTATTTTGGCAGATGCTTCTTTTGGGTTGTTGACTTTTGAAGAATCCGTTTGTTGGGTCCAGCGGGTTTCCTACTGTACCAAACACCCAAAGGCGTATGCTGCAAAGACTCGAAGCTGCTAACTGAGAGAGTCAAGCTGGGCATTTTCCAAGCTCTTTTGCCAGCCGCTCGCAGGAGAGATATCGAAAACGATATGCAGGAGGCATACTGCGAGTGGAGTACTGAGCGCAGTCCCTCGCTTAAAAAGAAAAAGGCCGGTGCTCAGATGCTTCGCTGGCACCCGGTTTCCCTCAAGAAATAGCTCGGGTCATCGTGGCACGCCTTCTGAGGATCTTTCTTGATCCCTCTGTTTCAATTTGACATGGGATTCGAATTATTGCCCTATTTCCCAGCATCACATAGCTGAGCAAGGATTGGGTGCCCCTTCATCCGTTCAAGGAACATGTATTGTTATGACTCAAAGGGTTCTTCAGGTCAGCAAGAAAGGTTAGTATAGTTGGGATTGATCAGAAGGTCCTTTACATGGGATGACCATTGGTTGGAAAACCACCAAACAAAATATTGCCCACCTGGGAAAGTTACCCATGGTCAAAACTGGGGGCCGAAGGGGATATTGATCAACCCCAGTTTGGAGCCTGTAGGGATCGAGTTTTGGAATGCGGTTTGCTCCGGGATTCTCGCTTGAACCGTGCCATTCATTCCGTGACTGACTTCGAGGCGGTAAAGGCGCTGCCTTTTGACCTAGAGGTTTAGGTGTGTCCAGGTTTTTGGGTGTTTCGGGTTTAGTGGTTGGGCTTCAATTTCACCCGCCAAAGGTTAAACTTTTAGCAGGGGATCGGCTTTCAAGTGCAACGAATCGGGTCCGAGCACCTGCCGAACTGCCATCGGGCCGATAGTCTGAAACTGAGGCTCGAAGAACGAGCATGCTTTCTTAGGCCCGCGTTGCTCTCCCGGCTCTCCCAGTCTTGTTGGGCACAGGTTTTTTCTCAATTCATCAGAAACCAAGGGCTGGGTTTTTGACTTTTGATCATGCGACAACGGCCCTTTCTGGTTGAGTCATAGCACCTGTTGCAGCAGCAAGAACCCTGGCCCAATTTCATTCGTGGCACTACTGACCAAAACCACGACTTGTGTTTTGCTTGGCAAAAGTGAAGTCGTGAGAAAACTCTTTCTTCCTGGCCAAGACCGAAGTCTTGAGTGGACAAAGAGATTTGGGGCGAGAGCGCCGGGATGGAGGTGAAACGCAAGCGGGACAGCCATGGCCTCAAGATGGCCTCAGTGGTGCCTGCGGGCACGGAGGTCACCCGCCAGGGTGCGGACGGAGGGAAGAGAGGACGCATCATGGCGCCTCGTCCTGACAAACGCTCACTCCCTGTCCCGGACTTGAGAAGCTGTTTGGGAAGACCATGTTAGTGGTAAATACAAAGTTTGGACTTTGTTGGGCAATCCACTCAGGAAGTGAGAACGGCGTCACAGCTTGCCGGTGTTCGGTTCTTGATTTCAGTCGCAAGCATAGTGCAACATGTGTGTGTGTGTGTGTGTATCTTGTCTAGACTTGCATGCTTCGATTGGAATGTCCCCGGACTGCCAGCCACTGCTCTTGGATCGCAAGACCGTTGGTTTAAGAACAGCCCTCAAGTTCTGTCCGCCTCTTCTGTATCTGCCAGCTTTTTGTGGACCCTGAGAGTGCCCAGAGCGCCTTATTGTGGTGACCTGTTGATGGACGAATCCATTTCGCACCAACCAAACAAATCATGAAAAAGCACTGTTTGTTGGAATTTGTGTTGGGAAATCGAATCAGACATCAGGGTTTCTTAGGTGGATCGAAATGTCTTTGTCCATCCACAGCAGGGAAATGGCCCATTGTTCCTGCAGGGTTGATCAAAAGGTTCGGTAAACATCGGATGACCTTTGGTTGGAGAACCACTAACAAGACACGATATTTCAACCACACGGGAAACATTCCCAATGGTCAACACTGGTGCGAAGGTAATATGGATCAACTCCCAAATGTTCTGTAGCAGAAGCTGGAAGACATGTTCTTGATATGTTTTGATGAAGGTTAGTAGGGATAATCCCAACCATACATGGGTGCCTTCGCCGCCTTTTTAATGATTGAATCATGTTCTGGGCTTGGACCATTTTGATACCGACGGTTTTGATTATGATTCATACTTGTCTTCAGTGTGTTTGGGACTCACTAAGTTTTCCACAAAACCAGAGGGCTTACACCTTACAATGTGTTCCTTGGTGGCTCCCAGCCATCCCCTTAGCGTTTTAGTGTTTAGTGGGAGTTTCCATTTGACTCACTAAAAGTTAAACTTTTAGCAGGGGATCTGAGCGCAGCCCAGATTCCATGTCCTCCGATATCTTCCATTTTTCTGTGTTCGGACGTCCGTGGCCGTTCAGTTGAGGTGGTGAAGCCGGTGGCCAAAGCCTACATCCTCTCTGGGCATATGATGTCCAGTATGGCCTTTGGTGACTTCCTCCTTCGGAAGAAGTGGCCGATGGCAGTCGCAACCCGGTCGACTAATCTCGTTTTGAGAGATGTCCGCTGGTTTCACTTGGAAACCACCCAAGAAAGGGTACGAAAAAACAAGAAAAACAAGCACACTTAAAAGTTCCTTAAATTCAAGAAATCACGGGTGTGTTCCCTTACGTTCAACAAACCCCCCCTCCCCGGGGCCCCTCCCCCCTGCTCAACGCCTCGTTTTCCCGCGGGGATGAGGCAATTATCTTGGCGCTTGTGCTTCATGTGCTGGACTTCTTCGGCACCTGCTACGAGACCCAGCTGTCGTGTGGTGCCGCTATTTCCTCTCTTTTTTTTTCTGGGGCGGGTTTCCCTAGAAGTAAAACCAGCTCAGCAGTTGGGCTTTGGGCTTTGGGGGTTAGCTGAATTTGCAGCTCCCCAGGGTTGTTCGTGATAGAAAGTCTCTGACTCGAGGCCCTCTTAAACTTGTGTTCACCTGGGGAGACGCGTATCTGGTAAGGAGATCATCGAGGTTCAGGTTCAGAACGACCAGCCAGTGGTGCTGGCAGCGGTGCCTACACAGCTCTCTGCGGCCTTGTCAGTTCCTTGTAGCCAAGGGCGGCAGGCTTTGCCTTTTGACGTAGGGATCAGAGATGTGCATACTCAGAGCGCACTAGCTCAGGCTAAGCCCGAATAGGCCTGATCAAGAGGTTGACTTGCTTGAGGTGGTGTTGAGTTGATCCAATCTGTTTTGAAGGGATATGGTCCATGGAAGTTTAAATGGCACCATCCGGCACCTGAAGCGAGGGATTGTTTAGGTTGCCCCGCAGGCAGGCAGGCAGGCAGGCAGCATCCTTTACGCAAGGTACCTTGAAGTTAGGGTTCCTTTTGTTTTTTGGGAGCCCTACACGACAAGGAAGGGCTTTTCGAGGAAGCTGTCAACCGGGTGGCTCGTCTTTTCGTTTTGAGGTTTGCCCCTTGTTTGGTGGTTTCAAGAAGGGAACCCAACAGGAATACAACCATTTTCAGGGATCCGCAAAAAGGGAGACTCAACTTCAGCACTGCGAGGTTGTTTGTGTCGCCGCCTTTTCTGTCGCACTCCTGGGTATGCTGACGCGCGTACACAGCCAGCTGCTGTGGATGACGCTGCGAACCTTTGATCCTTGGGACACTTGGACGGGCCAAAATGGCGTACCCTTCCCCCACTAACATCGCATTTGTGGGAGGGTACCTGGAAGATCAAGTTCCTCTTTAAGGACGAGCTGTCAGTCAGGTGCCATGTTGGCAACTGATATGTATGTTTTTGTTTAAGTGACACAAAAATGGATGTTGTGTGTCCTTTTGATTTCGTTAGAAAGGCCACAAAATGGAGTACCAACTGTAAAAGAAGACGAGCCACTCAAAGGGGTATGTCTGTTTCTTGTGTGTCCGTTTGTTCAGGTCAGCCCCAATTGGTGGTTTGGATTGGTGGTTTGGACTTGGATTTGAACCTCGTTCTTGCAGAGGGTAAATGAGAAACCGCCGTGTGACCTCGACATTTTCCAAACGAAAGAAGCTGACTTTTGGAGTTGTGTCAAAAGCCAAAATGAAAGTCCGCAGCCTCGGCGTCAATTTGGCCTTGGCCATAAAATTGCTATAGGCTATAGGATTCTATAACCCGCAGGGGGAGCAAAGAAGTCCTAAGCCTTGTGAGCGCAGCAAATGCTGCAGGTGCTGCTCTGCAAGCATCATCCGTTTGGCTTCTTTCTTTTTTACTCCAAGAGCAAAGGGGGGGTGGAGGTGGGGTTGGGGCGGGGGTGGGTGGGGTTGGTATGGGGTGCTTCTGCTGACACACAGTCAGCAGTTTTCACGTGGCCAAGTGGCCACGTGAAGACTTGTCCTATTTTACTCAGTCCCGTGAGTGTCAGGTGAGGTGGCATCTAGAAGGCACCAATCCAACGAGGGCCGGGAAAGCGTCAGAGGCAGAATCTAGATTTAAGCAACTGTGCGTCGCATAGTGGTCAATATCGTTGCCGGGCCTCCCCTGTTCGGGTAATGGCCTTTGTTTTCGAGAGCCAGGGGACCGCAGGTTTGAGTCGACTTTTCCATTTACCGATCGGCAACCCCTTTTGGGCCGATCCCTACTTTGGAGCCAGGTGGTTTCGGCATTCGGGATTTCCGCTTTTGGTGTGCACATGAATACTTTACGGTAAATGGTCGAACCCGAAGTGGGTGTAAAGTGCGCTGCGATTGATCTGCAGGATTTGGAAGGCCAGATCCCGCACATTCACATTCAGCAGTTTCCAACCAGGCCCCAGACAGGGTCAGTGTGGGATCCTGCGCATATTCTTGTCGGCGAGGCAAGCAAAAAGCGATCTCGCTACAACAAACTCTGCGGTTTTTCAGCTCTCTAGTTAAACATGACGGACATGGAAGGTGAATCTGTCCAAGCCGGTGGCCGATTTAGGCCATCATTGCGTGTGCGATGCGCGGCTGGGCGTCCCGTTCCTTCTCCCGGCACTCTGTTCACATCGGCATGGAAAGGGATCTCTTTGCGTCCTATTATGTGGCCCATGCTCTCCGGCCAAAATCTATGGCCGGATATGGCCGGTGTTGGGTTAGGCACAAGGCTTCCTTGGGCATTTGAGTCAATTGAGGCCTTGTTGAACAGATTCTCCCGAGAATTCCCGTTCAGCACACACCCTGTTGCGCGGACGAAGAGGTGAATTGTTTTTTTTGCCTAAGAAGTTGTTGAACTTCTTGGTGCCCGGAGTTGTTTTTGTTCACCCAGGCGTCGGAGTAGTGTTGGCAGCACACACGGTCTGGTTAGCTTCAGACAGCCCAAACAGGTTGTGGGCCAGTTTCCGTTTGGTTTCCCTTTCAGCAGCATCTAAAAATAGCGTGCCCTTCTTAGAGTAATGTAACCGATTTCCCGAAAAAAAAAATATACCATGAATAATGCTAACCGTTTTTTCCCAGGGGAAAAATATGAAAAAAACACACAAAGTAATATAAACTAATTCAAAAAAATAGCCTTCCCCCCACATGAATGAATGAATCCTGAGTTCCCCAGCTCACAAAAGAACCTAGAATTCCCATTGGGATCCATGCAAAATGCATATTTTTTTTCAAGGTCAGTTCCCAACCCTCATCCCCCATGGAATTTGCATGGTTTCATAGTGAATTTATATAGGGATCATGCCAGGGATCCCTTTCTTTTACAATTCCTAAAAAAATAAAAAAAAAAAACATCAAAATCAACACATTGACCCTGGCAGCAAGGGTACCCCCCATGAACCCTGAGGCACTAAATAATAACCAGACCATGAATAATGCTAACAAGATTCCCCCATCAAAAAAATATCTGATCCCCTTATCTTTATTCATGGTCAAGCTTTCCATTCCACTTGGCTCATCCCACACTTGATTCTAGATGTATCCCAAATCCACAAACTTATGGGATCCCTTTCTTTTAAAATTCCTTTTAAAAAACCATCCAAATCAACACATTGACCCTGGCAGCAAGAGTACCCCCCATGAACCCTGAGGCACTAAATAATAACCAGACCATGAATAATGCTAACCAGATTCTTCCTGGAATAACCAAAAGTTATTGGCTCAATACTACTTTAGAATTGGCCCAATTCTAAACTAGTATTCCCCCAAAGCAAAATAAGAAAACACAACATGCCCAAGACTACTTTTGAATTTGCCCAATTCTAAAGTAGTATTCGAAAACCAAAAAACTGAGCCCAATACTAAACTCCTTTAAACAAGGCCCGACCCTGCAGATTCTCCCCTAATCTTTATTTATGGTCATTCAGGGGGGGGGGGCCCTATCTATTAATCATAGGTCAACATTAGGCCTTTTTAGTGGGTTAAAGGGAAGGGGTCCAATCTGAAACGCGACACACCCAAACGGTGTCCGGACACAGAGTGCAAGGCTGCAAAGGAGGCCTAGGGAAGCTAGTTGAACTGGGCACTGGGCAGAATGTATGGAAGAGTTTGGGGAGCGTTTGAACACAGGTCCCGTTTTTCCGTTCGAATGCCTTCAATCAACTTGTAAGATAAAATTGGTACCCTCACAAAAAGACACCCATTTGTGTGGGTTGAGCACCACCTGACGGGTATAGTAAGCTTGGACGCAATTCAGTCACTCCCCTCAAGGGATGCCCCAAGCTCCTTTCAGTTACCTTGCATGAAATTGAAGAGTTGGAACCACCTCGCAAGTGGTTGGTGGACACGAATCCCCGCCTGAATTATGTCCGCCAAAGGGTCCCCAATTAAGATTCATGACCATATTTCAAGGTGCTTGGTGGCGTGTTTGTCGGAACAAGATGTGACCAATAAATAATCAACCAGGTCGGAAACGAATTGCCTGAATCCCATTTTCAGTACCAATAGAAATGCGAACGAAGTAGCAATAGGGGAGTCTCAAAAATATTGGAATCTAAGGGCCACCTTGCATGCTTTAAAGGGGTATACCCCAAAGCTAGTGGATACACATGGGACACATCGGTTCCATAGGGTACATACTCAAAAACCACTCCTATATCCAGCTTCTGGATGGGATATCTCCATTTGGGGCATGTAAGTTGGCCCGGCAGAACGTGCTCGCCCTTTCGTTGCATCGACCCTGTACGTCTTGTATGACCTGAGGTGCTGGACCTCGTAGTGATTCTCCAGTTCTCCTTTCTGATCATTTTGGCCGAAGCGGCGGATGTGCCTAAGCAGCTGCCCCTTAGCAAGAACAAAGAGCCGGGAAAGGGCGGATGTGCACATCGATGAAGAGTCCATCTTCTCAGTTCCAAACCTTTTGGGTTTCTCTTTGTCCACCTTTAGTTAAGATCCCAAAAAGTGAATTCCAGGAACTGTGGGTCTATATATAGTTGTGTTTGTTTTTGATTCATGCTTCGTGGCTGCAGCAACTTTCAGGATTGCAACATACCAAATGCTGGCAGAGTGTCAACTGCTGGCAGAGGGTCAACTGCCAACAAAGTCGACTTATGACTTGTTTGGGGGTGCAACGAGTCTAATTGGAAAGACACCCATTGTCCGCAGCAGAACGCTTCAAAACACAAATCACCAATCGGCGCGCCCTCGGTTGCGCGAGCAACCAGACCAGGAAGCCAAAATCATCGCGCTTTCGGCTGCGCGAAACAATTGAGCAGCGCCATAAACCCCGGCAATACAAAGTAGTAAAGGGAGTGTGTCCTATAGACCCCGCAAGCTTGCGAAAGCTCATCGCGAAGGTGCCTAAAGAAGGTCCCGCCGCGAAAGCCCCGCAATAGCCTGCATCTTGATGATGAAAAGCCCGCGACTGCAACAGCCACGGGGCCGCGAAAGCAAGTCGCGAAAGGCTTTGCGACAGCAAGTACATAGGTACCGCCGTTGTGACACAAGAGTAAACTTGCGCGGCCCAAAACCCCCACGGCCCAGGAAGCGGGTCTGCGTGGCGGTGTGCTTCATCTACTGCTCGCTGATCACGTTGGGGGCCCTCTTCTGTCCCGTGATCCCCGACTGGGACCCTCAGAGTGAGGTACAGCGCCTTGGACAGCAATGGATCGGGAAAAAATGGGTAGTGCTTTTTGTTTTCTGGGTTCTGTGGTGTTTGGGTTGGGGTTTGGTTGAGGCTTTTTGGTTGGCATTTTTTTGGTTTGGGTTTTGGTTGCTCATTTTTAATTTTGATTTTCGGTTTTGGTTTTTGGCTTGGGTTTTTGGTTGGTGTTTGCTGTTTTTGTTTTGGGTATGTTTTCTGGTTTGGGTTTGGGCTTTTGGTTTGGTGTTTGGTTTTGATTTGGAGTGTGGTTGGGCTTTTGGCTGTTGGTTTTGCGTTTTTGGGATTCGGGTTTGTATCGTTGTGGTTTTGTTTCTTTGGGTTTTGGGTTCTAGATTTGGTTTCTGGTTTGGTTTGGGTTTTGCGTTGGGTTGTTTGGTATGGGACTTGTTTTTTTGGTTCGGGTGGTTGGTTTTGGTTTTTGCAGGGGTTTGTTTGAGTGGTTTTGTTTTGTTGGTTCAGTTTTGTTGGGTCTTTTGCTTGGGTTGCGGTTTTGATTTTTTGGGTTTAGTTGTTTTGCTTTTTTGGGGGAGGGTTTAGCTTGTTTGTAGGCTTTTGGTTGGTTTGTGTCTGTTTGTTTGTTTTTGTTTAGGTTTCTGGTTGTTGTTTTTTAGTTTTGGTTTTGATTTGAGCTTGTTGGTTTTGGTTTAGTCTGTTTGTGTTTTGGTTTTGTTTTTTAGTGTTTTGCTTTTGGTTTAGGTCTGTTTGCGTTTTGGTTTTGGTCTTATTGTTTTGGGTTTTGTTTCTTGATTTAAAGTTTGGGTGTTTTACTGTTGGCTTGTTGTTTGACTTTAGTTATCTTTTAAGTTTGTGTTCAGTATGTGTATTTTTGGTTTTGGTGTTTCAGTTTTGTTTGATTCTTCGTTGGGGTTTTGGTTGGTTTTTCGTGGTGGGTTTTTGGTTTTGGTTTGGGTTTGGTTTTTGGTTTGGGATTTGGCTGGGTGTGGGTTTTCTGGGTTTGGTTGGGTTTTCAGTTGTTAAAACGATCTGGAGTTTGGTTGTGCTTTGGGTGTTTGCTGTTTGGTATGAGTTGTTTTTTTTTTTGTTTGGATGTTGGTTTGTTTTTTTGTTGGGCGTTTGGTTTGTGGTTTGAGTTTGGGTTTTGGGTTTCGGTTTCTGAGAAAAGCGAAGGCCTTCGCAGGACCCCAAAGCGGGGCAGAAGGAAGGCCTTGCGTCACCATCTTTGGAAGTGCCGGTTGGTCCGCAAGTTTGAGATACCAGGTTTGAGATACCAAGGGTTGACCCCAGGCGCAAGTTTTGGTGGTTTCTTTGAAGCCCACACAATCTCCTAGCCCCAAAAAGTTTCTGCTACGTGTTACGGGGTTAAGCCTAAAACTCATTTCAGGGTTAAGGGCTCAATGCGCTTTCGTGGTTAAAAGCGAGTTAAAAGCGTGTCTCAGTTGAAGCCCGCCTTAGGTGGTGGTTTGTGTGACGCCCGCTTGCTTCTGGGGTAGACACATTTTTTCATTTTACCAGTGACTCAAAGTGAACCAAACCATAAAATCTACATTCTATAACTGAGGCCTCTAATCATGGCTTAGGTTCCTCTTCTTCGCGTCCATGACGCCGAAGAGCCAATTCATCAGCGCCTACGGCACCATGGCAGTGCTGCTGACCAAGGCGGTGGTGAGCACCATCTTCCAGAAGCACGCCTTCATGCACCCCGACGTTCGGAGCCGCGAAGGGAACATGTGTTTGAGGACACCCTTGCCTCCCTTGGCTCCCTAGAAAAGAAAAAGAAGAAGCAGAATCAGGGCTCCTTGAAAAAAACAAAACATGTTGCAACCATTTGAAACATGTTGCTTGTTCAACACCAAAAGAAAGGGGAACCACCATTTCCAAGGCAATGTTCTAGTTGGGTTTTTGATGGTTTCCTGAAAAGAAAGATCCCTGGAAAGAATGGGGAAGGTACCCCTAGAATGTGTTTGAGGACACCTTCCTAGAGGTGAACAATAAGAAACACAATCCGTACAACGGGGGTGTTGGCCTGCAGGATGTCAGGGTGTTGAGTTGCCTTTGACTTGTTTCTGATACCTGCCTTCGCTGTTTTGTTGTTCACTAGGCACCTCTGCCTTTGAAGGGTAGCCTCAAAAAACACAGAGCCACATTGCTACTAGCAGTGTTTACCATCAAAGTCACCCCCTAGGGACACAAGCCCATTCCTTCACTGTTCTTGGCATGTGTTTGTTTTGTTGGTTCTGTTCCATTGTTTTTCTGGGGGGGCTGCCAAAAACAACCTTTTTTACTACCATACCAAGAGTTGCAGAGTCATTCTCTGCCAACGATCCCGCAGGTACCTGCGGTGTCACTACCAGTACTGCATGGACCAACTGGATGCCTCCTTCGCCCAGCTGGCGGTGTCCGACCCCATGGCCATCACATACTCGGACTTCCGCTTGGCCCTCCAGGCGATCGCAAGGGATTCCCGAACGGAATGTTGATACCCTCCGGCCAATGAACATGGAACCTGACAGGGAAATGTCTTTCAGTTGTTTTTTTCCACGTGAATTGGTGGGAGGCGGAATTGGATTTGAGAAAAGACATGTTAGTGAAAGGATCTCCCCTAGTTTAGGACTGACAGGTTCCTTCAGTTTTGAAACTGAGGCCGCCACTCGGGACGCCGCGTGCTCAAGAAAGCCAAGCGGATTCAGATGGTTTTCCTTTTCACCTATTTTGAGTCGGTTAACCTTTGAGAACCCAACGCCGAAAATGATGGTTCAGAGCAGCTCCGCAGCTCGGGTTCCAGGGTGCAAAGCTGTCGGGGATATGCCACCTTACTATTTGTTAGTGGGCACTGGGCTAGCAAGTTTGTAAGAGCTATTCTTGGTACGACACAACCAGCCATGACCGGAAAAATGATTGTATTCGCTTGGGAATAGCATCGGCCTGCCTCTTGATTTTGGCTTGCTGTGAGGGAGCTTGCCATGTTGCAGAACTATTTCTAAGTTACGCAGAACTATTTCCAGGCAATTCCTAAATTGTGGGGAGCTCGCAACTGTTGCACCAGTCTCTGTCTGTCTCTGTGTTTGTGTGTTTTCGAGCACCCTTGTGGGAGTCGGTCTGCATCCCTATTTGAGTCATACTCGCAAGTGGTATGGCTAGAGCCATGTGTGCCACAAGGACTCCTTTGCTTGGGCTTAACGGGGATGCACCTAGTGGTAATGGTCCTAGCCAGTAGAAATATTCATGTTTCTTATTTAAGGGAGCCATGACCATAGGCCGAATAAGGAGATTTGACCATGGTTCATGTAAAGAAGTCAAAAGGTGGCCGCACCATGTTGGGGTAGCCCCTAGCTCTGCGCAAAAGTGCAGTCGCGTTTAAACTTTGTAAGATCCCATAGTTGCAATCCGCCGGGAATGGGCGGAACCCTGTAAACTTTACGTTGACGCAGATGTCTTATCAAAACAAACACATGTAGAGGTTCATGGGTGTTTCCGCAGTGTTTCCTGTAAGAGTTGATTGGGTTGGAGCACGTTCTTTCGCTGGGTCTCAGGCGGCACGTTCTACAGTACTCACGCAACTGAGAAAGGCCTTGTTCACGGCCAGGGAAGCAAGGCGCTTTGTGTTGCCATTGCCCCCGATTGGATTTCAAAGCTGTAAGCCAGCAAGCTCTGGGGTAAAACGAGTTCAACACTCGTTAAGGTTCTTTCCATGAGCCTGACTGCCGGTTTGTGAGTTATAGTAACTTGCCCAGATATTTAAACCTTTTTGAGCCCTAGACACTTCCCAGAAATCCGGTACCGGCGGGAGGTGGACCTCTAGCAATTCGAATCACCTGCTCCCCCTTGCGGTAGAATGGGAGTGGGTGCTTGTATTGAGACATGAAGGGGAAGACCTTGTGGTCTTTGCGTTGGCCTCCGCACCGCAATGAGGTCGCGAAAGTCAGGTGGGTGTTTTGGCGTAAGGGTGGTTTGCTAAAAGGGACGTGGACTGATGAACCATGCGTATTTGCGTGCAGCGCGGGCAAAATGCAGACAAACCAAAGTTGGTTGGAGGAAAGCTCAGTCCGAGGTTTGCCGCAAGAATGCGTCACTGCAAAAGCAACCCCCCAGGCCCCCAGCCGCAAACAGCTTCTTGGAGTTTTGAAGCTTTCAGGTCCAGTTGAGCGCAACTTCCCAGCTTGATGTTCGTGAATGTTTCGAGCAAGATCCGCGAAAGTTTCACGAAAGTCACTGGACGTCCCCGCCAGTTTCCGGTCATGCGTGGCCAGAGAAGTCCCCATCCTGCGCTGCTTCACGGCCTTCTACTTTGGAACTGAAAAGTGGACTTTCGAGCTCGGGCTGCCGAAGCTTGCTTCGCTTACTGCTTCCGTACCGAAAAGTTGCGACTTTCGCATTTGCGTGTGCTACTTTGCCACCGATAATTGCAACTTTCGCCCCAGGATTGCGGATGTGCGTTTGTCTAAAACTTTGGTCAGTCCAACAGTGAAAACAAACCAAAGTGCGGAACGGCTTCCAAGCAGAAGGAAAAACAAAAGTTTGGCCTTCTGAGGCTCCATGACATGGGCCCGCCAATTCCCATGCTTGGTCAAACCGTCCACATGGGACCATTGGTTGGTAAAATGAACAATGAATATCATTCCACATGGGAAAAGTTGATCAAAACTGGGGGCCAATCGGAACATTGGTCAACCCCCATGTGAATCGTTGCATGTTCGGAGATGTGAAGTCCGCGTTCTGTGGCCCCAGAAGGTCGGCATGCAAGGCTTTTGACCCCCCCGCCCACCGTCAAGCAACCCCTTTGGTTGCTCCCGAGCCGTGGTTTGCCATCGCAGGAGATGGGGGTGTCGGAGAGCCACATCTTTGCAGGCTTTAATGTGCTGGACGTCGAGCAAGATGCCCAGTTGCAGGGCCATTTTTATTTATTTTTTTTATCTCGCATTGTTCATCTTTTTCGTGGGGTTCCCCCTCAAATCATATCGACACCTGCTTTTTGGATCCCATTGGAGGGAAGCCAATAAGAACATGGCCCGTTTGTCTCATGGGAGTAAGGATGGGCGCGTGTCCCTGCACAGCTTCCGAAAGAGCGCCTTGCTTGATCTGGGCTGTGAAAGTTTTGTACGAGGATTTTTCTCTTTAGTCACCAAGCAGCAGCATGTTTGCGGAGTTTTGGGCGCTCGGGTGCTTGGGGCTTGTTATTCACAAACCAACCGACGTTTTGGGTAACCTTCTGCTGAGATTGGTGTCAAACGGCAAAGCTTGAAAGGGTGCTTCCAAACAAATGGAGCCCTGCAAAGTAGTGGGTTTCCATTTTGGCCACCCCGAAATGAAGGGACCGTTTGGGCCCCATGCGAATGCTCTTTCGAAGGCTTGATGGACGTCTTCGCAGAATTCCCGGACGCGTCACACTCGGCCTTGCTCAGCAGATTCTGCCAAGATGCATTCAACCAGGCCTCTGGCTATAGCTCGCTCGACAGTATCTTAGTTGTCCCAAAGCCACCTTTTGATCTTTTGGTTTTCCCATTTTGGCAACCAACTTTAGTCCTGCTTTTATGGGTCCCTTTGGTTTTCCCATTTAGGCAGCCATTTTTGGTCATGGCCCGAAAGGTTGTTCACCGTTTATTCATGGGTCCCTAAGGGGCAAGTGAGGTATGTTTGGCACTGTTCTGAGTGGATGGCGACGCATCAAGCTGGAGGAATTCGGGGAGTCTATGTATAATATGCTCACGCAGGACCCTGCTCTGGTTGTGGGATCACTCGGGGTTTATCTCCAAGGGCCTTCGGGATTATCCAAGCACTTCTGCGATACAAGCGAATTCACTCGGAGTGAATTCCAACCACTTCTGCAATACTTTTGGGAATCTCCCCCCCAAGAAATGGTGGTTACTCTTTGGAAAGCCCTTTATATCACAGAAGTGGATTCCATTTCCCACTGCGTAGGACCCTGCTCTGGCCAAGCTCTTTCGGAGAGACAAGGTGCGGACTCAAGCCCTGCTCTTCGCAGCGTTCGTTCAAGTGGCCTTGAGCTGGCTCGAGGAGAAGGACTTCAGAAGGATCGAGAGGGATATGACGTCCCTGGGTTTGCGTCACAGAGCATACGGCATCTTGGCCTGGTGCCCGGGTGCCCCGTTGATGGTGCCAGTGAGTCCATTTCCCTATAGGTAAAGGAAGATGGGCTGGGGACCTGATATAGTGGCTCGTCTGGGATCTGGGGACTTGAGGTAAAGCAACTTAGGTTTCCATTTCCATGTCTGGGTGTGAAGATACTCCTTTAAGGGGGGCCTTGTCTTGGCGTTTTGGGTGTGAATCAGTGAAGATACTCCGTGCCAAAGCTCCCTTAAATCGTAGGTCGATTCTGGCCCCCAGCACACGAATGATGGTATACGCAAGGATCCTTTTGTGGAAGGTTCAGTGGACCGGCCCTCGCTTCTTTTTGGGGCCCAATAAAAAAGCAACTAAGTTTACCAGCCTTGCAAGGGGCGACGCATCCGCCTGTCCGCTCCGTGATGCGACAGCCGCGTCAGCCTGTCAGCCGACGCAAGTGACGCGACGTTCGAGGTATCCAGCCCTCCTACATTTGCTTGTTCCAGATCGCGCTGCTGCAAACGCTGAGCACAAAGCTGTCGGGCCTGTCTTTGCACGCGGAGATCGCCTGGAGCGTAGTGTGGAGCCATTTCGTGGCACCTGGGCATCGACAAAAAAACACACCTCACCACTTCCCACGAGCAGAGCATGACCCAAAGGGGAGTTTCAAGAAAATGGAGATATGCTGATTGCAACAATTTGTATGGGGTCCCCTCCAAAAGTATATTATTCAACCTTTCCCTAACTGAATAAGTTCTATGTAAGCGTGGCTTCTGGAAGTTTTGCCTGGCTGTGCCCGTAGCAGTCCGGCATTGTTTGAGGTGTTGTTTGTTGTCCAGTTGATATTCCAGGAAACTGCTCATGACTATTCTGACCGATTCACTATGTTCGTTAGTGGCACCGTAAGCAAGTGAAAGAGTGGTCAATGACTTCGTCTCATTGGAGGGGGGGATTAACAATACTGACCAGCGGGAAGGGGTAGCCTCTCTGTTGCTGTTGGGAAACGGATCTTTGGACTTTAACTTTTCGGGAAATGGATTCTCCATTGGACCCACAAAGAGTGATGCACTTTTTGCGGCGGGGTCGTTGCAGCCACCAAGCCCTCTGCACGAAGATTTCCTTAAACGTTATCCAATTTGTTGTGTACCTGGCGTCTTGGGTTGGGCGGTCCTCGTTGATGATACGCTCCTGAGGCAAGCCATGGAAAGCTGGTGAGTCTCCTCAAGAAGATGAGCACTAGTTGAAACAAACCTTAGGACTTTAGGCCTTTTGACAAGATGAGCACACATACCAACAAACAGCTTGAAGCTCGGAAATTCAACAGGTAAGATGTAGTCATGTTGGCTCCGATCTCAAAGGCCGCCAACTCGGTTTGGTTGCAGGGAAGGGACTTAGTTGGCTAGAAGATACCTCGCAGTGGTTCCTGTTTTTGAGGCTCGGTACCCCTTTCTTGGCGGTTCAGCCAAAAGGAGTTCCTCCAGCTTGCGGGTGGTCAACTCTAGTGAAGAAATTGTAGCCCAGTTTAATGCAGTGCCAAGTACCACGGTAGTAGGCAACCGCATGATCATGTCTCAACCAGTTGCTTCTGATGACTTCCAACCTGGCCTATCCAAGCGAGTTTTTGGAAGTGAGCCTATCAAGAACATTTCAGGCATTGCACTTGGAGTTATGCCCCAACACTATGGTACTTTTGTTTATTTGTGTATCCCTCGAGGGTTCTATTCCCATTGAGGCAGCACCTTCAATCGTATCAG
>CAUJNA010003837.1:220876-233376 GCA_963377175.1 Effrenium voratum | reverse complement strand
CCAGCAACGTCGGGGCTGGAAGGAGGAGTTCTCTGGTGGAGTCGGATAACAGTGACGAAGCGCGGCTGACACCCAATTTGAAAATGATTGGGCGTGACAAGGCCCATTCCTTCAGGAGGCTGATGACCCGACCTTACCAGTGCGACGAGTACTTGGACGAGTTACTCAACGACTTTGTCCATGACAAGTCTTCAATGTGTCAGAAGATCCAGCACAGCTTCAATCTCAAGACCATCTTTCAGGAGCAGGTCGTGAAGCAGGAGGCCAAGTGGGGCCAGAAGATCAAGAACTTGCGGGCAGCGAAGCACAGATTTGAAAGTCTTGCGGCGCCCATGGGCCGGATCCTCCTCTACTTACCAGCGTTTCTTGCTACCTGCGCACAAATCTCTGAGCAGCGGCTGGCTGCGGGGCCCCGAGCCGAGGCATTTCTGAACAGCTTGACTGCAGAGCGGCTTCTTCAAGCCGGTCTTCTAGCCGACGGGATGGACGAGGCCATGCTACTCATCCGTAGCGTTGATGTAGAAGAGGTCGACGTGTCCGCCATCCCGTTGCTTGTCCAGTCCTTTGTTGACAGGTTGCATGCCTTGTTTGGCCCAGACCGGTGCGCGCTAAAGTGTCCTGGCTACACTTCCCACGTTGTGGATTTGCTGAAAAGTGGCGCTGTGTGCTACTTCTTGAAGCATGACCTTCGGCGACTTCGCATGCCTGATGACAATGCAGTGATGGACAGGCTGTTCCGCTGGCTCAACGTGGTGATGGAAGTCTTGCGGACTGAGTGGCCGGACTACACGCTCTTCGCTGCCATGGGCGTTTTCGGACTGTCATCAAGTCACTCGCGATCAACTGCTGCAGCCGAGACCGCGGTCAATGCAGGCCAAAGCTTTGGCCGCTTAGCCAAAGCCTTTGACTTGAACGCAGGCGCTTTGGAGGCAGAGTTGGAGCGAGTTCGACCAGTGGCTCTGCGGCAGCTTGGTTTAATTTCGTAATGTTTTCGCATTTGGTTCCTTGACAGACTTGAACTCAGGAACTGACATGTTTGCAACGTTAGCGTTTGCAAAGTGTTGATTTTTCACCGTTCTTGCGTCGTGGCTAGTTAGGATCGCCAGCCAAACTGGTTGCAGCAGTCGGGAAGCTTGGAAGCAAGCCATGACCACTGCTGCCAAGAGCCGCGGCAACTTCTCCTTGACAAACTTGGCGCCAGTTATGTGGCGCTTTTTAGCGTGGCAAGCATCAACCTCAGGGCTGGAGCAAAATTTCAGCAAGGCGGATCTGCATCACTCCACAGGCCGCACGCCTGCCTCTGAAGAGTGTGAAGCACGCAGTGTGCGACTTCTCCTTACCCCACTTGATCGCAGCCAAGCCCTTGAAGTTTGCGAAGCTGCCCAGCTGCTGTACCAGCAGTGTTCTCCCGCGTTATGCCCTCAGCCTTAAATTACTGCTACGACTTTTGGGTTGTGACAGTTGACATTTTTTTGAATTCATTTTCATGCCAGTGAGTGTTGACCGACTGACGACAGGCACGCGGACTCGGACGAAGGAGCGCATAGACAAAGGAGTGAAGCGACCTCGCGCCGAGGGTGATAGCGATGTTGGCTCTGTGGCGGCTTGGTTGCGGACACGGCGGCGCGGGGTTGACGCTGCTGTCAAGAGCGCAAATAACTTGGACTTCGATGTGGAGGATTTTGTCGGCGCCCCGGAATGGACTGAGTGGCATGGCGCGGAGAAGACATTCCAGAAGGAGAAGCAGCACGACCAATTGTTGGAGGCGTTTAGCTATGGAGCTTTGGCTGAGGAAGATGATGTGGGCAGTGAGCTTGCAAGGCAGGCAGAGGAACGCCAGCGACTTAACGTCAAGAACGACAAAGTGCTGGTCAAGCAGCGCCGTCGCGCTGATGAAGCTGCTGCGCGTCATCACCATGTCCTGCAGTGGGACAGTTTGTCAGGCCTATCCTACTGGATGACACCATCAGAGGAGGGATCCGAGGCCGAGTTGGTGTTGCAAACGCGAAACCTCGCGCGGACCACAGACCGCTTCAAGGCCGACATCTTCTTCGTTCAAGATGCTGCGTCCCCGCCGGAAAGGGTCCGCTGGGTTGCTGCTCTCTGTGGAAAACAAGTTTGCGATGTTGCAGTTGTGCTGGGTCGTGGCGGCATGCGCGTCGTTTACAAACCAGTCATCAGGAGACCTTGCAAGGTGTACATCACTGAAGACTTCAAGAATCGGCATGTAGAGATCTTCAACATTGTGAAGCAAGCTCGGGCTCAGCGCGGCAGTAAGTGGACCATTTGCAGGACGCATACGGATCAAGTCACGTTTTGCTTAGCGACAACCGCTGAGTGTGAAAGCAAGCCAGACTGGCACTCCAAGTCAGATTTCTTAGAACAGGTTTCACGTCTAGACAAATCCAAGAGCGTCAAGCTGGCAAAGCTGGCTTGAGCGGGGTGTCTTAAACTTTGACAGGGGCGCCAGTGGACACCCAGCGCAACGTTGTGACAGTCATTCCACATAAATTAAATTCAAGATCTCACTTTTGTAGGACGTTGAACTGGTGTCGCATCATTGGCTCAGGGGCTTAAGCTTTGCTGACCGGGGACAGGCGCGAGCCTGATTTAGCAGCTACCTCACTCATGAGATCTGACAAGCCTGCCACACCGAAAACGAGCCTCTCACGCGAAATGGCATGTCTCTTAGCCTTCGGTCTGCGAACCTGCAGTTACTTGAGTTAAATTTTCTGTCTTGCCAACTGACTAGACTGAACAGACCAGATCAGGCCCAGCAACATATGCCGGGCCTCTTTGGTCTCGCTCAGTTTTTTTACCGTTTCATTCGATGATGGACGCCCAAAAATTGAAGTTGATTCATGACATAGTGAGGCCGATCAGGCCCGGCAGCGTATGACGGGCCTCTTCCGGCTTTCTTCATCCAAAACACGTTCTGGTTTTGCCATATTAAAATAATAGTTGTCAGGGCGCGGGACCGATCCGGCCCATAGCCTGTGTGGCTGGGCCTCTTCGGGCTTTAGCCCAGATGACTACAGCTTCATAGTGAGTGTATGGCCGATGATCAGGCCCAGCAGCTTATTGCCGGGCCTCTTCGGGCTTTCGCTCCGTCTCAACTTAACTGTTTCAGTTATTTTGCTGGAAAGACACTGTCTAAGTCTGAAGCTGCCAGGGTTCATAGTCAGCGCAAGACCGGTCAGGCGCAGCAGCATGTTGCCGGGCCCCCCCGGGCTTTCGCTCAACATCATCTCAGTTTTTTTTCAAGCATGGCTTGGCACTGTCAGTGGCTGCCCGCCTCAGCCTTTATTAGCCCCAAGCGTTGCTGTCTTGCATAATAAGAAACACGCCTCAACCATTGGCAGGGCAATCGCTCGTTGTTGCTGTCATTGTCAATGATTGTTGGCCTGGGTAGGCCTCGTCTTAGTCAGTGTGCCATGGCATGGCCGCCTGCTCGTGGACGTCGCAATGGAGGACCTGCTGCCATTGAGTGTGTGGGGGTCGCTTTGCAAGTTGGAGCGTCGGTGAATTGAAATCGGTTGCCAATAGCACTTCGGCTCAGCTGGCTGAGATTGGTCAGTTGGCAACTTCCTAGCCATGGCTGACAACTTGGTGACGGCGGTGTCTGGCGGCACGACGGCGGCGGCCCAGGCTGGCAGCAGCTGCGTGGGAGGCAGGAGTAAGAAGAGCAAGTAAGTTATGGCCACTATTTTCCCAAAGGCTCCTTTTTGTGTGTTGCTGTCTGTGTTGAAACGTTGTCGTTATCCCATTTTGCTGCTTGACATTTGTCGCGATCGGCTGCAGGTCTGCCTGGCATGATGGCGGCGCCGCCATACTTGCCGCCCCCGCCGTTTCTCCGGGTGGACAATGAGGGTGGCGTCTGCCTTGGCGGGCAGGAGATGACGGAGATGGCAACCCGCTACCCAGTCCTTCTTTAAGCGCTGGTTTCAGCACTGATTCGCGAATCAGCGCTGGTTTGACAAGGAAAAGTAGGGTTTTTGTGTCGGATCAGCGCTGATCCACTCGAGCAAGCGCTGAAACCTTCGAATAAGCGCCGGTTTCAGCACTGATTCGTCGAATCCACGCCAAGATGGCAAGGATCCAAGTTGACACTGATTCGACGAATCCTCGTCACGTGACAGGGCTTCGGTGAGCCCTTGTTGGGTTGACACTGATTCGGCGGGTCAAACTGCAAACAAAAAACAGGAGCTTAAGCTTCCTTGGACTTGCGGGAAGGGATATGCACCAGGCTTCCACGGGACAAGTTGCAAGAAAAAAAAGGAGCTTAAGCTTCCTGGACTTTTTTTTAGTGTGTCAACAGAACGACCGTGCTAAGAACTCAGTCACAATCAAGATTAGCAAAGAAGTCGGTGGGTCAAACTGAAAGCAGAGCAGGATCTTGCTCTAGCTTTACTTGGACTTGCTCAAGGACGGGAAACGCTCGAATGAACAGCGCAACAAACCAGATAATTTGAGTAACACTCTTGAGGAAGGAGCTCAGAGCATCCTACAACCCTCGTTGGAAGAAGAAGGCAGCCAGTACTGACATGTACTGTGCTGCAGCAGCCTGCGACCTCGCACTGCAAGCGCTTCTTTTTTTTCAACGCGGAGCAAACTTCAGTCTTGCATGGCTCGGTAACGCTGCAAAAATCTGAATGCTATTGTGGAACTTACGGAGCAGCCTCCTCTTCTTTTGTTGGCTTTTGCCATGAAACCGCACCAGGACTCGTCTCTGTAAGTCCAGTACAAGCGCGGGGAGCCGTAGTCATGTGACTGATATTCCACAAGTTCCTGCAACAGATGCAGCTTAGGCTTAAACTGCCAAAGGTTGTCGCCTTTGCCAGAGGCCCTTAGGGCCTCGTACATGAGGCAGAACCGACGACAGTGTGCAGCCGCAATCTCGGAATTATACTTGCCTTTCGATCCGGACACCCACAGCTGCAATGTCCAAAGCTCATTGAACAGCTCAGCTATGGCTGACATTTCTGCGCTAGATGGGTCTGCCTGGTGCAAGCTTTTGGAAAGGTCGACAGCGAATTTGATGATGTATCTGCACTCTGCACCCTTGGCTCGAAGCTTCGGCTTTTTGTTCGTGCCTGAGCGCTTTATCATCTCTTCCGTCAGATTGTCTAGTCTCGAGGCAGGCTTTGTTTCAGAATACCAGTCCTTCAGCAGCCGCCATAAAGCTGCTGTCCTAACATCTTTGTTAGGCCCGTCCAGGTAGTTATTATTCCTGATGAGTGTCCAGAAAAAGCAGCCCATCACGTCCGCACCAACGCCTAAATCCACTATGTGCAGCCAGTCTAAAACCACATAGCTCAGGCGAAAGCCTGGCAGCTGAAGAAGCGGACTTACCTGAATCTGCTGATCCCGAAGTGACTGCAGAAAGTCGAAGTCTGACAGTCTCTCTTGGCGCCAGGGGGCAGCCAAGCTTGTGGACGTGTAAGCGCACGGGCCCTCGAGGGCTGCTGCGCATTTCCAGCAAACGCGAGGGCTGTTCCAAGCTGGAAACGAAAACAGTGCACGGAGAAATGGCCAGTCTCCTCGGACTTGTAGCAAATGAAGCCCTGCATGCAAGGGTCGACCCAGCGGCCAAGTGCCTGCGGCAATCCCATTCGTCGCCATCAGGATCTCGAGAAAAGACAACTCCCAGAGATAGCATGCGGAAAGACCAAGCAATGACTTTCATCACAGCATGCCATGTATTCGGCCCGACATATTTCTTCGAAATGGCAGTTATTGGAATGCGGTCGCCGCTCGGGTGAGACAAAAAATTCCAGGATATAATCTCAATGGAGTCTTTTTTTGTGTAAGGAACTCCATCTCCATGAAGGCCAATAGCCAAAGTATTTGATTCAGGGATGGACAAATGCTGGCACTCCTTCTGCAAAAGCTTTCGAATTTGGCTGTGTCCAGGATCTGTCAGCTGAAAAACATTGAGTACTTCCTTTTGCACAATTGAGTGGAGGAGCTCGTGAGGCAGAAGAAATGGATGTTCTACAGGCTCTTCCTTCTTCGCGTCCGGGTTCCAAACTGGCAAAGGCCAGGAAAAAACATCTGGCATCTTACAGCCTGCCAGAAAGCGTCGCATCAGATCTCTCGCGTAGTTCTGCGGTGCTCGACCACGCGCGCCCACATTTGCCAAGTCTGCAGCGCTGCTGATGACTTCTTGACGGCACGTGCTGGCTAGCTCGAAGGTGTCTTTGGCTGACAGTTTGTTGGCAAGAAAGAATTCTCTCAGTTTACATCGAAACGGCTGCGGTGATGCCGCGGGCGCTCCTGTGGCTTCTGGCCTCGCAGGAGCGGATGGCTCTGTCGACTCTTCTCTCGTTTTCCGCTTTTTCCATCGAGGCACGTCTTCTGCGTCTCCCCGAACCATGACGACAGTGCTCACAGCGGGCTACAAAGCAGGATCCTAGCTTGATACGTTGTATTGACATATCAAGTTGCACACACACACAGGCGCTGTCGGAGCAGCTACGAGGCGCATTAGAGAGAAACACGTTACCTAAGGAGCTTGAACAGAAAGCTCCTGCCAAACAAAGCAAACATGACTAGAAGTCAGCCTGCTTGATGGACACTCAGCACAACGCATCCTAGGATATGCCGCGGGTCCTTCTTTTTGTGTCGAATCGCCACTGCGGCTCCTGTGCCATTATACCTGCCTCGAAGCTGCATGCACAAGAAGATGTCCAGGACCGAACTACAGGTTATCAGCCTCTGGAAACCAGCCGCTAGAAAAAGCAGTTCTCAGTCGAAGCACTGATTGGTTGGACCCATTCATTTCAAAGTGGACACTTGACCCTGGACCCCGTCATTTGTTGGTCAGCTTAGAAGCAGAAACTGCCAACTTGCGCTTGCTAATTTCTACTTTGGCAATTTGGTCAGTAGCGGTCTTCAGCAGAGAAGTTCCCTGCTCAACAAAGTCCTTGCCGCTCGTCTCATCCATGGTACGGGGGTTCGCAAAGCCGCACTGGATCAAATCGGCCTCCACCTTTTCCAAGAGAGCGAGCTCAGCCAAGCACAAAGCCTTTTCTTCTTCATATCCGTCGGAAGCGGAGCCGAAGAGCCCCCTCAGGCGCTTGAACGTGGAGACCAGGATCCTGACTTGCTTCTGGGAGTTGGCCAAGTTATTCTTGAGGTCCTCAGCAGGAACCACCCACATGTGCTCAACTTTGACAGCCGCGAGCTGAATGGAGGCGCTTGGACCGCTATCCATGTCCAATAGGGGAACTCCATGTTTTTTGGTCCACTTGGTCATGTCCTGCTCCCCCTGCAACGTGTCCATGTCTTCTTCGGCTTTATCCACCAGGGTCCCCAGGTACTTGTCAAAGTGGTACCTTTTGAGCTTCATCTTCTTGTTGGTTCTCTCAATGGCGTTGTTTTCATCCCACAGGTCATCGCTAGTAAGCTCTTTTAGCGTCGCCTCCAACAACTCCTTCTGTTCCTGGTTCTCCAAATTGTTGAGCTTCAACAAGGCCGCAACCTCAAACCTCAGATGTCTATGGTGCTAAGCTGGGGTGGTAATAATTCCAATGTGCTCCGCTGTTTAGTTTCCCTTTGGTACACTAGTTAGGCTTGGCTACATAGCACCCCATCAACATGATGGCATAGTTTGTGTAGCATTGTGGAGAGATAATGTCATAACACATATGTTTCCAAAGGAGCAACAATTGCTCCTGAGATCATGTCACAACACATAAGTTTACAAAGGAGCAACAATTGCTCCTGAGATCATGTCACAACACATAAGTTTCCAAAGGAGCAACAATTGCTCCTGAGATCATGTCATGTCACAACACATAAGTTTCCAAAGGGGTAGCAATTGCTCCTGAGATCATGTCATAACACAGAGGTTCCAAAGGAGCAGCAATTGCTCCTGATAACATGATAGGTCAATAACAGCTCGTGTGAAACCAACCATTTCACACCTCAATGGAATTCAGCGATACTTGTTTGGGCGGCAAGCTGTCCAAAATGTTCATCGACATAGATTTGTTCAACATCAGTCTAACATGGGAGGGTTTGCGCATGTCACTGATGGTTGAACGGTAGGAGCATGATTGTTGTTTCAGGAGCATGTAATGCTCCTACATACCATGAATCACTTACTAATTTGTAGCAGAGAATGAACAATAAATGGCATGTGCAAGAGTGTTGCATACTCTGTTTTTTAGTCCAGAGTATGATACATCCAAACCGATATTTGGAGGCCATAGGAAGTAAACCAGGTGGACAGTCAGAAACCTTATGGGGGAACCAATGTGCATCCAAGCAACTTGGTACCGTATCCCATCTGCGCACTGGATGTCGACTTAATTGAGGAGGTATGGGATCTAGTACGCGACAATGCCCACTGTTTGCATGACTTATCCTGAGACCATTCTTGAAGCAATTTGGCCTTCATCTCACTCTTCCGGGACAGGCTATTGTAGGCCTTCAGGAAGTCAGTTTTGTTCTGCAGCTCCTCCACTTGGGCTTGCGGGAGGACATACTCGCCACTTTGATGAGCATCAAGACGTTTTTGAGCATTGTTCAACTGAGTCTTCATGTTGGATTGCATCTTTCTTGTTTGAGTATCATCCACCGCATCTTCATCAGCCCTGCCCTTAGTAGAGCGCCTCCGCATGACCGTCTTGGTCTCATCATCTTTGATCACATTCTTTTTGGGAGACATTGCTCTACAAAAGAAAACTTACTACAAATACAAGCGCCTGTTCAAGATTGAACCTGAGCACAAACAAGCTTCGGTATAAGGAAATTTTCATGAACCAAGTGTTTCATTTAGACAAGGCCATTCCATATTGGAAGCAAAGGAGATGATATGACTCACAACTCCTACACGATTCAACCCACAACCCACAGACAATCAACTGTCACACCAGCACACAAGGGTTCCCAGGGATGTTAAATTGATGTTAAATTTTAACATCCATTTAACAACATTTAACATCAATTGTCATTTACTTTTAAAGCTAATTGGATGTTAAATGATGTTAAATGGATGTTAAAATTTAACATCAATTTAACAAGCATTCTCCTAGTTGATACCCATACTATTTTGTTTGGTGAAGTTCCCTACCAACACAGGAGCAACTTGATCCTTTTATTATTTGACCTAGTAATTAATATTTGTTGATGATCACACCCATCAAGTATCCCAGGAGCAAACTGCTCCTTCTGTTAATGATCACACCCATCAAGTATCCCAGGAGCAAACTGCTCCTTCTGTTGATAATCACACCCATCAAGTATCCCAGGAGCAAACTGCTCCTTCTGTTGATAATCACACCCATCAAGTATCCCAGGAGCAAACTGCTCCTTCTGTTGATAATCACACCCATCAAGTATCCCAGGAGCAAACTGCTCCTTCTGTTGATAATCACACCCATCAAGTATCCCAGGAGCAAACTGCTCCTTCTGTTGATAATCACACCCATCAAGTATCCCAGGAGCAAACTGCTCCTTCTGTTGATGATCACACCCATCAAGTATCCCAGTAGCAAACTGTTCTTGATGTTGATAATCGCCATCAATCAAGGATTATAGGAGCATAATGCTCCTTTTGATTCAACTCAAAACAACATTCATGCCATAACAATGTTTGGTTGTGTCATCCCGAACAATACTTCCGATATCGAAAACGAATTGTTCCCTCCCACTCTCTTTCTGTGGCAGCCAACTAGGCTTTCTTTTCCTCTCCCGCGATCTCCTTGCTGTGCAGGAAGTCTCCTGGCATCGGTTTACCCCAATCTTGCCTAACACAATGTTGGAACCATGAGATATTACTTTTTTTGTATGCACTACATCCATTGAACAATATCCGTATTCCAGTCGATCTTTTGTGAGTCATATATAATATGTTTATATCCCATCAACATCCATTTGTGATTGAAATGTCCCTTTGAAGTCCAAAGTGTTGGGTTTCATGAAAACTCTCTTACTTATTTTCAACTGCCTCCATCAATAAAACATGAGAGGAGCCATAAGTCTCCTGAACCAAAGTGTCTAATAGTGTTGTATCTTAATGTATCAAGCCATGTCTCGTTGGCAATACAGCCTTCCTTTTTTTTTGTCTACCCCTCCCTCTCTCTTTTGCAGGAGCTGGCAGCTCCTTTTTTGGGGGCCAAGTATAACGAATATATTGTTTGTATGCAAGTCCAACATGATATTGCAGGAGCTAGTAGCTCCTTTGAAACAACATCATGACATGTGAACATATCGTGTGCCATGAAACACTCATATTGTAATCAATGTTTTCAATGACATGTCAACCCCTCCCCCAGAACCTTTTTATCTCCATTGCATGCGTGCCACATAGACACCCTTACCAGTGCCTTAAGTCCGCAACCATTTTGGCTCAAAATGGAAGGAGCGTAGTTGGCCTCATCGACCAGCATGCGACTCCTGCCAGGGAAACAACAAATTTCAAAGCCAAGAATGATGGCAGACAATTACATCCATTCTTGCAAATCTTCTAATATCTCGAATGCACGTATGAAAGCCGGACTGATCCAATAATGTGAAACTAACATAGGATCCTGGTCACTGCTCTCTTCAATCCCCGGAGCCGCCCCATCTGCAGGAGCTGCTGGAGATGCCTCAGGCATTGCCGGCATTGCCGGCATCTTAGGCGCCGCCCCATCATCGGCTGCCTGCATCTTAGGTATGCATCTTAGGTATCGCCCCGGGCCCATCCACAGAAGCGGATGGCATTTTAGGCATTGCCGTGCCCTTAGGCACAGGTGGCGCGAGCGGCGCTGTCGGCGCCTTAGGCACCACTGCTGGCGCAGGGGCTGGCTGCACAACCGCATCATCGGGCTCATCGGGCTCATCGGGCTCATCGGGCTCCTCGGGCTCGATCGGGAGCTCCTGCGGCTCGTCGGCGCGCGTTCGCTTCCAGCTTTGCTGCCGGTCTTGCCACCATATGGAGCGCTTTTGCCCTTTGGTGCCCCGCTGCCTGCCCCAGCTTTGCTTGCCCCAGCTTTGCAAGCGGACACCAATGTCCGCGGCTGGCTGAGCGTAAATGCTCAGCTCCTTAGACAGCAAAGCAAAAGCCGGTTGCATGATAGGAGCCAATGGCATCCTTTGTAAACGATCGTGCTTGCAAACAGACCCAGAACCAAATATGTTTTCACCCAAGCTAAGAAAAATGTTTCCGACCAAAACGAATTAACACATGTCACAGAAGAAAAGACAGGAGCGGGTCGCTTCCTTTGTCAGCCACACCAATACGGCCAAGTGAACAAACATTTGGTTTGTGGTGAGTAAACAATTAGGGGGGTCGCGTCAACTAAAAGTATGCAATCCAAGGAGCGCACATCGGGTTCAAACAGCAGCCCTGTCGGACGTAGCTCTCTTGGCCACACCATAAGCAAACCCTGGTCCAAGTGGGCCCTGTCGGCCACATACGCATGGCGGTAGGTCGCCACGAGGAGGGAAACATCGGTGGCGGGGGCATCACGTATGCCGCCTGCGGCATCGGCTGAGGCGGAGGCTGCGGCATCGGCTGAGGCGGAGGCTGCGGCACTGGCTGCGGCACAGGCTGCTGCATCGGCGGCGGCACAGGCTGCGGGGTCTGCGGCTGCTGCGCCGGCTGCGGCTGCTGCGGACTCAGCTGCCCTGCCCGCCGGGCTGCCTCGAGTATGCGCAGCGCAACCTCCACGCCCTCATTGGTCGCGCTCGATCGGGAGCTCGACGGTGCATTACCCATGGCTACTAATAGCCCTTAGCTTACACCTAGCTCGAGCTGACCGCACTACGACACCAAAGCTTGATTCACGTTGATAATACTTGTTGACGTGGTCATGCTAGGAGCCCAAGGCTTCCTGAACTTCAAAGTGTCCAAAGATCTACCCTGCAAAGAATTCAAACACAATGAAGATGTGCAAGCAGATGCATGTACAAGCCCAAGGCTTCCTGGACTTCAAAGTGTCCAAAGATCTACCCTGCAAAGAAATCAAACACAATGAAGATGTGCAAGCAGATGCATGTAGGAGCCCAAGGCTTCCTGGACTTCAAAGTGTCCAAAGGTCTACCCTGCAAAGAATTCAAACACAATCAAGATTTGCAAGCAGACACATGTAGGAGCCAAAGGCTTCCTGAAGTAGACATGTTTTGACTCAAGAAAACGAAAATCAAGGCCTATGTGGACAACAGACACGGCATAGCACTGGCCTGACACCCCCTCGACACGAACCGGGGGTCTCCTGTCTCGAGTCGCTCTCGAGCGGGTCACTCTAGTCCACGTCCTAGCGTTGGCAGAAGAGCGCGTCGAGTCGTAGCGAGTAACAGACACAATTTGGGCTCGGACATATGTTTTTTTCAGTCTGTCCTGAGGACTATGGGCATGCCCGCGGTTCACCGCGAGCTCTCGAATGGTCAGGCTTTTGTCCTTGACCTCCTCGAAGGACATGCTACGCAAGTCCAGCTTCATGAGCTCAGCGCGCACAACGGCTATGAGGTCCTGGTGGTTTGCCCGCCGCGCCTTGCTGATTCCGCAC
>CAUJNA010003837.1:192500-220776 GCA_963377175.1 Effrenium voratum | reverse complement strand
CGCACGCGCGCACGCACACGCACACGCACACGCGCACGCACGCACACGCACGCGCACACACACGCACACACGCACACACGCACACACGCCCCGACACGCACACGCACACACACGCACACACGCACACACGCACACACGCGCACACGCACACTCGCGCACACGCGCACACGCGCACACGCGCGCACACCCACACACCCACACACCCACACACCCACACACCCACAAACGCGCACACGCACACACGCACACACGCAAACACAAACACAAACAAAAACACACACACACACACACACACCCACACCCACACCCACACCTACACCCACACACACAGACACACACACACACAGACACAGTCACACACGAGCATACACACAAAGACACACAGACAGACACGCACACAAGGAGAAACGTACACAGCCAAACAGACATATGAACGCTCACGCAAACACGCAAACACGCAAGCACACAAGCACGTAAGCACACAAACCACAAAAGAAAACACACAAACACAAACTTGCCCAACCCCACGGGCACGCGACTATGGAGATGCCCATGACAGGCTCATGCGCACGCATACTCACCCGCACACGCACATGCGCACACGCCCACGCAAACAGAAACGCAAACACACACACACACAAACACACACACACAAACACAACCACAAATACAAACAAACTTGCACACCCACACACACAGACCCCCACACACACACACAAACGCACGCACGCACGCACACACGCACACACGCACACACGCACACACGCGCGCACGCCCGCACACCCGCACGCCCGCCCGCCCGCCCGCCCGCCCGCCTGCTTCGCCGCACCGCATTGCGCCACAGCGCGCAACCTCCGCCCACGCCCACGCCCACGCCCACGTGCACACGTTTGCACGCGCACACGCGCACCCCAACATCAACTCCAACGCCAACCCCAACGCCAACACCAACACCAACCCGCACCCGCACCACCACCCGCACCACCACCCGCACACGCCCACACGCACACGCACAAGCATGAACACGCGAACAAGCGCACGCAGGCACACAAACGCACGCGCGCAGACGCATGCCACGCGAACGCACGCGCGGAGGTGAGGCACAGGCGGAGGCACAGGCGCCCGCCCGGCCGCGGGCACTTGTGCACACGACAGCATACTCTTGTCCACTTGAAAGAAAGGCTTCACAGCACAGCACATGGCAAAGCCATGAGAGCTTGACACTAGTACTCCAGGTTCTTGCCAAAAATCTTTGCTAGATCCTGAAAGTAGTCAAACAGTCTAGGGATCATTCGTACTGTTCGGTCCCAAGTTGCCCCACTGCTCGCAGGGCTTGGCCCATTGGCTGACCGATCCAGGTCTTCACTCACGCAGCTGAATCCCGGTGGGCCGTGTTCATGCAGACCGAGGCGCGGCGTGTTGAGTCCCGGATGGCGTCGCGCTTTTCGGGGAGATTCCAATTTCAAACTTCTTGGAATGTCTTTCCTTGAGCGTCAGTGCCTGACTTTGAGATTGGCAAAATCATGAGGCCAGGTCCCTCATGTCTCGTCTCGGCAAGGAAATGGGTCCTTGGGCAGGTCTCAACAAAGCGGAGTTTGGGACCTGCATTTGCTCAAGCCGAATGACCACCAGTCGGCTCGGTGCACGTGTCATGGGCCTATCAGCTAGTTCTCAGGCGCACGACTAAAGTTAGTAGATTCCAGCAGCCCGTCCGCAAAATTTCACAAAATGCCCAGGGCCCGCAAATGGCACGTGTGCCATTCCGAGCCTCCCGATTTTAGCTGCTTCATAGGGCCACCCACAGGGCTGTTGCCGGTTGCTGCAAAGAGTGCAATTCTTAGGCGTACCTTCAAGAGGATTCGTGAACTACGCTACGACCCCACTGGGTTACTGAAGCATGGTTGATCGCATTAACCCAAACGGCCACGAGTTCAATGATTGTCCTTGCACATTTGTGAAAGTGTCTTGGAAAATATATTGGTGAGTCAGCTGTTTTTTGCGGGTGATTGTTTTTGGTGGTCTTAGTTCGGGAAGCAACAGTTTGCAGGTCTTGGAGGTCATTTTGCTGGCGCCCTTCGCGGAAACCCAAGATCGGGTGGAGGAGTGGGCCTCCATGTGCCCCCAGTACGCGCCTTGCCGCGGGATGTTTTAGAAGTTGAGCGCCGAGAAAAAGGTGGTTCCTTTGTCTTATGGGCACTGAGTGTCTGCGTGTAAGCTATATGTAAATAATTTGGTATATATATATACGTATGTATATATAATCATTGCTCATTTTGAGTTTTTGAGGGTACCCATTTTTTGGATGAGAGGGAATGCGGTGGGCACCACGGTTCTCCCGTTGGAGACACATACGCATATGTATACAATATATTAATACACATACATACGCATATGTATACATATATATATATATATACATACATATGCTTTCGCTCCCCCTCCCCCCGCCCGCCAGGAACTACATTTGAGGCATGCGTGTCTGGTTCAACCAGGTTTAAAGGATAATCTGCTCATTTGCTCATCCGTGTCTGCGCCCACCAAGTACCAAGATGTCAAAGCAACCTATAGGCATCTGCATCTGTGTCCTCAAAATGAAACAGAAACAAATTGTTGAGCAAGAGGTGAAAAAGTCACGCGGAAACAACAAGTAAGTGATGCGGAAGTGATGAAAACGAGGAAGTGACAAGGAACACTTGGCTCTGCATTTCAATCTCAGACCACGCATTTTGTTTGGATGGTGGAGCAGCCATTCTGGCTCAACCATTTTAACAGGCTGAAAGCCGCGGATGTCCAGCATCATCGCTCTTTGCGTATCTTTGCATGCCTTTTTGCAGTCTTCAAGTCCATGCTTAGGGCAAACCTGGAGTATCGCGACAAGAATCGGATTATTTGTCAAAAACATTGGGGTTCGCGACTGAGGGCTCAAGATCCAAAAAAAGGATTTTCTCAGGTTTAAGCATTCTGGGTTCCAAGTTCCAAGGTTCAAGATTCCCGGTTCTCATGAAGAAGATCTTGAATCTTGAGTCCCAAAGCATAGTATCTCCCAATATTATTGAATTGCACGCAGGCACTTGACAGATGGCAAATGGCAACATCATTGCTGGTGTCGCAAATGTAGATATATCTATATACATATATATGTATATGTACATATTTGATCCCGGTCCAGGGCCCGGCACGCCCCTTCCTGCCCGGGCCCCCGCCCACCCACGGAGGGGCGCTCTGTTTTGCAAGATCGCTAAGCATGCTGCTGCTTGCGCTTGCGCCATAGTCCGGAAGTAAACTGGTAGCTGCCTCTGCTGATGGCGAACTTAGCAAACAAACGAACTTGGCAGACTTGTTCCGGTTCATCTCCCGAATGACCTCGTTGCCTGTTGCGAGTGACATGTTGTGTCCTTAAGGTGCCCCGACAACATTGAAGCAGCCCTAGACCATGACTGAAAAGGCAGCATTCGTCAAACGGCCAAGAAACCCACACTCAAGCAACCCCACATCCACAGGGGGGGGGGGGGTGGGGGCGGTGGGGGTGCAGGCCTGAAACATATACATATGTATACATACATACATACATATATATATATATATATACGTATGTAGTTGGCCCCATTTCTGCCACAAAATCAATAGTGAAAGCAAACATACTGGAAAACACAGCTAAAACCAAACAGCCTAGGTCCAGGGGGCATTGGTATCTATTACTATGTTCACACAAAAACTTATGATTATCATGACTGAACTTGTGTTTTGGTTGGTTAGTGCAAGTTCTGTTTTTTCATTTGACTCTGAACAGCGGATAGCTAAACATGCGACGTTTGTTCATGAGATACTCTAGGAAATTGAAGGTGGGGGACATGTGTCTTGTCTAGTGTTGCAGGTTTGAAAGCAAAGGAAACAGAACATATGAATGACAGGCAAATCATAAGTGTCTAATTAGTGAACGGATGTTGTTAACAACATTGGGCTGAATAAGACCATAATGATGTTGAATGTCATGTGAGTGACATGGGCTGTATTTCATGCCAGCTGCGATTACACTACTGTAGCCTGGGTGTTTTCTTTCACGGTGTTTTAGTAAGTTACACTCTTGATCGTGGCTGTTGATAGAAAGTGTAAAGCAAATGGAATTAGTCAAAGGAAGTTTAGTTAGAACTTCCGAAATACGAAAAGTGGAGTTAGCCACATGCGAAACACGCGAGGGGTAGCCCTGTTTTGCGCAGGGTCGCCACGGTCTCGCCACGGTCTCGGAAAGTTCCCCAATGGCACAGCCGCGCAGACTGTTTCGGAGGTGTAAATCGCGAGGCAGGCGCAACATTTTGCAGCCATGCAAGGTCAAGTGCAGATTTTGCGGCAGGCACAACACTTTCCCAAGGCGGAATACAGATTTCGTGGCAGGTGCAGCACTTTTGCAAGGTCAGGTGGTAGATAGATTGATCGATAGATAGATCAAAGGAAAAAGAGAAAGAGAGAGAGAGAGGGAGAGAGAGAGAGAGAGAGAGAGAGAGAGAGAGAGGGAGAGAGAAAGACACAGAGAAGAAAGAAAGAAAGAAAGAAAGACAGAAAGAATGAATGAAAGAAAGAAACGAGGAAAGTAACAAAGACAGAAAGAAAGAGAGGAAGGAGTTAAAGAAAGAAAGCAAGAGAGAAAGCAAAGGACGTCCCGCCGGCCAACCCGACTGCGGCAGCCATTTCGGCCAAAAAAGGTGCGCGGGCGTGGAGCAGGGGATGCTTTCTTTCTCTTCATGCAGGCACATCTCCTTTGTAGAAACTTCCGCCCTCCAGCTGTGCTGGAGTAGACCTGGTAATAGACGTAGCGCTTTGGCGATGAGAAACGCAAGCCAGCCTTAACTTTTGGTGGCTTAGCAAGTAACTAAGTATGCTTACTTTTCAAGTTGGTGGCTATATTACGGCTTTCCACAGAAACAACAGCAATGGTATCAAACCTTGTATCGCTACTACTCACCGAGTCTTTCAACCACAAGCATCGCTTCGACAGTACAGAGTTTTTTCAAGACCTGCCCGAGAAGGAGTCGATTTCCACATAACAAAGAGAAGTAGAAGAACCGAGATAGAACTTCGCAACAGTTTGTTACAAATGGTATGACATGTAGAAGGCATGCGTCCATGTTATATATAAATAGTGCCACAAAGGTAATGAGTTTCACCATGCCAATGATGATAGACTTGACGCGCTGGTATTGTGGTGATGTGTTTTCATATTGATATTGATAAAGTGTTGTTGAAAATAGTCATGGTAAAAAACAACTAGCGAACGGATATGATTCTGATACTTGTTGTATTCCGGAGCTTCAGGCGGGTCATGAACGTTCTGAGCTGTGGCAAACGGCTTGGATCCTGGGCGACTCAAGGTTGCCTTTGTTGGCCGCGTCGCCGTAACTCCTATGTACATTGGCCGGCAGCTCGTGTACCAACTAGTCTTGACACGTTCCCAGATGATCAAGAACAAACACAAACCATGTTGTATTGCAGTCATGGGTTTTTGCACAGTTTTCGCGCTGTCAGCTCATCAGGGGCACTAACTGGACCACAGAGGAAAATCACCCAAAACTGTTCGGGCTCTTTCGCGCAAATCACTAGGAACACTTACATGTTACATGAGCCAACTGATGGTTCATCATTCTCGATTTGTCCCCTCGGCTCGCTCAGGTGGACAAGAAAAGCTGGAACGCCTTGATGAGGCAAGCCTACATCGAGGGCGCTGTGGCAGACTTGGGCTTCCAACGGCTGCGCATGGAATCTGGCAAAGATACGGACGTGACGCCTGGCGACGTGGTCAAAACATTTTGCGATGAGAGTACCTTGGAGCAAGCTCGCCAAAGGACCCAAAAAAGCCTGAGGTTCCTTAGAAGACCCATTTCGGGTCGAATTGCGGTGCTGTACCTAGACATTTGAGACAGCTATTTTGTTGGCAGTTTGTCGGTTGGGGGTGCCCTTTATTTTCACGCAATGGGAAGTTGGAAAATGGAACTCCTTAAGCCTTGTCCCTGGGGGATGTTCTTTTTCATAGTCCAAGCATTCGGGTCAAAGAGCACATTGCCGGTTTGAACAAATCAACTTCCATCCATTCGCTTGAGATGCTCTTTGTGGTCGGTGTACAGTTTTCCTATTGGGCTGAAAGGGAAATTCTCATGACTGGTGGTTGTTTTTTACAACCACAAATCTCTTGGGAGGAGAGGTTGTACTCAACCTCAAGTTGATACTGATGGACGAAATCGGTTTCGCACCGCTCAGGACCGCTGGTTTCTGAAGATCCCCTGTAAATATGAAATGGTTTCAACCATGGTTTAATTTCGTGGTGCGAACGGATCCGTTTCGTGTCCATCCACAGTAGTTCGAAGACAAAAAACAGGACTCCGGGGTGGGTGATCCGGATCGTTCTCTCGCCTTGAGCGTCGCTGTGTAGTTGTTTTTACTAGTACTTGTTTAGTACTATTTCCTACAGTAGGTTCTTTTAAAGTAGTTTTTCAGTACTCTTTTAATATGCTACTGGTTGGTGGATCCTCGCAAAAACTTTGCATCCAAAGCGTTTCCAGATTGGCCTACGGACTCCTGTAGTTGTTTTTCCGTTTTTCTAAAGCTACCAGGGGTTCAAAGTTTTCTGAGAGAAACGTGGGGGTTGATATCCATATTCCGATTCCCATTAAAAGGCCAAATCCTAGTTTCGACCATGGGTAACCTTTTCTATGTGGTTGAAGTATCATTTTTTGTGTGGTTATTCATTTGCAATGGTCATATGAGCAACCGTCAAAACTCTCGTCAATGGAGATATGTATTCGGTGGACATCGGTTTTCCAAAAGTGCAGATTCCTGTGGGAAACGATGGGGACCTCCCAAAAACGATGCCCTTGTTTTGCATACATTAACTTTTGCAGAGTGAAGTTGCTTGCTTCGCTTGATCGTGGAGGTTCAAGCCGGAATGGAGACCCTCCAAACAACGGAAACCCATTACATCAGGACTTGGCAGCTTCTGGCTGAAGAGAAACCATTGTCGGTTGCCGCTGTTTGAAGCTCCGGGTGGCCATGCTTGAAGCAAAACCATTTTTCAAAGAAGATGGGCGCCAAAGCGATGCCCAAAGCGATGCCCCAACGATGCCTTCAGCGATGCCCAAAGGTCACCAAGTTGAACAGTTGCCCATTTAGTTGCCAGACATGCAAGAAGCTGAAAGCAGTAGCTCCGACAGTTCGGCCTCTTACGAATGTTGAGTGCTGTGGTAGGCTGCCTTTAACCAGCTCTGCGCCCTGTCTTCCAGACCCGTAATTGAGCATACGTAAGAGCGATGCCCTGGAACAACCAAACGTGGAAACATGTGTGAAGCGATGGGGACCTGCCAAATTTGCGGTGTCCATTGCGACATACAAGGAGTTTAGACAGCCGCACATATCACGTACGGACCTT
The DNA here is from genome assembly GCA_963377175.1 of Effrenium voratum. Taxonomy (NCBI): domain Eukaryota; class Dinophyceae; order Suessiales; family Symbiodiniaceae; genus Effrenium; species Effrenium voratum. The sequence goes on along the minus strand of CAUJNA010003837.1, from coordinate 213,362 downwards.
TTGATCAACCCCCCCATGGCTCGTCCCCCATTCTGTTCTGGTGTTTTTAGAATTGACACCGAAGGACAACGGGGATCCAGTTTGGGGGGTCCAACCAAAGGACGAGCCACATTTGCCGCAGGTATGCAGCATCCCTCCTGGACCTTCGAGAAAGTCGCGGAGAACTATTGCAAAACTCCGCCCGATTCTTTGTACTTCTTAGAGTGAGGCAACCGCCGAGGGAGTGAGGCAACCGCCTAGCACCGACCAGTCTTGGCAGCTTCAAGGCTCCGCTGCTTGCAAGGCACCAATGTCTCAGCCAATTCCTCAGCCACTGATACTTGGCAAGTTGAACCGAGATACGTTGGCCCTTGTTGGCAAAGTGAGTCGTAGCCAGTGAGCCAGGTTTTATTTGGGGCGCCCACAAAAGTGGCCTGTCCGTTGACCGTTCTTGTGCAGACCTGGAACCTCCTTCGGTTCAACACACTGACTTCACCCAACTATTGCCACACTGTTTAGCAAGACGCCTTGCATTCCTAGTGTTTAAGTTGGTGGTGTTGTGATTCTAGCAGCTCAAGCACTATTTATAGCCAGTCTTTGGTGATAGCACGACGGCCCAAGGGCTGTTTTGAAAGATATATGAAGATATGTGTATCCCTTTGAGCTTCCAGGCTGCTTTTGTATGGATGCCGCCTAAGCGGCAGGGTGTTGACGTCGCAGGTGACAAGTCGCCATGTTGCGGGTGTCACAGAATGTTCTTCCCTCTTTTCACCTATGTGATTTGATGGTGATCGTTGTCCAAGGGAGGTTTGCCGATTGGCAATGAGCCCCCACGACATGCAATTCATTGCATGAGAGGCTGATTTCGGTTGGATAATCAGCCGTAGGCGGAGTGAGTCGCCCAAAAACAGTTCCCCGCGCCACTCATCCAACGGGATGCTTCCTCCAGGGCGTCCGATTGTTGAAGAAAGGATACCGGACACCTTATGAAGGTCTAGTTCCATCAACTGCTAAGCTGAGGAGTCTGAAGTGGTCACACGAGCAGAAGACAGCATGACCTGTTCACTGCAATTTGGAACTGGTTTGAACGTGTGTTGGATCCTTGACTCGTTTCTCAGCAAGGCGAAGCAAAACAAAGGGGGGCCGCCTCAGTTTGCAGCGACCGCAGTTGAACGCTTCTTCAGGCCTTTTGAAGCGGCCGCAGGGCAGAATCTGGCTTGCAAAGCAGCCTGATTCCAAGTTGGTCACGGAAGGAGTGTGGACCCGCCAAAGTTTCAAGTGAGCTTCCTCCGCCAGGGAAATGGTGGAGTCCTGACGTCAGGGGAAAAGAAACGCACGGGCGACGAACGAGGGAGGCCGGAAGAAAGGCTCAGCTTGCATCCTTGAACTGGCATGGAAGACATTTGACCTTCCCCGTCACGAAGGCTAGCTATGCTAGCATCGAGTTCTTCTTTTGGCTTCCGGGATGGGATTTGTCAATCCTTCAGGAAGGGGCCACTTCCGATTGAATCCGACAAACTCTTTGCGGTTAGGGGAATATTTTTCATCTTGCGCAAGTTCCGGCAATGACTTTCTGAGGTGTGCAAAAAAGAAAAGAACAGGTTATTCTGAAACTATCTTGGAAAATGGGTTGCACACGTCGTCGTCTAGCTCTGCATCACCTCGCAAGTTCTTTTTTTTGCGCTTGGGCAACAAGTGGAGTCCCTGGTCGTTCATTTCCCGGCCAGGGAGTGCCCTGTTCAGCAGACTGTTGGAGCCAAGGGGCTCAAATCGTGGGATTCGTTCATCACCCCTCATTTGGCTGTGGCTCAAAAAACCGGTACCAACATGGAACTCTGGTAAGTGGACACATGGACCAAAACCTGCGTAACCCTCCTGGTCAGTTTTGAGCCACACCCATTTGGGTAATTAGTCCTCATTTCAGTGGAAGAATGGCTGTCAGAGGAGTCGAACTGGGCTATAGAATGATTGGGAATATGAGGGCCAAGAATAGACGACTCCTGTGCAACCTTTCAGTGTGAGGGAATTTCCCACAGGCCAACCTGACTTCACTGTTTTGTTGGTGCTCCAAAGTTTTTGCAAGCCCAAGAGTTGTTGAGATGAGATTTGAGCAAAAGACATGTTGGGTCCTTACCGATTACCGCAAATCTCAAAGGCAACTTGAGCAGTGCCGGCACCTGGCAAGTTGATTTTAGTACGGTCAGCTTACACGGTGTGATATGTTGCATTATGTGCATATTGCCATATATATATATATATGTATATACATTGAGTTACATATACATACATATATACCTTGTTTCCTTGCGCTTCCCCGACCGAGAAGGAGATCACCCGTTAACGCCTTGATGTGCCAATTTAAACCCATTGAGCTTTTGTTGTGCTTCTTTGAGGCGCGCGGCAACTCGCCTTTCCGCGAGAACTTGGGTCGCCCATTTCAAGAGGAGGTGTTTTGTCAAGCAATGGCCAGCCCGAATCAGAGCTTTTGACGTCGGAAGGGAAAGAGCTCGGAGAGGTTTGTTACATAGACTGCATAGACTGCAAGACTACCCTTAGCCACCAAACCACCAATCCAGATCGCCAATTAGGGGGAAGCTGATCTGAAATTCACAGGGCCTTCATCCAAGGACTCTCCAAACCCAAAAGGTCCACACCGTCTGCCTTCGGTGGGATTTTTTTGGGTCATTAGAGTGAATCATGGCTTTATGGCTATTCGGTAGCGGATCTCTGGACTTTAACTTTAATTGAACTGGATTTTCCCAATTGCATTCATAAACAGTGAACACATATTTGTGCGGAGGGGTCGTTGCAGCAACCAAGATGGGTTGACTCTGGCTGCTTGGGATGCATGGCCGCATGTTTGGCCCGGCCATTTTTTTGCGCCGTCCAACGTGATTCCCAGAGCTAGTGTTGCGGTTTCTCTTTTGAGTCAAGCCCTTTTTTCCATGGAAGTTGGCCCGCGAGTCGCCCGAGCATGGCATGCGTTAGCCACCAACGGCCCGATCCGCGCGGTTGGTCAGAATCTCCGGCCGCCGCGAGTGGAGACACGCCATGGCATCGCAGGCAGGGCGTCAGAACGCGATGCGCCCGAAGTGAGCGGGAAAGACCTGGGTGTGGGTCCAAAAATCGGTACCCAAAATGGATCCCTGGTAAATGGAAACATGGACTAAAACCTGCGGTCCCCTGGTGGTTTAATTTTGACCCATACCCACCTCAAAGGGGGGTGTCTGAAACTGGGGGACCCCCACAATGGCGCCACGGCTTTCCTGGGGGTTTTTATGACAAAAGCAATCCCAAAAAGGGACCCCCCCAAAAAAGTCAAGAAAGTCACACCCTCCCAATGGTCTGGACATGGAAAATCGTACAGCTGCTTTGTGGGTTGGGGGTCATGTATCAGTTCGATCCAAGTTTTAATCACAGGGAGAATGACTTCTACGTTTTGTTCCCTGGTCCCTGCATGTTTGGAGCCCTATGGCCAATAGCTACTGGACTTTGGAGAGACAAAGTAACTCCATGTTGGAGCCATGCTGTGGTTTGCGATGCGTTCTTGTTTGCCACCTGCAAAGGGAATCAAGTTCGGGCCGCTCGGTTTTTGGTTTTGGCCGGCGGATCTGGTCCTGGCGGATCCGTTGCGGATCTGGAACATATCAACCTTTCACGGCAACCATGTGGTTGGCTACTGCCAAAGTGCCAAGTTTTCCAGTGGATCTCTCAAGAGGGGGCACGAGACAATTTCTTGCGAGAAAGGGGAAGAGTGATCTCCCCTTGCAGCAAACGAAGATCCCAGGGAGCAGACACAAGTGCAAAGCCAAGAAAACGAAGCAATCGCTTAGGCCTTCGATCCCAAGCAGCTAAACTCGAGAAGATGTGACAGGCCCAATGGCTCGGCGCCTATGAGCTCAGCTATGGAATAGGCCCAGATAGGGTTCTGGTTTCCTTTAAGGCAATCCCTAGGTGCATTCCCAACACCCAGAACGGTCATTCCCTACTGAGCACAAGCAAGTTGATTTGGGCGAGTCGTTTTTTTCTTTGTTTTTTTCTCTGAAAAAACGGTACCCCTTATTGGTTGATGGGAAAGGGACAAAGAAAGAAAACGGAGTCCCTCGCAGCCATGGCTCAAGGGCCTTTCGAGAGCGAGGTTCTCGAAAGGTCCGGAGCTGAAGGCTGGTGAAACCGCCGAAGCCGCCTTCCGCGCCCCGGCTTGGTGCAGATTTGTTCGCTGTTGGTTTCTCTTTTTTTGTTTTTTGGCGGTTCACAGCTAGGTGCCCTTTAACCCTGTTTTGGGCGAGGGTTCCCCTACTGAAATAGACTACAGAAAAAAAAGGGTACCCTCTCTACTGGAGGACCTAGTTAAGGATCAGAACAAGCATGTTAAGATAGTATCAGCAAAGCTGCGCCTGAATTCGCAGCTTGTCGTTCGGCTCATTCACGTGCCGTGATGAGCGATAAGTGTTTCTAGTTTGTTTGTCAAATTGTCAGGGTTTACCAACCCTTTTGGCTGAAAGGCAGGTGCCTAGGGGGCCACTCGGAACCGCTTGCAGCGACTGAGGCAACAAAGAAGTACCTTTCCGCCACTCGGGCGGATTGGCCGCTTGGCGATGGCATAAGTTGCCTGGGAGTAAATCTTCGACGCTCTGGTGGCCTTGAGATTTGAGTGGTAAGACCACAAGTTGACCGTTTGTTGGGTGACACCTAGTAAGTGAGCATCAGGGCCCGGAACTCCAACTGACTCATGGTCGTTCAAGTCATACATATGCAGAGTCTCAACTGTTGTCTTTGCTTTGAGTTTCACCAAGCCACTTGTTGTGCTTTTGTTCGTTGAGCTGGTTTGGATTTGGTTTTCCTAGCCAACCTAAAACCCACTATGAAAGCCAGCCCCGAACAACTCTCAACTGCCACCCCAAAGCCAAAAGGCAGCCCTATGTCCAACTGAGGCAGGTGGATGTGCCCCGGCAGGAATTGACTTTTGGTCCAGCTGATGCTGGGGATGGTGCCAAGGGGAACCCGACCATCCGCAAAATCAGCCGAGTTGGTGTCCCCAACAGCCCCGGAATCCCCTGAACCTCCATTTTCTTTGAAAGCCCTCCCTGAAATCTGATCCAAACCCAGAGCCCATTCAATGGGCTCTAGGTTTGGAGCAGATTTCAGGGAGGGTTTAAAAGGGGGAGGGGGCCCATCAGCTGCAAAAGCATCCAGGACTCCCGGCGATGGTTTTCCCCACCGCTGGGTCCCTGGGTCTGCCGCCCACGCGCTTTGCGCTGAAAGCGCGGCCTTACTTCATGGCCCTGCTGGGGGCGCCTCGATGAATCGGGTAGACGTGGGTGAGAGAGGATATCTCTTTTCCAGTCTCCATGACCCTGTAAAAATGGGTCCATGACCCCATTACTTTGGGTAATGACCCCATGTTTAAGGGTCATGGAGACTCCAGGTGGTTGAAGTGGTGAAATCTGGGTGTAAAACTCGATCGCATGTTCGGGAGGTCCAGAGACGTACCTTTGCCGGCCTTTTGATTTGAGGAAGTCACGGGTTGAAGCACTTGGTGGTGCGGTGCAGTCCGAAAAGAGGCATTAGGGGTACCCTCTTTCCAATCATCACGATGTCCGGTCTTCCAAACCCTCCTGTTCACGTTCATTGCTGAGAGGATTTGTTGCGCGCTTGAACTGCCAAATAGCCCGGCTTTGCTGCGCGCTTAGCCCCGATGTACTTGTCCTTGAAGCAAATACTTGGGGATAGATATCGCTTTTGGTACTTGTAGGCCTGTTTTAAACACGTAACCCCATTTGGTCAGTTGATCCCTCACAGGAGGGTGAATCAATCAGGGAGTCATGATGTACGCCAAGTGGAGGTGCCCGATTCCATCTCAGGAAGCCCGCCTTCCATGGAAGATTCTTGCCCTCCCACCAATCAACATGGAACCTTACAGGGAAATGGTCCCTTTAAAAGGAAAGTTGTCTTTCAAGACCCCCCGAAAGCCCATGTTAATTGGTGCGAGGTCACCCCCCCCCAGTTTTACCTGAGAAACCCGTCCTAGCACCAATGCAGCTTTGTGTCGCGATCCAAAGTTTGAGTAAGCACCGCAAGGTTAGCCGACCGCACCTGGCTTTGCAGCTCTGTTATCGTTGCAAGGCAAGCTTGCGCTTATCGCCGATTCTGCATTTGTCCCAATTATTCCGAGATGTTCCATGTTCATATTTTGATTTTGAGGGTAGCCATGTTGAGGGTGAAGCCCCTGTTGTTTTTCTCCACAAGAGCCAATGCACTGGGACAAGTCCCCGAAACGCTTGGTCAAGGCCATTTGAGCAGCAGTTTCTTCCCAGTTCAACTGTTCGTCATTGACTTTCAGTGTCAGCAACTCCTACAGTGTAGCGGGAGTAACATATTTTCGCTTACCCACTTGAGTCCCCAGTTAAATACTGCTAGGTCCCCCAGTAATGCCCTTGTACCCTTTTTGGGGGGGAGGGTACCCTTAGTCTAACCTCTCTACTGGAGGACCTAGACAGGTAGACCAATCATTTGCACATCCTCCGGGGAAGCAGGTTGACGTCGGAAGGAATCCTCAGAGGATGTGCTCTCGAAGGCACTCTAGTTATGAAGCACCTCTCGCAACGCCATCCCTTGCGACACTCGAGTCCAGCAACACCTTCCTTGCCTGGCCTTTTCACTATTGCCGTCCACCTGGAGTCTCCGTGTACCCAAAATAATGGGGTCATTACCCCACTCTTAAGGGTCACGGAGACTCCAGGCAGATTGTTTTTGCTCGAGGCGAGTTTGACCGAAGCTTTCTATCGGCGTATCAATCAGCCAAGGTGCAGGCTGCGCTCATGGTTGCAAGGCGCGAGCTGCGAGCGGGGACGTTTGCGAGCTGGGAACATTCGCCCCTCCCCTCCCGTGTTTCACCCTGAAAGATGTGAGTCATTCATGTATTTGGTGTTTGTTTTTGCAGGATTTGGACCCCCCAACAAGGATTTCCGTTTTCCTGTTGGTGTCCTTTCAAGACACCACAAAGAAGCATTGGCTTCGAAAACCGACGCGCCCATGGTGTGCCTTTAGTGCAAAAGAGCAGGGGTGTACCAAGAAATGGCCGAACTTGTGGACTGCAAGGCCTCCGTATTGCTCACCTTTTTCGCGCCAACAGACACATGGAGAGCTCCGGGGTATTGATGCGGTAGATTTGCAAGCATGGCGGGGGAGGGGGGTGCCAGGCCACACAAAAAACCCTACACAAGCAAACAACACACGCACACAAGAGGACGCACCTCGTGTTTCTGGATTTCTTGGGGAACAAAGGATCGAACTCCAATTCGCAACCCCTTTGAAACCCTGTACCCTGTAATGGTGACTTCCCTGTAAATACCAACAAACAATGGTTTCCCATGGTTTCAATCTGGTGCAGGATTCGATCCATCCACAGTATGGCTTGTTGAAGTGTGATCCCAGAAAGCTCGGGCGATCCTCAGCGACATGGCGTTAATGGCATCTACAATGCAGAGCCCCTAGGTGTGAAACCAGATTTCTTGGACACTGGATTCTAAACTCCTGATATATGCGGGAGGGCTACGAACCAGCAAAGGTATCCCCATTGAAATGCATGCCCGAATTAGATGAGCAAAGAGCTCACAAAAACCGACGTTGCAGTTGTTGTCTTGCGTGCTCCAATCGAACTGGCTGGGCCAATTGGGAGTTGCTGAAAGGATGTGAGCAATGCCTTGCGTGACAATTAGGCCTGCGAAACCTTAAAGTTTCAAACTGGCGCAATTTGACGAGTAAGTTGAGCCTCTAGGAGGCCCTGTGAAACACCGACCTGTTTTGTTTTTTCTTTTCTTCTTTTTCTTTTCGGGACGAGCACAGGAGCAATTGGATGACCATCTACCCACCAACAAGTCTTTTTCCGATTTGCAAAATGGAGCTGTCCAAGCACCAACCGGAGGTGTAAAGGGTCCGGGTTTAGGTCCCGAAGCCGCGAAAAAAGGATCACGGTCTGCGTAGGTTTCTGATCCTGGACGTGTGGGGCGCTTTGCTGTCGCTCCTCATCCTCACCTTAGGCACCTTCGTCCTGTCCTCGGGCGCAGGCCAGCGCTGGGCGTGTGGCTGTTTTCGGGTCATGTTGACCCTGGGGGGTGCTTTTCCCTGGGTGAAATGTGGGGAATCAGCCCACTTTTGGAGGTAAAAAGAATCCTATGAATACACTGGGGTTGATTCGTGGTTTAATATGGGGCAAACATTACGTGGTCCGATTCTTCGATCCAGCCATGACTGTTCGAAAGGTAGCATAAAACACACAGCAAGGGTGTGTCTTGTTTTAAACGCCCCAAAATGGCTTCGGTGTTAGCTGGGGTTACGCAGGTTTTAGTATTTTGTCTTTGGGATGTCTGACTTTTTCGCGGAATCAATGGTGAGTTGGGACTTAATGACCAACCATCCCAGGGCAACCAAGTAGAACCCAAAAAGTGCCCATGTTGTTTGGAGGCGCTGCGACGAGTTGAAATGCATCCTGTCAGAACCACTGTGATTTCGACAATTGTCGAGCTATTCTGAGTGCTGGAGGTTGTAACAATCAGCGTTCCTGCTGTTCGTTCAACATATATGCGAATATCAGATATCGGGGTCAGGATCATGGGTAGTTCTGGCAATCCCTCACCGTCCCCCCGCCCGCGATCGCGCTGTCCATGGCACCGTGACTTGTGACAAAGCTATACCCTCACATGACATGTGGCTCGGCTTTCGCAAGTTGGAACCCCTTGGAGTTGCTCTTGGCCTCTCGAAAACCTGGATGGGGGCTCGCCAGCAAAAGCACACAAAACCAGACAGGGACATTTGACAGTCAGGAAGAAGTCGGTAACCCTTGGCTCGCCTCGCTTGTTTCAGGTGCTTGGCTTTCTGGCTACGTGTTTTTCCGGTGGATATTCCCCGAAAATCCCAAGAAGCCCGTCCGCAAGCAAAGCGCGAGGTGTGGATACCGGATACTGCCTCTACTTTGGACCTTTGGCGCAGATTTGTCGCGATTGAAGGCATCCCAAGTCTTGGTTGGAAGGGGGGCCGGCTCGGAGCTGGGGGTATCCAAATGTGCGCAATTAAAGAGGGAGCCTTTCGGAGCTACTAGGAGCTCATAGGAGCTCTGTAAGGACATGGTAGAAATGCACCAACCTCTGCGAAAGAACACAGTTTTTTTGTTGAGTGTCGTCGACATCGGCCTGGTCGTTCCAGTCTTTGCACGAATGCTGCAACATGTTCTTGTCTCAGCAGACGATTCTTCACACCAGTCTTGAACGAGCTTGTCCAAGGTCAAACACACAATGTACCAAGCATGTAGCGGCTTTGGGGTTCCTGTACTGCATGGACTGGAAAGCAAACAGTCAGATTTGACTTTTTCCCAGTTTTACAATGACTGTCCTCCATCCAGTCTGTCACTCACTGCTGAATTTGGATCACCCCAGCCCGCTAGGATTCCTGTCATGACGGCAATTGCACTGTGCGGCAAATACCTTGTGGCGAGATGCATCTGACCTAAGGATTTCGTGATGGTGGGCAACCATGCAACCCCTAGAGTAGAAAACGTATTCTTGAGCTTTTGGTGAATGAACACAGGCCGGTCACGTTGAACCGTGGCTATCAGGAAACCAGACCTGTCGGGCGGATTGTTCGGGTCCTGCTTTTGGTGGCGAAATGAATTTGGCTCCAAGTCAGGGAACCCCAATGAGTGGTTTTCTTTTGGCTTCCCTCTAAAACCACCCCAAAAGGGGTACCAAACAGAATACGCACCAAAAAAGATTCGTTCAGATTTGAATGGATTGAGGCCTGATGTGCCTGGTGAACGGCATGTTTGATGCCATCCTCTTCTTGGAGAGGGCCATCCATGTGAAGTCTCCCTTGTTCTCCAGGCCGGGCCATGTCGAAATGAGGGCTTTTCCCGACCACCCTTATCAGCAACATAGATGAGGCCCGCAAGTGTAGGAATCCTTATCTTCCCTAGGTCCCCCAGTAGTACCCTTTTACCCTTTTTTTGGGGAGGGTTCCCCTACTGAAATAGACTGCAGAAAAAAGGGTACCCTTATTCTAACCTCTCTAATGGAGGACCTAGTTCCCCAAAGCCGTGGCAAAAGCACGCTTTTGAAGCCAGGCAATGTTGGGTGATGAAAAACAGCGGACATGCGTCATGATGTGGCGCTCGCCTCTCGTTGAGGATTTCAGCGAGGAGATTGCCAATCAGCATTGCTCACGTTTTGATTCATCTCTGTTGTCCAAAGCCGACCACCTTTTCGTTTGCCTTATTTCAAAAGGTCAACCTTTTATTTCTGGGTCCTTTTGGGCAACTGAGTAGTCCATGTCTGACCGAGCTAATGATCTTTGCAGAGCACACGGGTAGGGGCGTATACGCCCCTTGCATGTTGATCCCAGCGATCCTCATCCCTCGGTGCGGTTGTCCAGTTTTCCCGGGCACGTGACTGCGGGTGTTCTTTGGGCTGTGCAGTTGAAAGCCACGGGTGCTTCGTGATTTGTTCAAGGTTGGACCTCCAAGATGGTTTTTAGCAGAGCTCTCCCCCAACCCCCCCCCCCCCAACAAAAACACAAGTACCCCAAAAAAGACACAGGCAAATGTCGCGGAGGCATGTGCGGAGACCCAAGCCTAAGTTGTTAAATAAATGCCCGTTTCTGGTTGGATTGATTCTCGTGCGTCTTGTTGTTGAGAATACGTTGGAGTTGGAGACCAAACCCAAAATAACCATTTCGCGGTCTTCTACTTTTGAGATGACTTGTTCCTGGGAGGTTGCTCCCATGTCTTTCTAGGAGCATTCTTTCCAGGGATCCTTCTTTCTGGAACACCTCCGGGAGCCCAGGGAAAACGGCTCCGGTTTTTGGAAAGAACGATGGTTGAAAAGAATGGAAAAGGACTCAATCTAGTCTCATTTTTGAGATGACTTGTTCCTCAGTTCGGGTCTTTCTTGCCTTTCTTTTTTAAGGGGTTGCTTCCATGCCTTTGCAACCCCTAGAACATTCCCTACCTAGTTTTTCATTTAGTTTTCCGAGTGGAAGAGACTTTGTTGATTCCCCATTCTTTTCCCTAGAGTCTTTGTTCCCCCCCGTTTTTCCCGGACCCCCACACCGCCAAACCCCGCATCCCGCATCCATGGACCGCTCGAAGGGCGGCGCCGCTGGTCTTCAACGCGGCGTCGGTGGTGTACCTCACCGCCCCTGTGGTGGAGCTGGCAGCGGCGGGACGCCCAGAACTGGATCCCCCAGCGGAGAGACGCGATTGGAGGGCCGCTTTAAGGCTGAAAAAATGTGAAGCACCGAGAAAACAAATAGATATTGTGTATATAATATATATATATATATATATACATATCATTTCACATATATGGGTATGTATCATTATGGGGGAACCCCAAAATGATTCGTATATGGGTTTGTGTCAAAATGGGGGAACCAGCCAAAATGGTGGGTTGCCTTGGTTTCCCTTTCAAGCTACCCAGAAATCACATATATATATATACATAAAGTATGTTATTTGGTGTACCTCTGGCTTAAGCTTGGGTTTTGTTGGGAGCTTTTGCCTCATGTTTCAACCATTTTCTGGAATCAAGGGGAATTCGAATCTGGAACAGATGATTTTCCCTTTGGCTTCCCAACAAGTTTCCCGTCAAACAAGCGGAACACTCTGTGTGAAGGGTGTTTCCCTTTGTTTCAACCCAAAAAAGGAAACACCCTGCCACTGCTTTTAAGGTCTTACCAGTCTTTTCTGTCCAAAGAATTCCGAGCCACTGGCTTTCCACGGACTTTCCGACGCAGGCCTCCCTTGCAGCGGCCATTTATGTAGAGGCCTCAGAGCAGGACTTGCGATCTCAGACCGGGGCCTGTCCGCGCGTAGGTTGAAAATCGGGGAATGGGAGGCTTAAAAGTGTGTCAACATGTGTCACTCGAGCACAATTTAGTGTATTTGTTTGACAAACACAGCCGGGACAGCCCCCTTTTGATGGCCGGCCCTTGCCACGGTTTTGCCTTGTGGATGTTCAGCTTGGGAAACAACGAGGGGACGCCAGAAAAGGGCAAACCGAATGTCGCCAAGTATCCGGAAGTGTCGCGAGTGTCCAAGCACCACCTAGCAACTAACCAGCAAATTGTTTGGGCTGTGGGCGGTTTGTCAAGACCTCGAGTCAGAACTGGACCACAGTTGCCCAGTGGGTTGTTTCCTTTTTGTGTTTTTTTTGGGAAGGGTTCCACTTTAACCTCAACCAACCAAAAAAAAGATGTTTTTTTTGTCTTATAGAAATCCACTGGGCATCTGAGGGAGTTCTGTCCGCGGATTCGGAAGGAGAGCCGGCTGCTGATGCCTGCCCTCGCGCAGTTGGAGATCTCCAACGACGGCGAGGCGAAGCACCGATTTGTTCAGAGCCTTGACCGCCTTGGAAACGTGTTAGCCCAGCGCTGCCCACGGGTTTCTCATGGGATATCTCATCGGTTTCCACAAATTTCCCCAGGCCGCTTTGGGTTTGAACTTCTCCAGCCTCACTTGGGCAATTGATTGAGCGGAATGTAAGGCTATGCAAATGCCGTCCACTCGCCAGCAAATTCTTCGGGCGGTTGCATGGCTCACTTTGAACAACCAGTCAGTCGACAGTGCTGTTGGTATACTTAGGCTACCTATTTTGTGGGGCACAAGAAACAAGAGCCTGTCGATAGTGTGACGTCGAACAAACGCCACAATCTATAGCGATCTTCACCCCCGGCCTCCAATGATGATGTCTAGGAAGGATATGCATCCATCAAGGTTCCCATGTGATATATATATATATATATATAAGTATTGATTAGTTTTCATGTGTCCCATGCGTAAAGAGAGGTGCGCCATCTTCAGTGCGGAGTCTCGGAGTGCGGCTGGGTCGCGGTTCTTCTCGGTGCTCTGAGCTTGTGATGGGTCGCTTCGCGGATAAAAACCTATGAGTTTTCAACAGGTTAGGAAAGTAGTCGAGTTTTGAGCCAGTTTTGGCATTTCACTTCTCAACCGGCAGGTCTTTTTCTGCTGGCCAAGCGTTGCGCCAGCGTCTGCCTTTCAGAAAAAAATACAGGACTGCATTTTGATGTGTGCAAGCCCAACTCCATGTCATTCCCATATATGTATATTGTCCAAAAAGAGCAACAACAACACGGAGTCCTCCATTTCTCGCGTGGCAGGCCCGGCGTTCGGAGCAGTTCAGGGCCTTCACAGGCGATTGGGTCCGGTTTGGTCTGATGGGTTTGGTCTGATGACGCTTTTTTGGTCTGGTGATGGCATAGTTTGGATAAAAAACATGTGGATTTGTAAGTGGGAATCTGAATGTCCTAGAAACCAGATTCGGGAAGTTATGGATCCACCCCTGGATATTAAAAGATTACGAACAGAATACAAAAAGGGTACAAGGGAAAGAACGTGTGCATCCAAACCGGTTTCTAGACAAAAAAGTGGTTGATCTCTAGCTTCTAGGTTCCAACCTGGTTGTGCAAAAAATTTAAAACATTGTCAATGCCGGAGATCCAGTTGCCCTATGGGTCAGGCGTTGTCTTTGCGGCACCAGTGCTGACAAGCAAATTGTGGATGCTCCTGGATCGCTTTCGATGTGCTTGAGAGGTTGCTCCCGAATCCGGTGGAGTTTGTCGGAGGTAACCCGTTCTGTTGGATGGCTTGAGGTACCCGTTTTGCTGCGGGTTTGTTTCTGGTCGAAAGGGAAAGTCACGGAAACCACAAAAAAGTGACAGAGGCTAGGCTTTTGTTGAGACCCGTTTTGGGGTGGTTTAAAGGCACCCATTTTGTGACCAAACCAACACAAAGGTTTGTAGGACAAAAGTACAGGACACAGGAGATGCCATCATCATACCATCGCCGTAGCAGCTTGGTGCTCGGGAAGGAATGAACCGTTCGAAGATTCCTTCGACATGTTTCGACGGTCCTTCCATGTCTCATTGCCTGATCGCGGCAGAGCTGGGCCTCCGAAGCCGGGTTTGTTCCCTAGCTGAAAGCTATGATCAACCCCAGATAAGCTCTGCGGCTTGGGGCAGCTGAATCAGGGAGGGTCAAGAGGAGGGTTTTGGGGCTGGGGATAACACCTGGGCTTACTTTTGGCTCGTTTGTTGAAAAGGCCGATAGCAGCATTTGTGGGCGGCGAGTCGCCGTGCGTTGGACGCCGAGCAGATTCACCCCACAAAACGGGAGCAGGACAGCCTAAAGACGCGCAAACCAGGGCAATTCCAACAACATATCATAGTGAATCGGGTTCAGAGCGATTCTTGCACTGGGCCTACGAGCGAGCACTTGTATGAGAAGCCTACAAAATGAGCAGAGATACGGGCAGAATGACATTCGAGGTATTTTTGCTCGATACGACTTCTGATTTTGTTTTACGTGGAACCTCCAAAATGCGGTTCTGCAGCAGGGTCCTCTGGTTCCATCACAAGCTTCAGCTGGCAATTTTATTTGCCGTGCATGATGAACTTCGAGACTGATTTTCGGCCGACTTGCAGGCCGAGGCTACCACATCTGAGCAGCGAAGCTGCAGTCGGTGGGTCGCCAATAGCGCACGCGGACCCAAAGCGGATCGGCTCGAAAGAGATTCGACCGCTGGCGAAGAGCGGCAAAAAGAACGTCAGCAAACAGGAATGTGATTTGGAGTTTGTAATTCGACATGGCTTGATGAGATTCTTGTTTTTTTTTAGTTGTTGGCCCTTTTTTTGTGAATGGGATTTAAAGGTTCCTTGATGTTACAGACCCCTTTGCCAGTGTGTGTGTTTGCCCATAGGAAACACCCATCAACTGGTTTGCATGAGTTGGCCAACAGCTCGCCAGGGGATTCCGACCTGGCCAAGCATGTGGTGCTCTGAGTACCGGATGGCGGGAGGTCATTCTGGCAATGTTCGGGACTTGGCTCCAAACTGTAAAACAAATTGTCGGTAAGCCCAACTGGGGGGGGGTTGTTTTACCAGTTAGTTAGGCGTTGGGGCAGGCAAGGCTACACCCTCAGCCATTGAGTCTCCGAGAAATTCCAGAAGCAATGCCTCACCGATGTACGGATGTGATTTGACAAGTTGCGGTGGGTCACAAGTCCCTTCCACGACTACCTTTTCCCACATGGGTATGCATGGAACCATCCATGGAGAAATTAGAACTGAGAAATCAATGAATTTCCCAAAAGGTGCGACATGTTTGATTTTTCGGGATGATACTATGAAGCCAACTATATTGGAAGAGTCCAACTGGTTTCGATACGTGGGGGTTGAACGATATTCGTGGCCCCAAAATGACCATTTCCCATTTAGTGGGAAATATGCTCTTTTTAGGGGATTTCCCCAATGATCACTTTTTCTCAACCCCTACATAACGCCAAATGCCACAAGGTTGTGGCTTAGCGCTCTATGGGATTTTGATACACGTCTCTCTTCGCATGCCAAGGCCGGCTCAGGCAAGCACATCGAGGACTGGGGGCTCCCAGGTCCGCACATTTGTGGGGCATCCCCAAAGAGGCCAAATCCACGCCTCCTTCCTGCCACTGTCGCAGTCCACTTTCCGACCTGAGAAAATTGAGGTGTTTAACTCACTTCCTGAGTCGTACTTTAGTCACTTTTGAGGTTTGGACCATTTTAGTGGTAAATAGAAAGTTTGGGTACCTTTTTTTTGAGGTGTTGTTTCGAAGGTCAGGCAGACACAATGACCATTCCCAAGACAGCTTCTCTGCGTGAGCAAAAGGAAAATAGTGCATATGGAGCCCCCCCTGGCTGTTTCTTCCAGTTGGGCTCCAAATCCCCAAACCAGCTGGGTGGAGCTTTTTATTGTGCCGGTCACTGACCAATGGGAAGTCATTTTCCAAACGCTCCTGTGCTTTTTTCGTTGCATCCTCGGCACTGAGCCGTCCACCCCCACCTGGAGATTCCTTTTCCATGAATTTCCTGGTAGTTCTCGGCGTTGACTTGCTTTTCGTAAATCTCGATGTTTTTCTTTTTTTTCTGAAGTCGCCTAAAACTACTAAAGCTCCTATATTTTTGTGAGATTGCAGAATTGGTACGGTTTCACGTCTTCCCCGCCCAGAATTACCCGCAAAACGCCCGCAAAAAGCCCGCAAACGCCCGCAAAACCCCGCAAACGCCCGTAAATCTGAAAAAGACGGTTTTTGGGCTCGGGGGTCGCGCAAAACTCCTAGAAACCACTTAGAACGCCCAACATGCCCAAAACTACCAGAAAACTAAAATGCCTAGGAAAAGGCCGGAGAATGAATCTCCAGGCAGAAGCCATGGGAAAATTCAGATGCCATGGCTCGTCCTTTTTGAGGGCACCAACATGGCGCAACGGTTTTCCCTTCGGTATTTTGGCATCCATGTACCAAGCAAAAAGGGGGTCCAATCAAAAAGACAGACAGGCATGCTTAGTCCTATAGTAGATCCCTTCCCAACTTTCTGTCGCACCATAGCAATTAGATAGTTAGTTCTGGGGAGATATCCGAACTCCACCAGAAGCGGTGTTTGGGAAAGGGGTGCGGGGTGGCCGTTTGGCCAACTTTCTGTACAAAGAGGGAGGGAATTGACAGCATTCTTGGAGGATTGCTTCGAGGACATGAACGCCCCTGATTGATTTCTTCTTTGTATCAGACTTCCACTTCGGAAAAG
Organism: Effrenium voratum; assembly: GCA_963377175.1. Lineage (NCBI taxonomy): Eukaryota > Dinophyceae > Suessiales > Symbiodiniaceae > Effrenium > Effrenium voratum. The sequence continues at coordinate 196,757 of CAUJNA010003837.1, read as the reverse complement.
CGAATTCGTGCCTCCTCTTTCTGGCAGGAGCTGGTGCAGTCTGCCGCGCAGTCTGCAGAAGCCGCCGCGCGAGCTGCCGCGGCAGCATTTGCTCAGCTCGGCGGCGGTGGTGTTGGGCGCCTGGCTCTCGACCTCTCAGGCGCGCGCTGAGCAGCTTTCAACCGAAGGGGCCAAAAAAAGCGCTGGTTGGATTGCAGGTTTGCATTGCTTGCTTGACTTGCTTGCTTGCCCGCATTGCCCGCCTGCATTGCTTGCTTGCCTGCCTTCCTGCCTGCTTTCCCTGCTTTTCCTGCTTCTCCTGCTTTTCCGGCTTTCCTGCTTTGCCTGCTTTGCCGGCTTGGCCTGCTTCGCCTGCCTGCCCTGCCTGCCCTGCCTGCCTGCTTGCATTGCATTGCATTGCATTGCATTGCATTGCATTGCATTGCATTGCATTGCATTGCATTGCATTGCATTGCATTGCATTGCATTGCATTGCATTGCTCGCATTGCATTGCATTGCTTTGTTTTGCTTTGCTTTGCTTTGCTTGATTGCTTGCTTGCTTGTGCCTGCCTGCCTGCCTGCCTGCCTGCCTGCCTGCTTTGCCTGCTTGTCCTGCTTGTCCGGCTTGTCCTGCTTTGCCTGCTTTGCCTGCTTTGCCTGTCTGCCCTGCCTGCCTGCCTGCCTGCCTGCCTGCTTGCTTGCTTGCTTGCGTGCGTGCTTGCTTGCTTGCTTTGCCTGGCTCGCTGGTTGCTTGCTTGCCTGCCTGCTTGGTTGGCTGGCTGGCTGGGTGTTTGGTTGGTTGGGTGGCAGAGGTAGTTTCCAGACACACACGAAAAAAACGGCGCACTGATACCCGCAAACGTGGGTTCATTTTCAAGCACCCTTAAGCCGCACGAAAACTTGTCAAATCCGACCATTTGTATACCAAACCTGCATGGGTGAATGCTTGTGCTCAGGGAAACCAACATGAAACAACCCTTGTGCTCAGGAAAACATCGCTCGGCACTTTGCCATCAGAGATAAACAACTGCGGGGCCTGATGGCTGCCAGGTTCATTTTTGAGGAGACACCTACTTTTAGTCTGAAGGTTCCCACGATTGAGTCTCGTATGAAAGAGCAAGATGTCAAGACCCTGTAATTGCCCCACCCCCAAAAGAGGGGACTGCACATGGTCCCCAAAAGGAACTCGAAAAGATCGCTTCTAATCCTATTTGGATTGGGGTTGCACCTCTGGTGCACTTGACACTTCTTGAAAGCACCCTGCCGACATGCAACCTCACGGGTGGGGTTCTTTGAGATGGTTTTACCATCCCAATGATTCTGGGCAAGCGGTGTGAACAAAACACTCGCCACATGAAACTCAGCCCGTGCAGGTTTGGAAGCGCCTGTGTTGAGAGTCCAATTCAGCCATGAGGAAATGTAGGTCGTGACCTTATTTGCTGATGCACTCCTTTGCCAGATTTCTCTCCGCTCAAACGCGACATCACTTGAGTAAGCAACAAGTCCGTTGAGCGAGGGTTGCACGTCTCTCCGGGGGGCTAAAGTCAGCTACGGAAGCAAGGCCATGCTGCCTGTATTCGGAACATTTGCATATATCAGTGTTTACTGGTGAGCAAGACGTTACCGATGCAACAGGCTCTTAAGATTGAAGAATACCCGAATCATTGCTTGTTTGACGGAACTTTGTATTGGTCAACTGGGTGATACTGGGTGTTTTTTTGGTGGCTACTCGTTTTTTGTGTTTTTTTTTGGGGGGGGTTCAAGGGAAACCAAAAGGACACCAAAAGGGAAACCACCAGTTTTGGAGGGGTCCCCTAAAGAAACCAGCTGGTGTATTCGATCTCTTCCAAATGGCTTCCATCCGTGTTTCGGGGACAAGTTTTTTCGCTGAAGTTCCGGCCCGGGAAAGTGGACTATGTTGTATTATCCAAAGCAACTCTTCACCTGTTCACCTTTGAATCGGTTTTCCGATTGCAAATTATTTTTGGCACCTGCCTGAAAAGGTGTTCACCACAAATATTTCCAGCTTCTTTGGGCCAAGTGACTCGGGTGGTCACTCTCCGTTCGAAACTAGCTCTGGATGTTGAAGCGGATTGCCAGCACCCTTTGGACCAAAATGCGTGTCTGTCGTTTGGTGGTACCACTTTTGGGGATGGCTTACAGGGAAACCACAAGGAAAACCGAAGCCAGGCCACTTTGGGGGTCCAGCCAATTTATGAAACAAGCCCAACCGGCCACGAGAAAGCATCCTGGCCATTGAAATGGTCAGTGGCGTCCCTTGTCCCACCGAACTCTAAGAACTGTTCCTGCAAGGCTGGCCACTGGGCTTCAGATAAGAAGCCTCGCATCGTTCCAAACAAGCGCGATCCTCTTAGTCCATGTCATGCCTTGACTGAAGTACTTCGTGCGAATTCCACCAAACAGGAGAATCATTTGTTCACCCTGCCAAGTTGGTCTCTGGAAATGTCGGTTGAGAAGAATCAAGCAACGTTTGAGCCATTCTTGAGACAGACACCACATGAGCCATCTTGAAAAGAAGCGAATCGCAACCAGGGGCGGGCAACGTTTTTTCTTTCCCTGACTTCTTCCTAGTACCCTTTTAGAGTTTGGTGAATTTCGGTAGCTCCCGCCTAAACTGAGCCACGTCCTAAAACCCCGGGTAGAGTTGATAACCCCGGGTAAGAACCCTAACCACCCAATGGGTGCCTTTGCCGCCTTGTTAAGTCTTTTCATGGTCAAAATGGGGTGCACCATTTTGGTACCAGTCGGTTATGACGACTGCAGCCTTCGGTGCCAGGCGCGGAAGCCGCGGGTGGCCCGAAAGGTGCCATAAGCGCGGGAGAGATACGGAGAGCGCCTAAACCAGAGATGTTACCCATGAAAACCCAGCCAAGAATTGGGCACCCCAGAAAGACACCCAGCGGATGTATTTGCAATGCAAATTTGTCCCGGGCTGTAGAACGGGTCAATGCAGATCCACAAACCCCAGATTCATGCCTTGCTGTTGAAACTATACCAGACGTGTGTTTCAACCCACCAGTCAGGAATTCACGTATGGGTCAGATGTCTGTGCCTTTGCGGTTGCCCGCGACGCAGATGTTTAATCCTTGCTGTGATTTCATTTGCAACGTTGTTGGGTAAGTGTGTGCGTGTGTGTATGTGCAGCTACAGCCTCAAAGGCTTTTGTAGCGTTTGTAGGATACTTTTTCCCGGTCGCCTGTCTAAGCGATAAACCATTGGCACGAGTTTGCAAATCCAAAGGCTCACGTGACCCGTTGTGGGCCACTCGTGGGTGAACTCGATTGTTATGTGATATGGATATGGTTGAATGGTCGCTTCCTCAGCCAAATTCCCTGTATGAAAATGTGACAGGGTTTGCTACAGCTGTCCCATTTAGGAAGTTGTCATGAGACAACCCCATATGACTTTTAACAGTGGTTGGCGGACATGAATCCCCACCGAATTTTGTCCAGCATATCCCGTCACGTTTGCAATCAACAACGCGAATTTCATCAATTTCATCGGTCATATCTTCCAATAAGAGTGGCACCAACAAGGCGTGATGGCTATGGCTCAAGTGGAAGCTGTAGGGCTTTTTGCCATGGCTATGGCCTCGAACCAACCTTTCAATCTTCCTTGTACAGTGGTGGCCGGAAGCAAGAATGGTAGCATATTTAACTCGTAAAACCCACAATTCTGAACCACATGGCAGAAGACAAACGCCTCGGACGATACTCCGAGACAATGAATTTCCGCCCTGAATGCCTGCTACCAGATCGCAACAGGATGCTGAGAGATTTGTCAGTGCAACGGCATTGCTGCAAATGATATCCTGCATCGCGGTATGTTTCCAAACTTGAAACCCCCAGAGGGTTGTTTCTTTTGGTTGAAGACCTATGCGAAAGACAAAAGGTAAGTTGTTTGACTTGAGACAAGCACGGCGTGCGAATCCTTTCAGGCTAGTCTGAATCTCGTGATGTGTGGCAACTGCCGCTCACATTCCCATTGCTTTGTCAAATCCTGTCGGGGGCAGAGTAGGTCTTGCAAAACGAAGCATTTGATTGGTTTGGTCATGTGTGTGAACACGCAAAGTCCAGCCGTACCTTGCCAATTCAGGACCTCAGGAATCCTTCTTTTATGAACCTACCAAGAGCTTGCGAAAATGGATGGCGTCCGAAGCGAAGGATGGGTGAAGAGAATGGTTGTGATCAAGCCATAGAAAGGGAGAGAGAAGGAGAGCAAGAGGGAGAGAGAGAGAACACAAAGAAACAAGTAAA
>CAUJNA010003837.1:160000-182500 GCA_963377175.1 Effrenium voratum | reverse complement strand
CTGCATGTTCCGACTCGGTGCAAGAAGGCAAGCATAGCACTTTCGCTCCCGAAAGTTCGCGGATTTTGTCGGAAGAGTTTTGAAGCAAATCAACTCGGATGCTGAAGCCCTTGGTGATGGTGGCCTCAATTCACTTTGTTTGCAAGATGTTTGCCCCTGGTTTCGCCGGAAAACTGCCGGGACCTTGAGGTACGAGGAGAACATCCTCACTGCGATTTCCTTGTCCCAGACAGGGAATCGTTTACATAAGGGCCCGAAAACTACTTGGGATGGGCAATACCTCATGACCAGCAACGCCCGGAGTCTCCCCAAAGTCCTGCTTTCATGGGCATATCTTGTACCAGACAAATCCGGACCTCATGTTTCAGGGATCTCGGAGACTCCCAGTGGGTCACCGGGCTCCACCGCTCGCCGGCCTCTCGAAGCGAATCCGGAGGTTGGTGGACCGGAAGAAGGCCAGGAGGACGATCCTGGCGTTCGTTTCGGTTGGCTCCGGCTTTCGTTTCGCCGTGTGGGTGGTGTGCAACTCGCTCCCCGAGTTGCTGCACCTCAAAACATGTTTCGGGAAGACCATTTTCATGGCAACTGGAGAGAGTTTGAACTTTTTGGCCCACCCAGGAAGTGAGCCAAAGGGTGGCCTGCCACAGGATGTTTGTTGATCTTTCCACAAGCTACGAGTTGCGTGGCCCAGAGAAGGCAATGAACCCGAGTGTTGATTCTTGCTGAATCTCAGGCCACAAACTCCAGCACCGCCTCAAATAGGCGAAGGCTTCCCCCGAAAACCAATCTGGTCACAGCGGCCGAGCACTAGTTGCAGACCCTCAGAGCCCGGAGAGCCCGCCGCGAGGAGACCCGCGCAAGTGGCGCGATCACCAGCGCGATCGACGGCGGCAAGGGCGCAGCCGGCACAGGCGCAGCCTGCGCCGCCTGCACAGCCTGCGCAGCCTGCGCGGCCGCCGGCGCCCCCGGCGCCCTGGCGCTGCCATTTGGACATGGACTCAGGCGCGTGTGTTTGGTCGATTTACGAATTCCGGCCAGCCGAAGGATTGAGTCATGTGGCGTTGGATTCTAGAGTGACTCAGTCCCCTTGCAGCTGCAGCGCTTCATACTTAAACTGGACAGTTGTTTGTCGTGCTTCTGATTACTGCCTGCCAGGAATCAGAGCTCAGATATGTCAGATCTTAGGAGGCGCTCCCACCAAAAAACGAACGGTGCCAGCTTCAAAGGGGACTTGAGGGGTTTCTTGATGCCTGCAGACCTGGTTGATGCCAGCAGACACTTGAGTCATGCCTGTCCAGGTTGCTGGTACTACCACAACGAGGCTGCTCATTCTGCGCAGTGGCCAGATGGGTTTGGACTGGAAGCTTTTTTTTTGGAAACTGGAAAGCCAGAGGAAGCACATCGTTCCAGATTCTTGGGATGAAAGATTGAACATGATCATGGACATCTGTGGACATCCAGTTTATTGGCAAGTGTTGAAGCCTTCCGTCTGAATGGGTTGGAATCATTTTAACGGGTTTTCGCGTGTCGCAGCCAGTTGCTGGACTCCTCTTGAAGGAAACCAGCATGAGTCACCAACTTTGAGCGCCTAGTTTCAAGGCCCAGCCCTGGATGAGTTGATTTTCTAGAAGGCCCGACGGGCTGAGATGTCCCGTTTTTCCTGCTGAATCTTCACACAGCCTCCAAGAGACCAGGCCGGTCCGTAGCCAGAGGCGGAAAGCCTCCGCTGGTGAACAATTGGGTCGCGCCGAGTTTCAAAACACAGCACCCGCGTATGGGTTTGCCTTTTTTTTAGGGACCCCTTCCCCCCCCAACAACAAGGTGGTGTTCCTTGTGGTTTCCCTTTAAACGCCAACCAAACGGTTCTTTGGGACAGGCTCAAGGGAGCGAGCACAAGCCCATCCTCTAGATTCCTGGCTTCTAGAAGAAACCAACACGGGATGACCAGTGTTGTTTTACGCGCTACTCAAAACCCACTTCACAAAAGGGGGGCCGCCCTTTCTGAAAGACCAAAGGCCTGCAAACAGACAGCCGTTCTCGGGTTCTCTCCCTATGATACCGTCCACGTGCGCGACATTGAATGTCCAGCGAGGGGGTCTCCTTGGGTAAACACGCCCTTGGAGTGGGAGGGCAAAAAGCAAAGCCTCGCTCGGTTTTGGATCCCAGCCTCAGCAGCCTTGAAAATGAGCCCAGGCCGTAGGGTCTCTCTCGAGAAGTGGCGCGCAACCGGGTGAGAACTTGAATTGGGGGACGTTTGGAGAACGGTTCGCACAACCAGACAAGTTGGTTTGTCTCCAAGGATATGGAGCCCCTAAACTTGGTGGTTTCCCTTTAGGTTCCCTCTGAGCGGGAGCCGATATCAAAGTTGTTCCTGATGCAGATTTCGGGAAACTGCTTAAACTTCTGAGTGCAGAACCTCATGCCGTCCAAACCAGCAGCCTTTCTGCAATTCAGCTCTCGTCGACCCCACAAACGTTCGCCAAGTTCGTCCAGGGCAACCGTCAACCCGTAACACCTGGAAGCACCTGAAAACATGCAGAATCCGGGGAATGAAGCACTTGAGACATCGGTGAAGATGGCAAGTTTCGGAATATGCGTTCGTCAAGGTCGCACCTGACGCCAGGTCACAAACGTCACCGCCTGGGAGCTGTCGCTGGGCAGAGGGAATCTGCCTGGTTTGTTCTCAACTCCAGGGTTTGCTGGTATTTGTTTGTTTTTTCCTAGGTTTTATATTTCCATCCTGGACCTCACCAAGTCGTGGCAAATGAAATCACCCGATTTTATATTGTGTGTCTGGGGTGAGCTGCAAGTTGCAGATCTGTGGCAAAGTTGGCTTGCTGGCAAAAAGAATAGGGGGAGTGTTTGCAGCATAGGAACATTTGTGCTGATCTCTATGCTTCTCTTTCACTCTCTTCATCCGCAGGAGTTCCCGGTCGGACAAACGCTCTCCCAACAAAAGGCGTTCCTTTGCCTTGTCCAAAAGCGTCCTTGGCACTCCAGAGACCTAGGGCTCAATGCAAGGCCCACGCTGATGCGAGACCGGCCGCCCGCACCCCCGGCACCCTGGCAGCTGGTGGCACACAACTCTGGCAGGTGGTGCGCCAGTTGAGCAATCCGCAAGTGGATCCGCTCGGATGATTCTCCTTGCATCCACGAAACACCTTGAAAAAAGTCAAAACACCTCGTTTGAGTTTTCAACGGTTGACCTTTTGGTTTTCCTGTTTTGATCCATAAGAAAGTCACGACACCGAAAGGTGATCACCTCTTTTTGCTGGGCCCCTAAGGGGCAACGCAGGTACTACCACAACACCCGCACCAACGCCACCAGCTGGTCCCGGCCGCGCAAACTCCCGGCCGGGTATCCAAGTGGGCCATTTTAGGGACCGCTATTTTGAGAAGCCCCCATATGAACCCTCAAGTACACATCGTTCTGAGGTCCGAAAAAGCAACACGTACATGTGCCAGACGATTTGACATCGCCACTAGCATGCTGTGAGCGTGTGTGGCGCCCGCCAGTTTGTTGTTTTCTCGCCCAAAATCAGAAGCCCGAAATGCGAAGGCGAGAGAAGTTTGGGGATCTGCGGGCGAAGTACGGACACCTGCGTAGCTTGCGCGAAATCTTCGGAACATTTGTCTGGAGAAATGCGCACCTGAACCAGTTGGGTTTGTCCTTTGGCGCTTTGGACGCATTGGCTGTTCGCCCCAAAAACATAACACGTGCCAGATAGCGCCAGTGCCTGTGCCGGACCTGAGCGTGAAGCGTGTGTGTGTGTGTAGCAAAACAAGTTGCTCACTCTGTTTTGTTCTTTGTAAGGTGACCCTGCAAGAATTGAATGTTTTTTGCTCATATATGCATGGAATTCACGTCATTTGCGGAGTTGTCGTGGACACTCGGAAAACAAGATGCAGCTGGGGCCCAGTGCCTAGTCTAAGGCCCCCTTAAAGAGGTCCAATCCCGCGAGCTGAGGCGGCCCCGCCCTCATCCTCTAACCGCGTCAGGGTGTGCCGGTATTCGGGTTGGTTCGGGCGGACCATGTGAAGGCGATTTGCCACTTTACTGGACGTGACCCCAACATCTTTTCGCTCTGGCTTGGGGGATGGAGCAAGTAACAGATGCCAAGATTGTTACCATCTCTCGTCTGAAACCAGAGTGCTCCATCCAAAGGCTCTGTCGTTCCTGAGTGCTTGGACTTCGTCGCTTTTGTGTTTACCATTTTAGTGGTAAGCAAAAACTTCGGACTCTTTTGGGGGTCCACTCAGGAAACGAACCTGTTCTCCTGGGCCTTCTTTTCCTTCCTGGGGAGGCGCACCCAGCTCTTGCCGCAGTGGCCGAGGCTGCCAAGCGGCGATGTCGACCGCGAAGCCGAGGCCGCAGCCAGAGACGCGGCCCCAGCACGTAGATTTATGCGTGCTGCCTACCCAAAATAGTTTTTTAGACTGGGCCATGGGTACTACCCCTTCTTTGTTTGAATGGGTTTCCATGATACCTTGCCAAATGAAGCATGAAGCTAGACGATGGTCTTTGCCATGTTGTGAAGGGCATTGACGTTTGCCATTGGTCGCATCAAGACACATGAACCTAGAAATGCCGGTTTGACAGAGACGAGACATTGCATCAAGAGCAAATCCCGTGTTGATCACAGCGCCTCATTTCCGACTAATCGGTGTAGTAATTTCTCCCGGGAAACCACAACAAAATGCCTCACTGTTGATTTGTTCAATTCCAACCCCTATTTTCCAATCCCCCCTTGAAACACTTCTGGAGATTGGAGTGTGTGTGTGTGTGCGCGCGTGCCTGTGCCATGTGTTTCGTTGCCGAGGCCCACGTCAAACACGTTAGTAATTCACGCGGATCTTCGCGCCGAAATTCGCCATGCGGCGGTTGCATGGGCTGTCGGACAATGTTTGCAACAGACCCTTCAACGTCTATGGGAAGTTTCTGGCAACATACATCTAGAACGCATTTTCTCTTATTACACTAGAAGCACCAGGTTCTTCTTTCCGATTTCTGCTTTGCACGCGACACAAATTCAGCTAGATTCCAGACGACTATAGGAGAGAACCCTGGCAAACGTGTGGCAAAAAAGGCCGGCATCCAGCCCGTTGTTGCACTTGCCTCGCCGAGCTGGGGTTTGGCGTTTTAAAGGTACTTTTTTCGATTCTTGCAACGGGCCACGGTTCCCCTTTTCTTTCGCAGTCCAGCAGGTTAACTCTTTCCATGGGTTGTTGTCCCCCGAATGACTCGTTTTTCGTGGGTGGGGGCCCAAGAAATGGTCCGTCTCCTTTTGGTGTCCATTTACCCAAAAAAGGTACCCGCAAAAAACAACAACAACACCCATTTGATTTTCTCAGGAGGACTTTGTCGAGTCATTCTTTGTATCAACAGGCTGTGAAGTCTCGCCAGCTCCGCGAGATGGTTTTGGCAATGGCGTGCACATCCAAACCCCTGTGATATCTGTGATTTGCATGATTTGGTTCCCCCAAAGGATGTACTTACCCAAGGACGCATCTATTTATCAACAGAGCGATCTTGCGGAATGGCAATGAAACGACGAGTTGTGGCAAGCTTGAATCGTCAAACGCAGGCCCAGAACTGGTTCATTGACGCCCAGCATACGGACTGAGTCTTAGTAGGGGTAGATGATGGCGGAACACTGCGCCCCTGCAATTCGAGTGTATGAATTTCTCAAGGGCACGTAGAAAAGGGACTCGTTTCCGGTACCCACAGGTGAGGCTGGAGAACACATCTCTTATGCCGCAGCGTTTTAGATCGGGTCCCGATCCGGTCCGAGCATGGGATCGGCCACCTCGGTCGATGCTGGGGCAATAGCAGCTCACTTGCAAAGCGGCGACTGTCGGGGCTCCTTTGGGGCATGAGTTGCCTAAGGCATCCATGTTTTGTATCCATGGGTCTTTATGAGGGTTCACAACCAGAAGGACGACCCAAGATGGCTTTCATTCATGTTCTATACCCTTCCCCTTTTTGGGGATGTTTTAACAACGGGACCACCCAAAATGGGGGGGGCCCTGAGCAAAGATACGCCCACACGTCCTGAGAGCGCTCAGAAGTGAATTCTTACTACCCGAAGAAGAAAAACAAGGTTGCACAGCGGCAATCGTGAAGCCGCCGATCGCGCTGATCGCCTCTGACCTTCAGCAAGTTGCGGGAGAGAAACGGATCCATTCATGAGCTGTGGCCAAACATACGGGTTCGCATGAAAAGAGCAGCCCGGCGTTCTTCTAATTTCTGTGTCTTTGTCCAGAGGACCCCCCCAAAATGGTGTGGTTATCCTCTTGGTTTGCCTTTAAAGCCCCCAAAACAAGTGCCCCAAAAAAACACCCTCCCATATAGACACCTGCCAAAGATGGTTGGACAAAAACTGCATAGGGGACGAGAAGCCTGTGAGTGGCTCGTTGGTGCCTTTGGAGTGAGCAACCACGCTCGTGGGCATGATTCCCTGAGGTTGGGCATTCGACACAAAGCTGCCCAGATCAAAAGATCTTGCGCGGTCACCAAAAGAAGCGCCCTGTCGGTTCTGACTACAGACGCCATACAAAGACATAGCCATCCATCCCTCGCGAGCTTTGTTGCCCAATGACCGATGGAGACCTCAAGTGGGCCTGGCCTTGCCATTTTCCACTTGGTGTGTCTTTGGTTGTCTTTGATCTTCTCTTTTTGGGGGTGGTGTAAAGCACACAAGGCATGGCATAGTTCCCTATACATTCTTTGGCTTACATGGCCTTTAAAGGAAGGGAAAGGAGGGGTATGTTTTGCAGGATTTTTGTTTCGTGTTTTTTTTGGGGAAAGGGACACCCAAAGGAAAACCACCAAGCTGGTGACGGTTCCACCGCCGGGTTTCCTCGATCCTTCGTCCGGTTCTCAGGATCCACGGTGGCGAATGGATCGCGGCCTGCCGCTGGGCAGCGCCCGCGCCTTCAGGGCTTCCGGGCTTCGGGGTGCGGCGGGTCCTCAATGACACCACGACAACGCGTAGCCGGCAGAAAAAGCAGCAGCTTTTGACTAAGATGCTGAGATGAAGCCTCTAAACTTTGGCTGTGGGTCAAAACCGTTTTGGGATCCCATTTTGGTTGGTAGGTGAATTCACCCCTTTTCAAGGTTTCCCTCCAGCAACCTTGACACATCCACAGGCACAGAGCAGACTTCTCTTATCTTGGTGGCTCCCAGCCATCCGGTTCCCTAGCTTTTTAGCCTTTTAGCGTTTAGTGGTAGTTTCCATTTGACCCACTAGAAGTTGAACATTTAGCGGGGGATGTGAGGACAGCCCCTTTTCTGTTTCCCTCGAGCAACCATGACACATCCACAGGCACAGAGCAAACTTCTCTTAATTAGGATCCTGGAAGAAAGCCAAAGGGTCTACGTCGCCCAGCAGGTGCTACCTGATGACTTGTCTTAGGCTCCCAGGGTCGTGTTTCATATGTTCGCTTACGAATGCACGGCATGTTACAGTCCAGGGCCAGAGTGTCCAAAGGCTCACCCAGTGGTTCAGCGCCATCAAGGGGCTAAAGCTCACTGAGGACCAGGTTGCTTGTTTGTTCCAAGGCCCCAGCAGTTCCGAAGTTCCTTCTCGGCCACGAAAATATGTGAATTGGCGGAACCTGAAAACGCCCTGTGACGTTTTTGTTGTTTTGGTGCGGGCTGTTTTGTGGTCTGCCGGGTAGGTTCTGCGGCTCGAAACCTGAGCCCACCAAATGGGACTTCATACCTTTTGGGACCATGTGCAGTACCCAAAAAGTTGGACTCGGTGCCGTGCTTTTCGAACTAAGGGAGAACGCTTCACCTCGGGAAGTGAGTGTGCGGGAAAACATGATAGCGACCGTTGCTGGGTGAGCAGTTTGGGACCTCACCAGACCTCCAGGCAACAGTTCTTCTAACAGATGAATTCTCGGGTTTTGGGAGAGAAAAGTGAAGTCTCAGCTGTTGCCTCGCTGGCGCGAGCTAAACAAATCAATGAATCATAATCAACCTCGAAGGGTGCAAATTCGGTGTGGGTTACTTTTGTAGGAGCCACTTTTCAACGCCTGCGAGTCTTGGTAGGATATCCAAGCGTTCGCACTGAACTAGGAACATGCGTTTATTTGTTTGTTTGTTTGTTTGTTTGTTTGTTTGTTGTGTTTTGCTTATTTTGGCTTGTTTTGGAATGTGTGTCTTGTTTTGGCTTGTTTTGGCTTGTTGTCTTGCTGGCTGTGCTTGTTTTGTGTGTTTCTTTGGTTTGTTGGTTTGTTTGATTGTTTGTCTGTCTGTCTATCTCTCTGTCTGTCTGTCCTGTCCTGTCCTGTCCTATCCTGTCCTGTCCTGTCCTGTCCTGTCCTGTCCTGTCCTGTCCTGTCCTGTCTGTCTGTCTGTCTGTCTGTCTGTCTGTCTGTCTGTTTGTGTGTTTGTGTTTTGCTTGTTTTTTGTCTGTCTTTTTGCTTGCTTGCTTGCTTGCTTGCTCCCCGCGTCGAACTCCTTTGCTCGCCTGAGGCGGCCAGCGCCAATTCCTACTCTCAGCCGGGGCCTCTTTGGGACGCCACTAGATGGGCGTTACTCAAATTGCACCTTTTCAAGGGGGGGTTATCAATTGCCAAAAAACACATGCCGGAGTAGAGGATAACTTTCCAATTGGGGGTCTAACATTCCTTTTCAAAGGGCGGGGGGGATCAGTCATGCTGCATGCTCCGTAACTCTTAGGGCAACGAGGTTTTATGCAACCTCACTTAGGCAATGGTATGGGGGCGGTTCAATTCCCCCAGGTGTCACCGGGACTGCTCACCGTGGTCCGGTATCATGTTCCCCCATTGCCCCCAAAATGGATGTTGGTTTTCCTCTTGGCCTCCCTTTCAAGCCACCCAAAAAGGGTCCGATTCCTTCTTTGAGACACGCACACGCACATTGCCAAGAAGTTCTACGTTGAGCCACAATCAAAGAAGGCTTTGTGACCAGGGTACCACCTTTTGACCACAGGGTAGACTTACACCCAGTGGTTCACTGCCCCCGACAGCCTGTTTGTGCTTGTTTCCTCACTTGTCCAAAGCGAATCGACCGTTTGACCTTTAGGTTTTCCCCGTTTCGGCCCATTTTTATGGCCTCAAAGGCTTGACCTTTTATAGCTCCTTTGGACAAGTGAGACTATCCTGGTCCGAATCGGCCCAAGGTCTAAACTTATATGGGCGATGCGATCGCAGCATTCTGTTCAGCCGCCATTTTTCCGCTGGGTTGGGACAGAATCAAGATTCCTGCATTCAAAATGGTTTGATGGATACTGTGGACGGACCATCCAATGGGTATGGGTCAAAATTAAAGCACCAGGAATTGGACCGCAGGTTTTAGTCAATTTTTAGTCCTTGTGTCCATTTACCAGGATTCAAATTGGGGTACCTATTTGTGACCCACACCCCAATGGATGAAACTAGGGTCATATTGCCCATGAAATCCAAGCGCTGCGAGATGGATTGTCACCGGAAATCCGAGCAATCTGGGGCCTGGTACAGCTCAGGAGCCATGCGCCATATTTCGGGTCGCCAGGCGGGGTCTGCGCGGGGGGGGGGGAGGGGGGATCTCAGCCCTGAAAGGTTCTCAGGGGTGGCTGCGTGTGTGTGTGGGTGTCCGTTTTTGGATCCCTTTGGGATGGGTTCCAAGGGGAGATCAACAGGACAACCGAAGCCATTTTTGGGGTCCGATTCCTGGGGGACACACCCAGCGGTCTTCATGTCTCTAAGGGATCATCATGCAAAAGTGCCAGGAAAGGGGGGAGTCCCAAATTGACCAGTGGGAATGTCTCCTCTCGCGGAGTGGGAACAAAGGCGAAGACTCTAGAACCAACAAAAATATTTTCTTGCCACCACCTTTCTGGCCCTGGTTTTCCATGATACCATCATTCTAGAGTCCCCCATTTACGCTACAACCTCCACAGCCAGCTGAGGCCATCATCGCTTTGCCCGAGGCTGAGTGCAGCGAGCGAAGTTGGCTTTCAGGAAGGTGGAACCCCTCAAAGCGGACTCCACAGCTGTTGGGTGTGTGTCTTTCTTGTAGAGCACCCTCTTTGGATGTGGTGCAAAGGGAAATCAAAAGAGAACTACGCATTTGTCGGGTGACACACCCATATAAAGAAGGGAAGAACGGCCTTTAATTTTCCCATCAGTGGGAGGGGTTTTGGGGGCTCTCGGAGGACAGAGAGAGAGAGAGAGAGAGAGAGAGAGAGAGAGAGAGAGAGAGAGAGAGAGAGAGAGAGAGAGAGAGACAGCGCGAGAGAGACCAGTGGGTGCGATCGAGTCATATCAGCCGTTCCACTTGTCACTGCAATTCGAGCCTCAAGGACACAACTATATGTGTATACATATTTATGCAACCGGTTGCAGGGACCTGCCTCTTGGTTGCCTCTCTAGTGCATGATTCGCCCATCTAGTACTGGAAGGAACGATCTCTCAACTAGGACCAGGACATCCAGGACCAAATGAGACTAGAACCCAGGATCTCTCAACTGGGACCAGGACCAAACTAGGAATAGACGACCCACCTCAGATTCTTACACAAGTCTTCAATTATAACTTCCTCTGCAACGTCCTGTATACTTTCTATTTATTGCAGTAAACTAGGGAGCAACCTAACACTAGAACCAAGGATCTCTCATCTAGGACCAAACTAGGACTAAACCATTTAATTCTACTTCTTATAGTATTTGGATGCCAAGTATTGCATTATGGTGGAAAGAAAGTCCTGTTTAATATTTAACCAATATGTTATATTCCAACTAAATATGTAAAGTATGACTGGTTATTTTCCTTATTTTAAGTTCTACTGTTCAGCTAGCAGTTGCATAGAACTTAATCAATACATTAACTACAATTCATAAGGAACTTCCTTTGTAATGTTCTCAATGCGTTCTATTTATTTCAGTAAGCTAGGACCATACTAGGCTTAGAACCAAGGATCTCCCAACTAGGACGAGGACCAAACTAGGACTAGGCCGCCTAACTCTAGTTCTGAAAGTAATTTCAAGTACTATTGGACGGGAAATCGTTTGTACAATTTAATTTGACATAGAACAATCAACATTTAAGTTCGAATCTAAAACGAAATTTTGGCTGGAGTATGTCCTTCTTAAGCTCCATTGAATTTCCATCAGAAACAAGGTCGAATTTGATAAAGCATACTAAGTGGAATTCATAAGGAAAGAATCCAAAGGTCCCAAACCTGTGTCTTTCACTAGCCCTAACACTACCATGGTCAGACAACACCGTAAAACACAGTGTCGTGTAGCGTTTTTCATACTCAATTCACATCTCCACCAACGAACGCTCTCTAAATGCTCATTTGAATTTGAACACTATTTAATTGGGACTCATTACGGAAATATTTGGTCAGAATCCTAATGGTAATCAAAATCTGAAACTTCGAGTTTAAATAGAGTTCCTTTCCCAATATATACTTGCAATTCAATTAGAGCTTTACCAGGACTTGATCGGAAAGAACCCAAGCCTGTATTCAAAACAAGAAACAATACTCTCTAGACAAGTCTGTTTTGCAAACGCGAGTCCAGGCCCGAGTGAAGCCCATTGAAACAGACTGAAATTTCAGTTGCCCCTGGGTTCAAGATTCCGTAGAAAACTTTGACCTACAATCTTGAATGTGGGCCTAGATTGAAACAGATTGAATAATCAGGACTTAGATGCTTGCACAACACTGTGCCAAAGTACAGCCGTGCAAAGTGTAATGTTGAATTTGGGTCTCGATTTAAACCGATTTAAACCGATTTAAGTTTAACTCGGGCATGGATTCAAGATTCAAGATTCAAGAATCCAGGCCAAGCTTTTCCAGGGAGTCTTGAATCTTGAATCCATGCCCGATTTAAGTTAAATCGGTTTAAATCGAGGCCTGGATTCAAGATTCCCTTGAAAAGTTTGGCCTGGATTCTTGAATCTTGAATCTTGAATCCATGCCTGATTTAGATTAAATCGGTTTAAACCGGTTTAAATCGGTTTAAATCAAGCCTAGCTTCCAGAACATCCTTGGAAATGCTTTTTTTTCATTGCTCTCCCCAAAGCCAAAAAAGGCTAGAAAACACCGCAAATACCTGTGAATTCTTCAAACAGGTAGGTCCCTGGGAGAGGGGGGTACCATATTTATGTATATACTTGGTGGTTCGAGCCATTCGGTTCCTTAGATTTTTACGTTTCAGGGTGTAGTGATAGTTTCCACGAAGCCACTAAAAGCTAGACTTTTGGCAGGGGATCAGGGAACAGCCCAGCTTATATATATATAGACTATCTACAATGGAGTTATTGGATAGTAACGACTTGGTGCAAAAGACAGATTCGTCAAGCATATCCGCAATGCGGAGCCACCGCTTTTGTATTTGCGTTGGGCTTACGACAGCAAGCGGCTCATTCCGGGCTTATCATTGTATCTGGTTCATTGGGAGCCCGAAAAGTGCGGAGAGCTTTCTTGAGAGGTCTTTATCACTGCCTCAAAGGCAACAAGCAACCCGTCGGGGCAGGCTGGATCAATGCCCTTGGATGTGTGCCAGCCGGAAAGTTGCCTCGAACCTTCCACTTAGGTGTTGTGTTGCTTTCCTTGGTCGCTAAATGCGCCCAAAGCCGCGGATTCCGGAAGTGTGCAACCGGAATCCAACTGAGGCCGATTGGCCTGACGCACCCGGAGGACTGACATACTTGCTGGTGCGATAGGGGAGTGACCGAGACAGGGTGGAGTGTTAGAATGAGGCGGTTTTGGAGAATTGAACCACCACTTGAATGGCTTTTCCCGGGGGTCGTGCCCCAATTCTCATTCCCTGAGAACCAGCCAGCAGGACAAGCAGAAGAGAACTCGGGCATTGGCAAAACGGTTGCGCTCAAATGCCTCAAATGTATTATATATATACATATATATATATATGTGTAAGTTAGTTAAAAGCCCGTCGCATCGCACCTGTGCCTACTCAAAGTGAACGCTTAATCAGTTTTTTTTTCAAGCTCAGGGTCCATTTCCTGAGAAGCTTGCACGCGGGCCTAGAGGAATCTTCGGCTGGCGGCAAAGTTCGTGGGTTGCCTCTTCTCAAATGTGCACTGCGTTGCCCAAAGAACAGCAAAAGGACAACCATGGGCAGCCAGGGGCATCCAGTCGCGCCTTTTGCGACTCAATTCAGTGCAGTTTGGGTAGGTGTACGAGAATGAGGCTGACAAAGAGACTGAATCAGGTTGAACATGTGCTTCGCGCTGCAGGATCAACCACATCTCAAAACCAGTATGTCGAGAAGAGCTCAACAACTTGAACACACCGCCCTGGCAAAACCACCCCAAAATAGCCAAAGACACCAACATGAAGCCGAATAAGATTTGCTGCATATATGCTAGGTGAACTAAAGTTATACCCTTGAGGGTCTTGTTTATGGTTGATGGGCTGACAGTTGGGTCCAGCGGTTCCCATGAAAAGGGGGAGAGGGCGGGGGATACCCAAACGAGCTACAGAAACAGGGCTCCTTAAATGATACATGTTGCCCAATTGAAACATATATTTTTCCACCGAAATGAAGGGAAACCAACATTTACAGGGCAATGTTCAGGTGTATAATGTAAGGATCCCTGAGAAAGTGACAGTGTTCCTTGCTCACAGAAAGGCCCCTCGCCGCGAGCTTTCTGGCCTCTCCAAGCTGAAGGTTCTGATGCTTCTTGAACCCTATGCCATCAAACAAATGCGGCAGCTTCACGCCCAATTGGGTTCTGCTTTTCCTTTTGTTTTTTTAGGTACCCCATTTTCAGGTGGGAAGGGACGTCAAATAGAACCAGAAAAGCCCCGTTTTGGGAGTCCGCAAAGCTTCCTTCCGAAGCCAAAGCCGTGAAAATCCCCTCGCGAATCAGGAGACCCGTGGCGCTCGACGCGGCCTTTCGGAGGCGACCCAGCGGTTTAGGGGATTCCCGAAGAAAGGAAACCAAATGGGGGATGGTTTGTCTCCGCGTCAACCCAATTCTCATTCCCTGCTGAGAACCAGCAAGTGATTCAAACCGTGCGTTCTTCCATGTGCTTCCTGCCTGTTGTTTCTTTGGAGGTTTTTGTTTGTTCTCAAGTCGCGAGTGGAATTCGACTGGTAGTGGTTTCGCTTGGTCCCTTCCCAGGGCACCCTGCAGGTTTTTGGTTTGTCTGGCATGATCCGAAGCCGGCCTTGTCGCACGACCATTCTTCTAGAACTTCACTACAAGCCGTTTAAAGGCAGGCCCGCGTGAGCCTGCAAATTGATGAGGGGTGGCTCTTTTATTGGGGGAATGACATATTGCCGCTGCACCGCTTCTTGACGAGAATAACAACTCAGAACATGATTTGTCACTGGTGGTTGTGTTTTCTTGGTTATTCAAGAGCAAACAAATGTGCCTCCTTAGGGTGTTTGCGCGTCGCATCGGCAGGCAGAGATCCGGACGAGCGCACGCCATCCTCTTTCCGCTCAGGAGCACGACAGGATGGTCATCTCCCACTGAAAGCACCAAGAAGTGGAGGAATATACCTGGAGTGCGGGTGTTGGGGATGTGTTGTGTGACAAGTTGCAAGCATTGAAGCTGTAAATCTACATCCCTGTGAGCACCCCTTCTGTTTGCCGTGGGTCAGTTCCATCGGGATTCCTTCTATTGATCTTGTGGAGGCCTGGACTCATTGTGGGAGCTGGGGCCAAAAGTAGGCGCCCTGTGTTTTGGACGCTGGTGTCATGGCGCCCAAAGCATTTTGAGCTGGATTTTGAGTCTTCTGTTCACCCCCACCCCAAAAAACAACAACAACAACAACAACAACAACAACAACAACAACAACAACAACAACAACAACAACAACAACAACAACAACAACAACAACAACAACAACAACAACAACAACAACAACAACAACAACAACAACAACAACAACAACAACAACAACAACAACAACAACAACAACAACAACAACAACAACAACAACAACAACAACAACAACAACAACAACAACAACAACAACAACAACAACAACAACAACAACAACAACAACAACAACAACAACAACAACAACAACAACAACAACAACAACAACAACAACAACAACAACAACAACAACAACAACAACAACAACAACAACAACAACAACAACAACAACAACAACAACAACAACAACAACAACAACAACAACAACAACAACAACAACAACAACAACAACAACAACAACAACAACAACAACAACAACAACAACAACAACAACAACAACAACAACAACAACAACAACAACAACAACAACAACAACAACAACAACAACAACAACAACAACAACAACAACAACAACAACAACAACAACAACAACAACAACAACAACAACAACAACAACAACAACAACAACAACAACAACAACAACAACAACAACAACAACAACAACAACAACAACAACAACAACAACAACAACAACAACAACAACAACAACAACAACAACAACAACAACAACAACAACAACAACAACAACAACAACAACAACAACAACAACAACAACAACAACAACAACAAGAAACAAGCAAAACCAGCAAACGGTGTCAGTCTATTTTCCTTGGTACCCTCGGGATGGTCTAGATTGGACTGGAGGTGTCTTTGCCGAGGCTTCTCTTTTTGAAGTGGTTTAAAAGGGCAATCACCAATTTCAGGTGTCCCTGTTCACAGGCAATCCTGGTTCTTGTTGGTGTCTGACTTGCTTCCAATCAATCCATCCATCCGTCCATCCCTCCATCCATGGATCGATCCATCCGCACGCCAGCAAGCAAGGCAGCAAACAAGCGAGCAAGCACACCGGCCAGGATTCCTTTTTCCCTTCCGTAGAGGTCAAATACAGGCAATCGCGGACAATCCAAATCCTGCGCCCAACCCATTTGACAGGATTCGAACGGGAAGCACGGGGAGATGCATTTCAGCCATTCCCGTCTTCATCGCTTGGATTTGGTGGCAACCTGAGGTTCACGACCCCTACCAGCTTGCACTAGTGCCGAATGAGCAGAGAGTGTTGCCTGTTCATTCACTTTAGGTCCTTTGCGGAAGAGACATGTGGAACATTTTCCGAGTGGCATATCATTGCCGATGTCAGTGCTTCCTAAAGCTGGACACCCATAGATGCCATATACCATTCTCGGCTGGTCCCTTGCTAGCTGTGTTTACCCTGTGTGTGGCTGGAATACTTGAATTGACTGGGGGCGGATGGACATAATCTCCATGAGCATGATTCGCAACACAGAGTCGCCCCACCGTGAAAAGATTGGCTTGCTTGGGGTTGGGAATTGTCATGGACTCTTCAGGGATTTTAGACAACCACTGTGATTGAGGCAACCATGACCATAGCCGCAAGGAGTTTTGACCATTTCACATGTGGGGGTTGATCAATATTCCTGGGCCCAAAATGACCATGGCTAAGTGTTCCCACGAAAGTCATCTCTTTTGTTTTCTGGTTTCCCTAACTCGATCCATGTAAAGGACCTTTTGATCACCCTGCATGCGCGGAGTCAACCCCCGGAATAGTAGATGCTCGGCATCTGTTTTCTTGTAGTTCACGGCCGAAAGTTTCTATTACCCGCCCATCTAAGATGGAACCTGACGTTTCGGGGGGGGGGGGGGGCCAGGAAGACCACGAAACCCCTTTTCAAGTGACCGGGTCGTCCGCCATGTTCGCCTGGTGATTCAATCGTTTTGAGGTCGTGACCTTGAGCCGTTTCACTCAAAGCCGCTGGCTCAGAGTTGGCTAGTCACGAGGGGTGACAAATGCCCAAAAGGTTTTGGCGCGTTTGCTGCCGGGGAAATCGAAGAAATGCACATCCAAGAGGCGTGTTTTTTTGGTCGGGGGAGACAAACCCAAATTAATTGTTGGTTTCCTTTGGCCTAGCTAACACCCCGAGGGTGCTGTTTGGTTTCGTTTGAACTCCTACCGAACAATGCACCCAAGTTCCGTCGAATGGGGAGCAACCCTGTGGAGCTCAGCTGATGTCTGATTCGAAGACTCGGCAGATCGACCCATCGATTCAGCCTCGCAGTCTTGGATTAAGGTTCCAACAGATCAGCCGATTCAGTTCATGTTTGGGCGAATTGCATTCCCCTCAGGTTGAGAAAAGTGCGCTTAAACATGTGCCCGACACCTTCTTGTTGCAGAGCCTGCGTATGCCTTTGTTTCTATCCGTTGTCGGGCACCAAGCCCAGAACAAAAAGAGGGCGCCATTTGGCAGGCGACTGCCACGCACGTCACATCCGAATGTACGCCCCTGGATCTGCTTCGCGGTCTACCACTGCCACGGTTTGTCTAAAGCCGGAAAAATGGACATGTGACATGTATGTCTCAGAATGTGCCAAACGCCTGCGCAGTGAACGCGCACACGCGTCTCCACGCCTGCCGAGTGCCAAGCACACCGCTCAAGTGCACCCGCTCGGCACTGCACACACACACGCCTGCCAAAGCACGCCCGCTGAAGCGCTGTAGTTAGTTTGTTTTGGACTACAAATTTGCGCGGGGGCCGGGCGCTAGGGACTGCCTGAATGACTTTGCATCGAGGTGTTTGAGCAATGGTCATCCCACCAGGGGTTTTCTGGGATCGAGGGCCAGCATCAGGCCAATAGATGTCAGGCAACACACGTCCAGTGCTACTTCAAAGAGAGGGTGCCCCGGACCATCAGCCATTTGTTCAATTCCCCCCACCCATCCCCTGCGCCAGCATTTGGCTGCTGAGCGCGCGCTGGAACCCTCTTTTCTGGAAAGAGGATCCCATTGCTTCCATTCACTTGTTTTGGTCGGCAGTCAAGGTGGAGACCGTCAGAGGTAAAGCACAGTTGGCAAAAAACGCATGCTCACAGAATTATCCCGGGGGGGGGGGATCCCGGCATTTAGCCAACAAATGAAGGCTCCTGCAACCCACGCGCCATTTGGGTATCGGAATCCTGAGCCATTCGGAGTTGGGTCTCAAACTGGGGCTCCAAATTCCGAAGCAAGCCTCGTTGAACACCCACACGCACACACCCAGTCAACAACTTCATGGGTTGCATTCCGGATTGGGGGCTGTCCTTTACCCAATTTGATGTTCAGAATTTGTCCTACTTGCCGGTGCAACACTGAGCCTCGAATATGTTCAATCGACCAAGCCATGTTGCCGTGGAAGTGGCGAATGCTGGCCCTTAGCTGGCAGAAAGAAGTGGTCGCCTTCTGGCCCAGGAAAAAGAAAACAAAACAAAAAAAACGGTTATCTCAAGTGATCCGCTCCGAAGGACGCCCAGTTTGGAAGAGTGTTGGTGAGGGTACCTTTGGGGCGGTTTGAGAGGGAAACAAAAGGATAGCCACTCCAACTTTCAGGAAATAATTTAAGCCACACCCATTTGGTGCCACTTGTCGCAACGTTCGAGCAGGTCTCGCTTTACCTACGACCGCACCTTAGACAGTTTCTCGACCGCCAGTGCGCCATTGATTTGGATGTCTTCGAGTTTCGAGTAGTCGGCTGGATTCTGGTGACCCCAACCACCGGACGGGTTTGAGGTATTCCTTCCGTTACTCCATACCATTGCCTTGGTGACCCAAACAAATGTCGAGCAATCGTTTGATTCTCCTGACCCAAATGGTGTGGCTCAATTATTACCTGTCATGGGATTCTGGTGACCCAAATGGTGTGGTTCTCGAAACAGTCATGCGCGCCTGGATCGCCAGTTGCGTTTTTTCTTCTTTTTGTTTCTTCCTTTTTTCCACGCACTTTAATTATCCCAAAAAGCCAGCAACAGTAACTGAAAAAAAACAGCAACTTGGCTATCAGGGCGTTGGTTGTTTTCTTCGCAGGTACGGCGGAGAGCCCGGGCCGGTTCCCCTCCTTGGGCAGCCCCAGCTCAGTGCTGGGCTCCAGTCCCTTGAGCGCCACCTGCCGCGACCTTGGGGGCTCTTTCCCAGCGGTGTGAACCTCGGGCGAGCCAGGAGTGCTGCAATCCTTTGTCTTCTTGTTTGTATAATGCTTTTGTGGTTTAGATCAAACCCAATGCAAGGTGCTCCTATGCCTCTCTCTTTTTTAAGATATTTATACGTATATTCCAAATAACCATGTGTGTTGGGTGTGTTGAAGATGCTCATGCTTTATGGCCACAACGAAAAGAAGGCAACGGGGACTTCTTGTGATACTAGGAAATTGACCGCCGGTACCACGAGCTTGCGCCCATGAAGGTATGGATGCTTTACTCGGAGATTTCGATCCGGATGCCCTTCAGTTGGAATGTCTATAATTTAACGTCGCATTGGACGTTCAAAAGCACTCCCCTAGATTCCCAAGACCCTATGATTTGAGGTCTGTTGGGGTCAAAGGCCCTCAAATAGAAGGTCTTGGGATCCTGGCTCTCCTTGATTATCGGAAGGAAAAAAAGAAGAGAGATACAGGCTTCCTTTCTGCTGATTTCGTGATTTCCCCATGGAGAATGCACCGTGTCCATGTGATGCATACATGGAATCCTAGGCGTTGCTTTTCCTCCGCATGGAACCATGGATAAGCTACGGGCCAGGGCAAAAAAAGCAAAGCGTCTTCTTTGGCTTTCAGTGTTCCATCAACAGCGGTGTTACAAAATTAGGGGATCCCCAAATGCATTTCAGTTTTCCTTGCGGTGTCCCTTTAAACCAACCCAAATTAGGGAACCCCCAACATGCATTTCGGTTTCCTTTTGGTTTCCCTTTGAACAACCCCAAAAGGGCTTCCCCTGCAAAAAGGACAAGCCCGTGTATCCTTTCCGCCGGCCATCGGAGCAGAGTTTCGGGTTTCTGATCGAGCGATTGGTACCTTTCTCTTAAGTGGCACGGACCTATATCAGGGGTCCCATATTTCCCTTATTGGTGGTTTTGAACATCACCATTTGGCCCATGAAAGGTGATGTTTATTGGTGGCGGTGATGTTGTGAGGGAAAGTATACATAGAGGGAGCCCTGTGTATCTTTGGAATGGCCCAACTCTTTTGACAGCGCATTTCTTGCAGCTATTGCACCCAAAACAGGAATGAATCATTGACAGCACAACCCAACGACTGTTAACCTCCGAACACGCAAAAGGCAGTGGTCTTGGTGCTGGAATCGTTCTGTCGGGATGCGAACGGCTGTTAGCTATTGGTTTTGGACCCGTCGAAGCGATCCAGCCGATTTTTCCGACTGACAGTTCCAAAGGCCTGGCCACAAAAATGGGCGACGCGGGTACAAAGGGGCGGACGTACCGAGGCAAGGCCTTCCCGCTGCTGGTTTGGGATTGGGTGCGGGCCTCGGACAGGGAAAAGCCGGACGTGGATTGGCCAGAAAACAAACGGGCGGGCGTTCTGGAGCCTGTAGAAAACAGCATGGTTAACAAGATGGAGTCATGTGTTCCCTCACTTCCTGAGTTGAACTTCGTATCTTTGGGGAAGACCATTTTAGTCGTAAATCCAAGTTTGGTTACATATTTCGGGCCACTCGGGAAGTGACTTTCACATTCAGATCATGTGATAGAACCTTCGTTGGAGCCTGGAGCCTTTGGTGTGAGAGAATGCCGAATATCTTTCACTCAACCTGCACCAATTGGCTTGGTCCCCAATTGGCTGCCCCAATTGGCTGCTTGCTCTACAAAGCATTCTAAGAAGCAACTGGAATTAAGGAGCAATTTCAGGACTCCTTAGGGAGCCGGTTTTGTTTGGGACACATGTTGGGGATCTTGGTTTTTCAGGGTCCTCTTTTGTTGTCTTTTGTGACAAGGATATTCTTGAGTTCAGTGTCGGAAGCACGAGGACATTTGCCGTCAAAATCAGATCTGTTTTGTAAGACGTGTGTGCTGATGCTGCAAGTGTGCTCATGTTAGCTTTGCAGTTCAAATGCTCAACTCAGCACACAGTTTGGTGCAGGGGAGTCAAAACTCGGCCTGGTCACGCTTTCCCTTTGCGGCGAGGGTGGGTCAAGGCTTCGAGCGTGTTTCAACCGCTGCTGAACCAACTTCCTTTTGCTTTCCCTGAGGGTGCCCCAGATTGGTTGACATGTATAGCTTACGTGTCCAATTGGCTGCGGGTCAAGACCCTGGCAACCCCTACCCCCCAGATTCCCTTTGAAAAATTGCCAAACAAAACCCATACCCACTTCATGGCATGTAGTTGGATTTCAAGAGACTCGATTTGTCCACCAACCAGAAAGCAACTCGCAAACTCGTCCATGTGTACTGCAACAAGCTCACGGCAGGCTTGTGTTGACAGAAACTCCAACTATCTCCATTTGCTTTGGCTCGTGGAATTGTGGCTGGTGGTCAACTCCTCCAATGAGATTTGGGTTGGTAACCAGTGGTAAATGCTGTGAACATTTGTTCAACCAAAGGCAATGGCAGTTGGCTTAGTGAGCATGCATAAAACCCAAGCGTCGCGCCGTAAATGTCCCAAATGTCAGCGACATCCTCAAGACACCGTTGGTTTTGAGAGGTGTGACAGTGTGTCTCGTCGGATGTCCGGTGTCATTGTGAACTGAAACCCTGGCAAGCCTTGCGATCAGATGGCCAGTTGGCCCATCAAATTTCATATTGGAATGCCATGGTAGCGTGTGCATTGCCAATCCTTGGTGGTTCCCAGCCATCCTCTTACGTTCTTAGCTTTTTAGCGTTTCGTGGGGATGTCCATTTAACCCACAAAAAGTTAAGCTTGTAGCGGGGGATCATGGGGGATCTGAGGACAGCCCAGAATCATGAAGCTGTAGTGTTGCTTCTTGGGCGAACGGTCGCCGTGTTCGCCTTATCAGTAGGCACGCATTCGAAAGGGGCCGCAGTCGCCATGCGTGGTCTCCCTCCAGGACGATACCTTGATGTGCAGCTCAGCCCTGAACACCGGCTGCTTTGCGCCTGGTGCCCAGTAAAAATGTGTCTTTTGCCTTGCGCGCAATGCGCAAAACATGGCCTAAGATTCTCCCAAACGAAATTCGAAATGCCTTCTGATCTGGGCTGTTCATGTCAACTTTGGAGTTCGCACTCCTTGTGCCCAACTGTCATGAGTTTGGTTTTGTTTTTAATGTGGTACCTGACTTTTGCTCAATCTTGCAATTCTAGTGCTTTGACTTCATGAACTCCCATGAACCACATTCGCTACGCTTTCGAGTGCCTCGATGGGTTTGCGGGGAAGGGGCAACTCTTTGGTTTACAGGCAGCATGTAAAGGCTGTGTAAACATGTCGCGGTCAAAACGCGCTGGTGGTTTTGTCGCTGACATCCTTGTCTTGAGCTCGGGAGTGTTTAGCTTAGTTCTTTGTGTCCTTTTATATAGATATAGCTTAGTTCTTTGTGTCCTTTTGTTTATATTTTATATAGATCTTTCTGGGTGAGAGACCTCCACGAAAACAAGGGGGATGCACAGTTAGTTGCTAAACATGTTGCTCTCCCTGCCCTCAAAATAATGTTGCAGGCGAGTGGTTCTCGACTCCGACGCCTCAGGTCTATGTCGTATTTTTTGTTTTTCCCCAACAGCTGAAAGCTTTGGGGTCTCAGTCCAGATAGGCTCCGGGGTGGTCCAGGGCGACCCTGAGGTGA
>CAUJNA010003837.1:0-152500 GCA_963377175.1 Effrenium voratum | reverse complement strand
TTTTTTGAGAAGACCATTCTAGTGGCAAGTAAACCGTTTGGTCGTTTTTTTGGCCCATCCACGCACGAAGTGAATTTGGCAACCCAAAAGGTGCTCTCCTTTTATTTCTGGGTCCAAACTGGGCCAGTGAGTGTTACGTTGGTCCAGGCCAGTTTCCCGAAAGCAACCAGCCATCTACCTAGTTTATGTTTGCCATCTCTTACTTGCCAAGTGCATGTGAAACAAAGCCTGATCCGGGCCTGTCGCTAACAGGGAACCAGGACACAATGGGAAGACAACTTCTGGGAATGAACGCAACATCCGGCGATCAAGAGATCGTTGCTTGCAGGTTTGATTTTGTTGCGGCCGACCACAACTCATGGACACAGATGAGCACTTTACACAAATGGAAGAGTTGCTATTGACTCTTGTCATCCACAAGGGTACGGACATGCACATGATCTGCTAGAGCCCTATTCAGCACGCAGTAAAAGCCTGGCTCTAAGTAGTGTAGGTTGCAAGCTTTGAAAACAAGTTGTTTTGGTCCGACCTTTTCACCTTTGGTTTCCCTGATTTGGCAACCACTACTTAAGGTGATCACCTTTTCTTTCTGGCGCCAAACAGGCCAACCGAGGTTTTTTTTGGGAGCCCCCCAGAAAAAAGAGCACAAACAAACACGAAAAATGTGGGTCCCTTCAAAAACCACCAAAACGGCTCTACCCTGAAAAAAGAGAGACCAAACGTGGGTTTCTTTGTGGTTCCCTTCAAAAACCGATCAAACAAAAGGAAATCGTCACCCTGAAAACAGAGACACAGCCCAGTTGGAGCCCAACCCGCGCGAGGCCTTTCGCGAGCTGCTGTCCTCGTGGCAGCACACCGCTGCGGCGCCTGGGGGGCTTCACCTCAGCGGGGGCGCCTGCCAAGGGACAAGTATTTGGCTGTTATCAAAACCGTTAAACGGGATCCCATTTTGGTTGGGATTGGTGAATTCACCACCCATTGGTTGGATTGAATCGGATGTTCACTGGGGGTACGGGTCAAATTGAACCACCAGGAATTGGACCGCAGGTTTTGGTCCATGTTTCCATTTGCCAGGATTCCATTTTGGGTACATATTTTTGACCCACAGCCATTTGAGGGCCTCGGCGGGGGACCCCGAAAAATGGGGGGGGGAGACCCCTAAACCCCTGGCAAGCAGGCCTCAAGCCCTGAACTTCCACCAAGATGGTCCAGCCCCAAAAGGTGACTCCAGCCCGGGATTTCAGGAGGTGAGTACATGGTTTTGGCCTGGAACGGGCAGGGAAGTTCCTCAAAAACCCGCAAGGAGATGCCTCCAAGGTGGGTTCAAGGGTTGAGGCCTGCTACCGGGCGATGTTCATGGCCTGCCAGCTGAAGGTTCCCCCACCATCGAAAACGGCCCCGTTTTTGGGCAGATATTCCATCGATAGAAAGCCAATCCTGGGTCAATATTTGGGAACATCTCATGTCTGTCCTTGACCGAAAGGATGATGGTGTCTCGGATTGAGGGTGGGACGTGGACCACTCCACCCCTTCTATCCCTGATTTCCTCCAAAAAACCCCTAGCCCCTCCCCTGATTTCCTCCAAAAATAAGCTATGGACAGGCCTTGCCAGGGCCTTCTTTCGGAAGCAAGGGAGGCGTTGACATGGAGGATGCCTTGTGATGGTAAGCCAACCGGAATTGGATTGGGCCCACTCTAAGCAGGTTTCATGCTACGGCGCGCCTTGCAACCCATCCAAAATCGGTTCCCCTAAGACATAGCCTTGGTCTAAACTGCCTCAAATTGGATTAGGTTTCTTGTAGGATGAATGTTCGGATTCGAAGGCTTTCAGGGAGCCACATGGGTCCTGCAGGTACCCGTGATGTCCCTCTGTTTCCCGACAGTCAGCTTTTCTTGTTGCTCAGTTCAGCCGTTTGCGTGAAGCTTAAGCTTCTCCTTGCGGAAGCCGCAAGCTGATTTCAGTATTAGTGACCATAAATAGCTGCGGCCGCCTTCTTAATTCTTTACATAGTTCTGGGTTGCCCCCCCATATCTCAAACCGGTGTGCAAGTCTCTGACGGTAGAAGCTCTCTGTCAGAAGGCGCTTTGTTTGCAAAAAGGGTCACCACGACAAGATTGGACGGGCTCGCAGCTGGAACTCACAGCGCTTCATCCGCTCAGTTGTGCTGGGCGACTCCGCGGCTGAGATGGAAGCTGCGCAGCACTCAGGTTTCGGTCCGAAAAAAGGTGCCCTGCACAGGTCTGCTGACTGCAACCGCAAATAAACCCCTGTTGTTCTCGAGGGATCCTTCATTTTGGGGACGACGCCCTATGAAATGCTGGCCAGTTTATCCCACGAGCTCAGATCACTAAGCACGAGCATCTGGCCGGCAATGCATGCAATCATCCAGCTTGGCATGGCTAGCCAAGCTTCGCTGTTGGACTTACGAAGCAACACTAGGCATTGCTCGGGCCCAGGCCTGGTCCGTTTGTCGTACAACTGTTGAGTGCTTGTTGCGCACAATGCAATTATTATGTAAATTGTGTATGTATTTGTTTATTTATTTATATTTCCGAGCCATTTCCCAATTTGAGGAAGTTGTTCTGCAAACCGCTTTTTCCTTTTTCCGGCC
Organism: Effrenium voratum; assembly: GCA_963377175.1. Classification (NCBI taxonomy): domain Eukaryota; class Dinophyceae; order Suessiales; family Symbiodiniaceae; genus Effrenium; species Effrenium voratum. The sequence continues at coordinate 149,888 of CAUJNA010003837.1, read as the reverse complement.
GCTGTCCCTCATGTTCGAGAGGAATTGGTCAAAAGGCGAATCCTGGTTCCTGTAAAGGGGCTTTGTGAAAGGGACAGCCCTTGCTCAAGGAGTTCAACTTTTAGTCCAACTTTGGCGGCTACTGTCAGACGATTTCACCTCAAGAGGTTGGCATTTGTCTCCTTTGGACCTGTTCTCGGAAACAAGCCATGCCTGGCTTGAGCAAGGCAGTTCCCCAGAATTAGCTCCCCTATTCGATGTTTGCTTTTTCTTGGGCTCCCTTTGTTTTTCACTCACCTGGCAAACAATGGAAAGTGTTCTGCCAAGGGCAGTCTGTGGCCTGGTGCAGACCATGCTGTGAATTGCTTCAAGGCGATTCGAATTCGACCCGAACGGCCCAGGCTCACACCTCCTCGGTGGGGATGATTGCGCCCACTGCGGTCAAGACGGCGCGGGGGTTCGGACGAATGATACAAGGAGGGAGCCTCCCGGAGCTACCAGGAGTTTTGTAGGGACGCATGATGGATGCGACACCGGGAAAAGCGGAGAAGTCCTGAAGACCCGAGAAGACTCTCCTGAATATTCCGTGGGTAAAGGCTTGGGCTGCCTGGAGTTGGGTTGTTGTGGTTGTTGGTGTGTTATAGGTTTCGATTCACATATGTTGGGTGTATTGCGCGTTCACTTTATCGGCTGGCGTCGGTTTGGCCCGCCTTGCGGGACTCTTCCACAACAAAGGGGGTGTCTTTAAAAGAAAAAATATATATAGTAAAGGTTTTGGGGGTACTTATATACATATATATATATATGTATATTTCGTTTTAACACGCGGAACCAAAGGGAAACCACTTTTTTTTGGCGGTCCCCTTAACAAAAACGTGCCCATATACCTAATATATATATATATATATATATGTATGTAACGCTAAGATGAATGCGGAAGCGTGACAAAAAAAAAGGTTCCACTAGAAGCATAACAATTTCGGCCCCTAAAGCCCCGTCCAGCCGAAGCGAATTCTGAAGCTCCCCAAAGATTGATTCTGATTTGCTGTTGCTTCGGCCGACATGGCAAGAGCAAGTCGCCACCTTCCACGTGAAGCTGGGACGGTCGAGAGTGGCAAAGAGTGGCAATTCAGCTGGGCTGTGATGCCTGAAGCCAACCAAAGCCATTTTCTTCATGGTGGTGGCTCTTCCTTAGTGGTGTGTTTCGTGTGTTTGGTGCTTTTTTGGCCAAGCAAGTTGACAAATTGAAACCTTTACTTGAAAGTCTTGAGGTGTGTTTGGCTTCTGGCAAAAGGACATGAACTTCACCCCGCTTGAGTCTTTCTTTGGTGAGTCAGCCTTCTTTTGGCCGAAGCAGAGAGCTGACCCCCTTTTTTAGCCCAAACATGGGTTACACCCATTCTTTTCAGGGATCCTTCTTTCCAACAATCCTCACTAAACCCAGGGAATACGGCCGGTTTTCGAAAAGAACGATGGTTAAGAAAAATGGACAAGGAATCAAAGCCTAGAATGCTCGCAGGTGAAGTTCAAGGAGCTGCCCTCCGTTGAGGCGCTGCTGGATCAGCTGAAATTCGTCCACCAGGCGCCGAGCTGTGCGGGACCTTCGGAGCCGATTCGGCGCCGAGCCGTGTTTTGTTCTTCTCTGCTTTTTTGCCGTTTCGAGCCTCTGGTTCCCTTGAAGTCGAGATTTAAGTGGAGTTGTTTTTTCCCGAAAGCATGGCGAAGGGTTCTTCCGCTGGGTTCACTTGAGTTGTTCTCATGAGACTCATTACAAGGTGTCATGGCAAGGAATCATCATCATGAAAGTGAGAGTCATTGCAAGGAGTCATTGCAAGGAGTCATGAGAGTCATTGCAAGCTGCAAGGAGCCAAGTGCATGGAGTCAAGTGCAAGTTGCAAGTGCATGGAGTCAAGTGCAAGTTGCAAGTGCAAGGAGTCAAGTGCAAGTTGCAAGTGCAAGGAGTCAAGTGCAATTGACTTGTCTCTTCTTAGGGCGGCGGGGTAGTGCCGACGACACTTCACGAAAACGGACCCTCTGCGGGGATTGGTGTGGTCGAGGTGCAAAAACTTAAGGTTTGTTGCGTTTTTTTTGCGGCGCCCACGCAACCCTCTGCGGAGATCGGTGTGGTCGATGTGCAAAAACTCGAGGTTATTTACGTTTTTTGATATGCCTGCGCGACACTCTGCGGGGATCGGCGTGCTCGAGGTGCAAAAACGCTGTTTTTTGCGATTTTCAACATGCTCGCGCGACCCTCTGCGGGGATCGGCGTGGTCGAGGTGCAAAAGCTCGGGTTTGTTTTTGCGATTTTGAACATGCTCGAGGTGCAAAAACTCGAGGTTTTTTTTACGATTTCTGCGGTTCCCGCGCGACCCTCTGCGGGGATCGGCGTGGTCGAGGTTCAAAAAAATACAAAAAAAAAAAAAAAACAAAAAAAAAAAAAAAAAAAAAAAAAAAAAGAACAAAATAAAATACAAAAAAAAAAAAAAATCAAAAAAAACAAAAAAAAAAAAAAAAAAAAAAAAAAAAAAAATAAAAAAAAAAAAAAAATAGTTAAAAAAACCTGAACCCGAGGTTTTTTGCGACTTTTGTTGTTTACGAAATGGTCCTCAGGGAGTGTGCTCCCGGACCACGGGTCGTGGGTTCGATTCCCCCCTGGTTCGCTCGGAGTAACTTGCATAAAGCAACTTGCGCAGAGGAACTTGCGCAGAGCAAGTTGCGCAGACCAGTTTGCGCAGAGCAACTTGCACAGACCAGTTTGCGCAGAGCGCCTTGCCTAGAACAACTTGCGCAGAGCAACTTACGCAGAGCAAGTTGCACAGAGCAACTTGCACAGAGCAGCTTGCACAGAGCAACTTGCAGGGAGCAACTTGCAGGAAGCAATTTGCACAGAGCAACTTGCAGGGAGCCACTTGCAGGGAGCAACTTGCACGGAGCGGAGCAACTTGCACAGAGCAACTTGCACCGAGCAACTTGCGCAGAGCAACTTGCGCAGACCAACTTGCACAGACCAGTTTGTGCAGAGCACCTTGCCCAGAGCAACTTGCGCAGAGCAACTTGCACACACTGCAACTCGCACAGAGCAACTTGCGCAAAGCAACTTGCGCAGAGCAACTTGCGCATGTGCCAGGCCGGGGTTTAACAAGTTTGCCGCACATCGTAGGGAGTTATACTTTCAGGCCACTCGTCCTCTAGGAGTTGACGCAAGGAGTTCTCATCATGAAAGAAGTTGCGGGGAGCTTTTCGTGCATCTACGAGATTCCATTCTGTCAGTTGCTGCAGCGTTTGCCCGACCTCGCTTGCGGTGTTATGCTTTCGGGCCAACCGTGGTCTAGTTTTTTTTGAGTTGTTCAAAGGCTTCAAAAAGTCGACTAGGTTGGAAAGACACACGCTGGGCTATGGTTAGTCAACCCAGAAAATGAAGAACCCCTCCTTTCCCTGTTAAAGGGAGCTCCTGTCGCCCAGTGGGAGAGGATACCATAACCAGAAGCCGTTCATTTAGCCTGGCCGCTATTGCTTGCTTGCTCTCTGTGCATAGTTGGAATATGGTTGGTGTGAAGAGAAACAGATCCAAAAGGGAATGCAAGGTCATTTTCGCCACTTAAACATAAAGTTATGTTTGAACCCTTTACGTTGCTTTTACCACCTTTCAAGTTCTACTTGCAGCCTGGAACTTGGAGGCTGACAGGCGGCATGGCAGCCTGTCAGACGATTCAGTCACGTGTGTGTGTGTGTGTGTGTGTGTGTGTGTGTGTGTGTGTGTGTGTCTGTGTCTGTGTCTGTGTCTGTGTCTGTGTCTGTGTCTGTGTCTGTGTCTGTGTCTGTGTCTGTGTCTTTGTCTGTGTCTGTGTCTGTGTCTGTGTCGGTGTCTGTGTCTGTGTCTGTGTCTGTGTCTGTGTCTGTGTCTGTGTCTGTGTCTGTGTCTGTGTCTGTGTCTGTGTCTGCGTCTGCGTCTGCGTCTGCGTTCTGTGTCTGTGTCTGTGTCTGTGTCTGTGTCTGTGTCTGTGTCTGTGTCTGTGTCTGTGTCTGTGTCTGTGTCTGTGTTCTGTGTCTGTGTCTGTGTCTGTGTCTGTGTCTGTGTCTGTGTCTGTGTCTGTGTCTGTGTCTGTGTCTGTGTCTGTGTCTGTGTCTGTGTCTGTGTCTGTGTCTGTGTCTGTGTCTGTGTCTGTGTCTGTGTATGTGTGTGTGTCTGTGTCTGTGTCTGTGTCTGTGTCTGTGTCTGTGTCTGTGTCTGTGTCTGTGTCTGTGTCTGGTCTGTGTCTGTGTCTGTGTCTGTGTCTGTGTCTGTGTCTGTGTCTGTGTCTGTGTCTGTGTCTGTGTCTGTGTCTGTGTCTGTGTCTGTGTCTGTGTCTGTGTCTGTGTCGGGGTCTGTGTCTGTGTCTGTGTCTGTGTCTGTGTCTGTGTCTGTGTCTGTGTCTGTGTCTGTGTCTGTGTCTGTGTCTGTGTCTGTGTCTGTGTCTGTGTCTGTGTCTGTGTCTGTGTCTGTGTCTGTGTCTGTGTCTGTGTCTGTGTCTGTGTCTGTGTCTGTGTCTGTGTCTGTGTCTGTGTCTGTGTCTGTGTCTGTGTCTGTGTCTGTGTCTGTGTCTGTGTCTGTGTCTGTGTCTGTGTCTGTGTCTGTGTCTGTGTCTGTGTCTGTGTCTGTGTCTGTGTCTGTGTCTGTGTCTGTGTCTGTGTCTGTGTCTGTCTGTGTCTGTGTCTGTGTCTGTGTCTGTGTCTGTGTCTGTGTCTGTGTCTGTGTCTGTGTCTGTGTCTGTGTCTGTGTCTGTGTCTGTGTCTGTGTCTGTGTCTGTGTCTGTGTCTGTGTCTGTGTCTGTGTCTGTGTCTGTGTCTGTGTCTGTGTCTGTGTCTGTGTCTGTGTCTGTGTCTGTGTCTGTCTGTGTCTGTGTCTGTGTCTGTGTCTGTGTCTGTGTCTGTGTCTGTGTCTGTGTCTGTGTCTGTGTCTGTGTCTGTGTCTGTGTCTGTGTCTGTGTCTGTGTCTGTGTCTGTGTCTGTGTCTGTGTCTGTGTCTGTGTCTGTGTCTGTGTCTGTGTCTGTGTCTGTGTCTGTGTCTGTGTCTGTGTCTGTGGTCTGTGTCTGTGTCTGTGTCTGTGTCTGTGTCTGTGTCTGTGTCTGTGTCTGTGTCTGTGTCTGTGTCTGTGTCTGTGTCTGTGTCTGTGTCTGTGTCTGTGTCTGTGTCTGTGTCTGTGTCTGTGTCTGTGTTGTGTCTGTGTCTGTGTCTGTGTCTGTTCTGTGTCTGTCTCTGTGTCTGTGTCTGTGTCTGTGTCTGTGTCTGTGTCTGTGTCTGTGTCTGTGTCTGTGTCTGTCTCTGTCTGTCTCTGTCTGTGTCTGTGTCTGTGTCTGTGTCTGTGTCTGTGTCTGTGTCTGTGTCTGTGTCTGTGTCTGTGTCTGTGTCTGTGTCTGTGTCTGTGTCTGTGTCTGTGTCTGTGTCTGTGTCTGTGTCTGTGTCTGTGTCTGTGTCTGTGTCTGTATCTGTGTCTGTGTCTGTGTCTGTGTCTGTGTCTGTGTCTGTGTCTGTGTCTGTGTCTGTGTCTGTGTCTGTGTCTGTGTCTGTGTCTGTGTCTGTGTCTGTGTCTGTGTCTGTGTGCGTGTGCGTGTGCGTGTGCGTGTGCGTGTGCGTGTGCGTGTGCGTGTGCGTGTGCGTGTGCGTGTGCGTGTGCGTGTGCGTGTGCGTGTCCGATAGACATCCACGGGCTTACAACACTGACAGGTGTCCAACAAACAGGTTTACAACAGCCAAAATTCATTCGTGATTAGGCTCCGAGGTACGATGCGTCTACATCAGCTTCGGAGAAACCTGGCAGGCTTTAGCTATACTCATTTTTTGCACAACTCCGGGGTGGTTGTTTTGAAAATCCCCTCTGGATTTTCTTTGTATTTCTGTTTAAAGGTAAAAAATCAACAGGAAGCCATCCAACCCTCCTGGTCCAAGGGTTCATTCGTCTCGGGTCAGTTGCTCGCGGCTCTGCATCTCATTCGTCTGGGTTGAGGGCTGGAAACCGTCTTCGACTCTCCGAGGGCCGGAAACCATTTCCGCTTGAGTCACTTTCAAAAGGCCGTTCCTAAAGGGCTCAAAAGCCGGCCTGTCAGGTCCGTCACGAAAAAGAAATGATCCGCCCTGGCAAGTTGCTTTCAAGTGACCGGTTTCACCAAAAAGGAAACAAATTGCCGTGCCCGCGGGTGTCACGCACCCGGGCAGGCCCACAAAAATCCCCAGGCGTTGGCCAGAGATCATCGAAGCCCCAGCCCCCGACATCCCCGCACAACCCCTGAGCCGAAAAACAAAAGAAGATTCATTTATATAGCCCGGACCCCCACCTCCCCTCCCCAAAAGCCGGAACCCCCAAACCCCCCCTTAACCTTAACCCCCCCCAAACCCCTCCCCCCGGCCTCGAGCAAGGAACAAAGGAGGAACTTGAAGAGCGCCACCATGGACATGGAGTTGAACAGGTACTGCCCACGGCTTTCGCGCTCGAAAGGTCTTCGCTCCGAACCCGAAGAGTTGAAACGCTTTCTCAGCTTCCCAATGGAAGGTTTGGAGCCCGGTGGCTTGGAGTGGTTTCCACCAATCTAAAGCACCTAGGTCCTCCAGTGGAGAGGTTAGAATAAGAGCTATTGTAGTAGGGGCTTGCCCTCCCCGCAAAAAAAGAAAAAGCGGGTGCAAAAAGCTTTTGCCAATTGCTGGGGAAGGGCACCAATCAAGCACAGGACCTTCGAAAGCAAAACACTAGATCCTGAACTGGTGAAGTTGGGTGCTTTTCCTTGCACCTAGGGCATGGTAGCTCCCTTCAATCAGAATGGAGCTTGCCGAGTTTTGAGGGTTTAGCCTTTTTGTTTGTCTTTGATGTAGCAAACAAATATAGAAAACTATACATTTTGAGGGGTCCCGCACTTCCTGAGTGCATTGGAAAAAAAGGGGAACCGGTCTTCCCAAAACTTGAGTCCAGAAATCGGGAACAGGTACCCTGGATTTCGACCCAAAATGAATTGGATGAAGAGGTCCCCAGAGTAAGGAGTCCCTCGAAGAACTGGGACACTCACCGAAGCCTGGGCTCCAATTATTGTCTTAAAATACTGGACCCACCCGGGTTTTTCCTGTGGTTTCCCTTGGTTAGCCCTCAAAACAACCCCCCCCAACAAACAACACACCTTCGCAACAAAAAAACTGCCGTTGCCGCAGCCTGAGTTCCCCCCCCCCCAGTCGCATTTCGTAGTTCAGTGTGGGCCTCTCAGTCTCAGTCGGCGCAAAGACAGATCGCCCAACTCGCGGACCATGTTATAACAAGTAAGAAGCACTGCTGCACAAAGCAGCCTCGTTGCATAGCGCTGGTGACGCACCAAGCGGGAGAGCGGGAGTGCGGGGCTAAATTGAAGGCGGACTCCCTGCGCTTACGTCGCGCCTTCTTGACCCGATTGGCCTGCTTGTACTCACGGTAGGATCCATGAAAGACTAGGCATCTTAGTTCCACTGCACGTGTCAGCAGGTCTTGTTCTCCAGTTGAAATGTCTTGAGCCCTGTCTGGATAACTTTCATTTAAAAGCGCAGAAGAAACCACAAACAACTGGAGGGGAGGCAATCTTGCAAACACCCAAACCCAAGTGCAAGTGCTTCCAGTTGCCAATAGAAGAAGCTCAGGGATTCTCCATTTCACACCTGCCATTGGCAAATCCAATTGGGTTCCTATGGTGGTTTGGTCTTTGACTCCCTGCGACAGGCTAAAAAGTGGTGCTTTTGTAGGGGAACTGATTTCATGTTTTGTACGTAAAGGTCGCACACAGGCACCAAGCCATAGCATCCTGTTCAGAAACATGCGGCTGGGATCCCCAAAATTACCAGTGCAGTTCTTGCCAGGGACGAAGCCAGCCGGAGTCTTTGGGTTTTGTTTTCGTCCAGACGTTTCGTTTTTGCTCCCCGCGAAAAGTGATATGTCACGCATTGCTAGGTTGAGCAAATGTGTCGGAAAACCAAAACAGGCATAAAATGTCTAAAGGTAAAGTCTGGCAATGGGGGTCCAATTGCAAAGTGGCTGGAGTCCTCGTCCGGCGGTCCTGCATGAGACTTATTGATGGGAGTCGGTGCTTGGATTCCTTTCCAGGCAATCCTACAACCTGAACATTGCCTTGTCAACGGCGGTGTCCCTTTATTTTGGTGGAAAAAGCCATGTTTCAAATAGGCAAAATGGAGATCTTTTAAGGAGCCCTGAATCAAGGTGCACAGGACTTGCAAAACCCCCCGTCAGCCTCCATTGTCGCACTTTCGGGGTCTTGAATAGCTGGTGCTACAAGTTGACAAAGAGCGAGGGGGTCAAAAGGGACTTGGCCTCAAAATAGGAGCCCCGGTTTTTCCTTTGGCGTGTCTTTGAAACCATCCCAAAAATAAAGGTGGTTTTCCCAACATCTGAGACAGACCCCCCCAAAAAATGTCGAGCATCCACCCGAGGTCCGTCCTTCTGGCAGTCCCGGGGAACGCGCCTGCGAGGACAAGCCCAGGCAGAGGTGCAGGAAGGAGTCGTAGGCATCAGTCAACGCCTGGACAACTTCTCCGCGATTGGGCGGGGGGGGGGGGGTTAGATAAATAGCTGGCTTAGATAGATTAATTAAATTCATTTAACTGTTGTTTGTATTAGAGAAATAAAATAAATATAAACAAAACAATGAGTAAATATATAGATAAATAACGAGAGAGGAGTTTATAAATAGATGGATAAGCCTTACTAAGCTGGACCCAGAATCTTTTTGTTGTGATGACCTGACTAGACCATGGGAAAACCCACAGGTCATTTCTGGTCGATTCGCTTTGGGCAAAGGGATAGATAAAGGGCGGGGTCCTTTCAGTTCCTCGAGCCAAGCAAAAGGGTTCAACCCTAAATTGGGGCTGGGGGGGGGGGGCATGTTCTCACCCAAAATGCGTGGCCCGGGAATCTGTTCACCCGCAAAAAGGCGAAACCATCGCGTGCCTTTCAAACCGCTGAGCGAGATGTGTGATCCGCAAATTTGTGGCCAAGCCTTCCCCACGGAGCCCGGAGAACCGGCTAGTGCCAGTCAGGGAGTGGCTCGAAGTGATTTGGTGGAGCTTGTCCCTCTTGGCATTTGTTCAGGAAAACCATGTCCAACCAAACGAAGCCAGAAAGGACACCACTTTCCACATATTCTTTTCTTGTAAGCAGAGGAGATCCCGGCGGCATTGTGACAAGCCACTCTGCAAATCGTGGAGGGGTTCGGGCAGCACCGACAGAGAAAAACAAGCATTCGAACCATGGCTATTTGGCTCCACAAAAGGTAATCCACTTACGCCCCCAAAAAGTGATCACCAACTTCTACAGCGAGGGGAAAGCAATATCCCCCCCCCAAGAAAAAAAGTAAGTTCAAAAGATCCAACTCAATTGCATCGCAGGAACCATGTGCCCCCGCCTGCAGGGCGATGCAAGCCATTGAAACCTGCGACGAGAAAAGGCTTGAGGGGATTGAGTCACCCAGTCATTTCCTGGACGAAAAGCTTGGTTTCAACCGCATCGCCCAATTTCAGCTGGGCTTCGGCAAGGGGTCAGGGAGTTAGTAAGGCGTAGCCCAAACCCTCATCATGTCGCCGCCGATCTTCATCTCTAGAGGAGTTCTAAGCCCACCATCTTCAGCCATGGTATCAAAAGGCAAATGCTTTGGACGGCTTCGCAGGCGAATGATCAAACCGAAATGGGGCCATGGCCCCCTTCAGAACTGGACGGCCAGGCCATCCATGCGTCCCTTTCAACAAACAACGCAACCTTCAACAAATGGCGCACAGACACACACATGATTTAAACCTCACTTCCTGAGTTGATTGGCCCAAAAAGTGACCCTATACTGGTCCCAAAAAGTACAAAGTCCGAGTCAACTCGAGCGAGAAAAACCTGAGGGCGTCCGTAGAATCCGGGCGCAGACATTACAAAAGCTTGGCCTTCCAGAATCCAACAAAACAAACTCAAAACACATTCTGAGTGTTAAATTGGGGGTCTATATTTTGTCAAAAAAATGAGTTGCTTCAACAAGGGAATCTGGAGAGCCCCCCTAAAAACAAACCTTGACATGGGTTGCCACTTGCTCGCCTTGGCCATCTCAAGAGATCGCGCCTTGGACACGGCTGGGCCGTCATCCGCGTGAGTGAGCTGGAGAAAAAAGCACCTGGGGCCATGCCGGTTCGCAGGGTGTGTCATGTTTTGGGGCTCTTGGTCCTTGGTACGAGTGAAGGGTCGCTTACGTTTCCCTGAGGGAAACCGGGGGGGGGGGGGCCTACGTGCTCCTTGAAAGGCATGTGCCTACACGTTTGCAAGGCGATTGGGGTGGGGATTGATCGGGGTCGGTTTTTGACCCTTCCCAAGACAGAGATGGGGCCAATGAATCCACAAAAACAAAAGAGGGGAGGTGGGCTTCCACGGCACCCTTCCACCCACTCCTCTGATAGGGGAGTTGTTTAAGAGGAAAGGTGCCTTCCGACAGGTGCTATGTCAGGTTGGAGCCAGGGCTGGCGGATGCCGGGCTGTTCCTAGCCTTCATCCACGCGGGCCTTTGGCGATAGCTCAGGTAGGTGCCCATGGTCGGGTAAAACTCCCTTTTGAACCAAACTACCGGCCGGATGAGGATCTCTTGGCAAGATCTGTCTGCAGGATCTCTGGGCAGGAGCTCTTGACAAAGTCTCTTGGCAAGATTTGCGTGCAGGCTGCATGGGAAGATCCTCTACAAAGTGACGTTCTCTGTCCAGGATCTACAAGATCCATTGCAAAGGTATCTTTGCAGGTTCCTGTACGTCGATGCTTGCAAATTTGCGCCGACAAACCCACAGTCACACGGTTTGGAGAAAAAACAAACATATGGCGGGTTCCCAAAAGGGGAGACCCCTTTTTGGAGACCTATTTGTCTGGCCTCCCCGTTGCTTCTTATACACACCCACGACGTCACAGTCTGCGCAAGTCGAAGGCGCCTGATCTGCCACAGGCAAAGGATGTTCGCGAAGATGGAGTAGTGGACCACCTCCCCAACCCACCCAGGTGTGGTCTATCTCCCCCAACCCAAAACAAAATATGTTATGCAGCCTGGCCCATGTTAGTCAGCCTTGAAAATGCCATGTTCTAAGAAACCAACTACAGTTCTAGCCCATATTTCGCATACCCTTCAAACAACAGGCTTTGCAGATTGACAGCCCGAAAACCCACAAATCGCCGCGGAGCCGACTCGACTTTGGCCATTCTCCCTTGCGGGTTGTCATCATACCCTAAGCGGAACCTGGTTGTATATATTTGTATGTGACTTTTTAGGGTACCCTGTTCAGGTTGGGCTCAAGGAAAACCAACATGAAAATTATAATTTGTGTTGAAGGGAGCATGTGAGGGCTTGCCGCGGATCTCTTGGAAAAATGGATGGGCTTTCCTGGTAAATGGAACAAAACAAATCTAACCCAGAACCCATCTATTTCTGAGCAAACTCACCTAGCAACACCGAAGCTCACCGCAAGCTCCGCCCGTTAAGAATCAGACTTATACAGTACCTCTCTGTGTTTACTCAGGGGTTGATGATCACCCCAAAAGAGCTGGATATTGTGAGGGGGTTTCTTTGGGGATGGAGCTTCCCCAATTTTGAGCGCGTCCTTGCCTGTTGGTTTTCTCCGGGTGGTTTCGGCCGACACCCCGTCGCCCAACTCAACAAAAGCCTCCCACCGCTCTCGCGCGCCTTGGAGGAGAGATACTCCCGGTCCACCACGGAGCTTTTGAAGCTCAGGCGGAAGCCGCAGCTGTCCCCCACCACCTGCCGCGCAGCCGCGCACGAATCAAACGCATCGGAAGCGATTCGCAGCTTCGTTGGGCGGTCTATTCTTTTGAGGTCGGCCCACGAACTTCCTTGGTTTGAAGATATATTTTTTTGGGGGGGTGACACCGCCATGTGTCCTCTTTCTTTTTTTTTACACTCGCAATTTCAGGGGGGGGTTTTCAGTTTTCAGACAACCCCTCGGCTTCTCCCTGGATCCGGAAAAAGTACCCCCCGACTCCTGGGATGTGAGGCGCTCGCGAACCAAGAAACAACTTCTGATGCCTCAAATTTCGGTGGTCACCCACTGATGGACAAAACCCTGCACAACTTTGAAACCGTGGTTGAAACCATGGTTTGTTGGTATTTACAGGGGTTTCTCAGGTGCGAAATGGATTTCGCAGTACAACTCGCGCAACAGGATAGAAGTTGAGAAGCTCTATCCTCTTGAATCCTCACCACGAGTTGTCGTGATCACTCGTGGCCCACATCCGGAATTCTCCAAACATATGTCTCATACCATGTTTAGCCCCTGCAATATATTCATAGTCTTGGAAAGTGAAGCCAGCACCATTTGGGTGATTCTCATTTTCGGTTTCCCTTCAAAACCAGGGTCTGTCTCATATTGGGGGGAACCCCCACAACTTGTGGCGTTCTGGTTTCTTTTGAAACCCCAAAGAGGGTTGCCGAAAAAAGACACCCCATCCAAGGTGCAGTTTACTGGCAGGTTCCAACAAAACCACCACTTTTGGAAGTCCAATGAAGGGACATTGAGGGACGCCCCCATCCAAGGGATTTCTTTCTGAGCTGTCCTTAGATTTTTCTTAAAGTGACTAACCTTTAGTGGCCGAAACAACAAAACGCAACCGCAACACACTAAAACCACCAAAAAACCGCTAAAAGGCCAAGGAACCGGATGGCCGGGAGCCACCAACCTTTGACATCCCATCTCCATCACCTCTTCCCGACGTCCCAAACCGAAGCGCCGTCGCCTCCCCGGAGATCTGCGGCGCTGCCGGGTGGTCGCCCAGGTGCTCCGGAGCCGCCGCCTAAGGCTTCGCCCGGAGCTCTTCTGGCTCACGAGTGGCTTTGGATTTACCAAAAGTTTACGGTCTTAAAGTTACCAGAAAAGCTTCCCTGCCAAGACTTTAAAGTTCATGAACTCAGGAGGTGAGTTGGGGCCCTTCGAACCACAAGAGGTGGACGGGTGGAAACTCAAAACCTCGGTTCGTTTTGTTTCAGTTCCTTTCTGGGACTTGGCTTTTTCGTTTGCCTGGTTGGTATTAACAAAAAACACTTGCTAGGTTAAACTCATTTCTTGCGGATATCGATCGTGTGTATATTTTGTTTCAAGTCCTTATCGGTTTGCAGTGTGTTGTGTCTTTCAACGGGACTGCTTCAACCATGTGAATCCATGTTGGGCCGGAGGCGTTCCCAAGAAAACAAGTTGCAACATGTGTGTCTTTTTTGGGGGTCGTTTTTGGGGGACCCACCCCAAAAAAAAGAAGAAAAAGAAGAAGTGGTGTTCCTTTTCAATTCATTGGCGAATTGTCCATGTGGGCGATCTACGCCAGAGCGCGCCAAAACAGATTGCCATGGGGTCATTTTTCCATACAAACATCCATTTGATTTGTGTAGAGAAGGATGGGGTTGTTTGACTGGGTTGTTGAGCTGTTGGGTTGCTGGGTTGTTGGGCTGGCGGTCTAATTACAAGGGACTTCCAATGGTGACATCTGAAATTCGAGACGTCACAAGGACCGATCTAACGCTTGGCATCGTCGGCTGCGCCTCCAAGCCAGTGTCAAAGGCCGCATGAACCACGCAGGTCCTGTGAGCGTGCCCCAACTCAAAAACCGAAACTAGGTTGCAGTGGGAAGCCCCGAATCGAAGTGGCTGAAAGCCCATCGATTACCAACAACTGCTTCTGGCTGAAGGAAAACGGTGGGTCATTCTGCAAATGGCTAGCAGGTTTGAGTCAAAATGAAAAAGCTGGCGCCTCCAGCAGCCCACCCAACACCATGGACCCGAAACGGACCATCCATATGCGGTGGGTCCCCAGTTTTAATGTCCGCCGACCACTTTTGAATGGATAACCAAAATTCAAATCGCCAAAAAAAAGTCAAACAAAATGCCACCGCACCACCACTTTTGAATTGAACACTGCCTCTTGAAATTCAACTCGCCCAAAAAAGTCTAACACAATGCCGCCGCATCCGCACCTTTTGGGTCTGGACCCCCTTCACCCTCATCCGGAGCCTTGGACTGTGGCGATGGAACACCCAACGGGCATCCCCTGAAGAAAACCCACCAGACCCGTTTCTTGTCAGAAAAGCAACGCCCTATTGGGAAAAAACAATAAACCTCATCAGGGGGCCCGGTGGTCCCACCCAGACACCAAGCAAAAACGGTTTTTGGGCTGGTTCAACCTACACACCAGGAAAATTGTTAGATGTCCCAAACCTACCCTAGCTCCTCCAGTAGAGTGGTTAGAATAAGGGTACCAACTTCTTTTTCCGGTAGTCTATTTTAGTAGGGGAACCCTCCCCCAGAAAAGTTGGTAAAAGGGCAGTACTGGGCGACCCAGGCTACCAAACACTAACTAAAAAACACACAGCCGTGTCCTCGGCCCGAAGTGAGGGAAGGTCCTGCGCCACTCTCCACCCCGCGCGCGTTCCCTTACGAGGCACGGCAGTTCTGTTTTTCGGTCAGATTCCCTTATGGGTTTTGAGAAGATTAGATGCGCTGCTTTCCGATTTTGAGAGACCCCGTGTGCACTCATGTGGGCAGAGTGCAAAGCACAACAAACAAAGGAGGGGGGCAATCCAGCCACAAACCAAGACGAGAAGCAACGCTTCTTTGTTCGAGCAGCTCAAGGCCTCCAGGGCATGTCGGGGGATCTTACAAGCCTTGCTTGCCTCGAGAGAGAACTTCGTTCTCTTCCTTGATTCTGAAACGTTGCCCCTTAAGTAGCCCTAGCATTGGCGTCACGTGTGCAAGGGTACTTGGTCCGGGCGTCGGGCTGAAGTTGTGGGATCCGTCTCGGCTTTGCCATTGTCCTTGGCCTGGCCTCCTTGCCGCTGGCCACTTCAAGCTGAGCTCATTCATCTTGGCCACTGTCTGGTCAGGCGGTCGTAAAGACCCTTGCCGTCCCCACGACCAACATCGAGAGCGGGTCTGTCGAGCTTGGACTGGTCCGCCAGGACGCTCGTCCTGAGCATCATGCCGTGGCCGTGGAAAGACTGATGGCCTCACACAGCAGTGAAGACGATACCTTTCAGCCCGAACTTCAGCTTCCCTCAAGGGTTGCCTTTTTTCTTGATGACGGGCGCCTCCAGCCTCTACGATGCTCTCGATCTCGATGACCATTTAGCCTTCGGCCCGAGCTGTTCCCAGCGGCGGGACGTTGGCGAAACTGGCGGGTTGTCCGGTGGGGAACGCACCCCCAGCAGGTTCTTGTGGCAGTCCCGGATGAGGACCCCCGGTCTAAACCAGCTCCGCTGCCACTGTGGGCAGAGTGCAAAGCACAACAAACAAAGGAGGGGGGCAATCCAGCCACAAACCAAGACGAGAAGCAACGCTTCTTTGTTCGAGCAGCTCAAGGCCTCCGGGGCATGTCGTGGGAAATCTATGCAACTTTCGCACTCAAAAAAAGAACCCAGGAGCACCGATGGGATTCGCGGCCCCACTTCCGAAACTTAGAACGACCTGGACATGTCCGAATCCTCAAGGCAGCCCTGGCAAAAAGAACAAACCTACGCGGGAGCCCCACATTTTGCCCGTGTGTAAACATTCACTCGACCAGGACACGTCGGTTTGATTTGGCCACCAAATGGTGATTTGGCAACCAATACGAAAATCGAGATGGAACCTTGCCCGGAAACGACCTCCATGACCCAAATGGGTTGCTGTCTACCCACCTGGATCTGGGCTTCTGAACATGATTCGCGCGGGAGAAGGCCTTGGTTTCACCAAGGGGGACCCAGTTGAAAAGGTGATCGATCCTTGGGCACAGGTACTCCTTTTTTGGACAAGCAAATAAAAACTCTCAAAACCCCTCAAACGCTCTCAACAACCCTCTCTCAAACACTTTCTTTCAACCACTAGTCTGCGGAATGTGGCAGGCAAACACCTACCTGGTCACGTGTCAGTGAGTCAGGCGCTCAGCCAGCCAGGGATTGATAAGGGGACAGCTGATGACAAGTGACATTGCTGATCATGACAGAAAATATTGCGGAGTGTGACAAGCGACACTTGGGGCATGTGATGAGCATTGTGAGATGCTTGACATGCTGTGGCATGCGATCATTGACTGCACTGTTGCTGATATGGCCATGGCCTGCACTGCAGCCATTTTGGGTCTCCTCGGTGTCATTCAGTCAAGTGTCTGTGTGGGTGGGTGTCAAGTGTCTGTTCAGCAATGCCAGGCCATCGCAGAAAGCTACATGGGGCATAAAACCCATCTAGACCAGTGGAACCAGTCGATGTCTAGTTGTTGTTTTTGCTTTAACATCTTACATATATATATATATATATATATCAAACCTTAAGGATATTTTGATATGTCAATTCTTTATATATCATTGTTCTATGGCATATTTACGACTATATATCATTTAAATTTTGATATAATATGACTCTTATGATTATGTGGTTCTTTCGTATGATATAATTTGATATAATTATGTAAGCCCTTGACAGCTCTTTATTCTAGTATTTGCCTTGCTTGAACGTGTTAAATTACTGCATCGATGATTGAGATACTATTTGACTTGAAACTAAATTAGTGACATCAATGTCCTTGGGGTTGAGAAAAACCATTGAGCAGTTGCCCTTCTTGAAGGTCTGGAATTCCAGATGTTCAGCTGGAATTCCGGTCAAGTTCCCTTCGAAAGGGCCTGTGGGCCACCGATCACATCAAAAGGACTCGGGACTCGTTCAGTGACGGGAAAGTCTTCTCTGTTTCTGATCCTGCAAAACACAAATAAGCTCAGGCGATAACAGCACCACACCCTCCCAGAAGCCTCGCAGAACGCCCCGCGACCGGTTTTGCTGAGGATGCCGCGTTGTAACTTTGTAAAGCAAAGCTAAGAGTGACAGCGCAATCGCGCCCTGATCGGGGCCCGACGGCGCAATCGGGCCCCAACCGGGGGCCCGATGGTCCCGTGTTGCAAGCGGGCTCCCACCAACCCCAGCCACATATTATAGCTCAACGCCGGTTTTTTGTATCCAGCAAAACTAGGCCATGCCAGCTTGGTACAGTTGACGCGGCCCGACTGAGTCCGGCCCCGATCGGGGCCCGACGGCGCAGTCGGGCCCGATCGGGCCCCGACGGTGCAATCGGGCCCCGACGGCGCATCGCCCGACCTGTGCCCGGTGAACCTCGCAAACCGTCCTCGTTGAACCCTCGTGGAACTCAGCGTGAAACTTGTTCGAACCTTTCCTCAGGGCTGCCCCATAGCTTTTGCAGAACCTGGTGGAAACCTCGTGGAGCGTTTTTGGAACCCAAAGCCAAAGTAATACTCAGTAATGCCAAGCATTTACTCTGCTGCGCAGTGAGAGTCCTGCAGCAACGTGATCTGATTTGCAACAAAGCCAACATTTCGGGCCGCATTGCCTGAAGAAGTGAGCAAGTCACAAAACATTGAAAGTGTGCTGAGAACCATGAACTTCGGTTTTGCTTAGCGTTCCGCCCATGAGCAAGGCGATCTTCTGAGCAGACGACGAGCGCACGACACATTGTTTTTCTTTAGGGCAAACCATGGACCCTTGCGGAACCTTTGTGGAACCTTTTGGACTTGTGGAACCCTTGTGGAATCCTCGCGGAACTCTGTGGAACCCTTTGAAACCTTACCTCGCCCCGGACCATCCCACACCCCCCCGGACCACCCCGCTGCGAACCTGGTGGAACCCTGGTCGAACCCTCGTGGAACCTTACCTCAAACCACCCCGGACCACCCCGCAGCCCTTGCAGAACCTGGTGGAACTCTGGTGGAACCCTCGTGGAACCCTCGTGGAACCTTACCTCAAAACCGCCCCGGACCACCCCGGACCCTATCTGGGCTGAGACCCCAAAGCTTTCAGCTGTTGGGGAAAAAAGAAAACCCCTGAATGGTCAGAGAAAAGGGGGTAGGACCCGAGCCTCACATAAAAAGCGGAGAGGAACCTCTCTCAATTTGGAGCAGTTCCACCCAATCCACAAGGTGCGACATTCAACCAACCCTCTCTCTCTCTCTCTCTCTCTCGCTCAGAGTCTAGGTCCTCCAGTAGAGAGGATAGAATAAGGGTACCAACTTTTTTCTGTAGTCTATTTTGGTAGGGGAATCCTCCCCAAAAAAAAAGGCAAAAAAGCACCTAGCTGGGGGACCTAGGAGTGGATTGGACTGATCGAAGTCAACCAGCGCACAGTCCTTGGATCTGTGTTGCCGATGGCCACTGTCCTGCGTGGGCAGGAGTCTCATACCGTCCCGAACCAAGGCGGTCGACTTCGATTGGCCCCCAAAAAGTTGGTTCAACCGTCTTGACTGGACACCCCCAACCCCCAAGCCAGGGGTCCGGCCTTTAAAGGCATGGTCCATTTCTCCACACCTCCCCTCCCTTCCGAAAGACAAGATGAATGAGATGCGAGCTGAGATGACGACTGGCAAACTCCCCGGCGCCGCCCTTTTGCTCCTTTCGCGCCGCGCCTTTTTCTCTTTTTTTTTTGGCGCCCGGCGAGTGAGCACGCGGCGAGTGAAGGGAAGGCTGGAAAGCCCTCCTGTGATACCGGGGGAACCTGGTGACTGGCGTCTAACGAGGAAGCCATCGAAACAGGCTCCTTAACTCCCTTATAAACCACCCCCTTGGGTATCAAAGGACGCACTTTGCTAAACCGAAGGGCTTAAGAGAGGGGCAAGCGTTGTGCGGGAGAAGACATCTTGTCCTTCTGGCCGGCGTTTTTTGCCCGGTATCGCAGCCAGGCAATCCCCACTCTCTGGAAGTGAGGCGTTCAGCATACCCAGCAACAAACGATCGTAAAACACAAAGCGTCATTTTCGCTTGCCACATGAAGCCATATCTGGCCACAATTTTAAACATTATAATATATATATATATATGCTACCCCCCCTTGAAATACTCAGGTTTTGGGCCAGAACTGAGGTTCTTTTTGCCAGACTGGGGGTGACAAATTCCTTGCGACTCTGAAATGAACTGACTGGACGCTCAACTCCATGCAAATTCCAACCAAGCAGAAGTTAAGCTCAACGTTGAAGGAGTTGCGAGTTGTGTGACCGTCACATTGGCGTGCGCGAAGTGCACTTAAAGTCACATTGGAGTATGCAAAGTTCACTTTGGCAGCTCCAGCTCAAAAAGCACAACTGTCCAGTACAAGAGTAGTGCGCGAAGTATGCTTTGGCAGCCTCAATGCGCCTGTAGCAGCTCTACTATTGTGTGTTTCTTATTTTTGTTTGGCTGCGAAATTCAGCAAATCATCAACTTGGGGAAAAGGAACTCATTCCTGCTTCATGTCCTGGCGCAGTTGCATTTTCATGTTAACTCGAGTGTTGTGCAGAATTCCATGTACATGCTAGTTCAATCTGTTTGAAACATATGTTGCAAAGCAACTATCCCATGTGTGTGTGTGTTGCTTGTCTAACTTGGTTCAATCATCGCCAATAACAAGTATTGAAATTCAAGTAAGGGAAGGATACCCAGTTTAAAACGCATTCGAGTTCAAACCAAATTCAAGTTTACTCGTTTGGAGTTTCTTGTGCATTTCAACAATCAACTGGAGAAGATGGCGATTGTCCTTATCGAACTCCATGTGGTTTGAACCAAGCAAGAACTAAGCCAAGCCACTGCCTGGAACGTGCTTTCAATCACAGATCTTATTATTGGCATAAATGCTGTAAAACGCAGTGTTTTTCAGCATTTGCTCAGATCGTGTTGCCCTAGATCGAAGATCGAGTATACAAGATTCCACAAACATATGTTTAGAACATCCTCAATCCTGGTCCCCTAAAAACTTGACAGTTTGTTCTAGACTCATTAAGGTTTTGCCCCCTGCATTAAACATTGAAGATCTACTATATTTTCTATTGAGAATCTTCCATCCTGGCCAGCCCTCAAGTCCACACAAAGCCTGTAAAGATGTCAACAACATTTTTCCCCCCTGGCCAAATGCAGGCAGTGCAAGTGCACATCCACAATTTGATTCTGACAACGTGCACTCCCGGTTTGGCAGCGAAATTCAGCAAATCATCAACTTGGGGAAAAGGAACTCATTCCTACTTCATGTCCTTGCGCAGTTGCATTTTCATGTTAACTCGGGTGTTGTGCAGAATTCCATGTACATGCCAGTTCAGTCTAATTGAAACATATGTTGCAAAGCAACTATCCCATGTGTGTGTGTGTGTTGCTTGTCTAACTTGGTTCAATCATCGCCAATAACAAGTATTGAAATTCAAGTAAGGGAAGGATATCCAGTTTAAAACGCTTTCGAGTTCAATCCAAATTCAAGTTTACTCGTTTGGAGTTCCTTGTGGATTTCAAAAATCAACTGGAGAAGATAGCTCCCCTAAAAACCTGACAGTTTGTTCTAGACTCATTAAGGTTTTGCCCCCTGCATTGAAGATTGAAGATCTACTATATTTTCCATTGAGAATCTTCCATCCTGGCCAGCCCTCAAGTCCACACAAAACCTGTAAAGATGTCAACAACATTTTTCCCCCTGGCCAAATGCAGGTGCTTGGCAGTGCAAGTGCACATCCACAATTTCATTCTGACAACGTCCACTCCGGGTATGCCTTTTAGATTCTTCAAATCTGCACTTAGGGCAATCCAGGATCTGAAGATTGAAGATTCTCTGACAAGTCTTTCTGAAATTCTCCAAATATGTACTTAGGGCAATCCAGGATGTGCTAGCACGTGCTAGCACATCCTGGATTGAAGATTGAAGATTGAAGATTCTCGGGCCACTTGTTCTGGAAATCTTCAATCCTTAGGACAAACTGATATGTGCTGGCACGTGCTAGCACATCTTGGATTGAAGATTGAAGATTGAAGAATCCCAGAGAGAGTTGTCAGAGAATCTTCAATCTTCAATCTTCAGTCCAGGATGTGCTAGCACGTGCTAGCACATATCAGTTTGTCCTAAGGATGGATTGAAGATTTCCAGAACAAGTGGTCTCAGAATCTTCAATCTTCAATCTTCAATCCGGGATGTGCTAGCACGTGCTAGCACATCCTGGATTGACCTAAGTACCAATGCTAGAATTTAAGTCTAAAACGGAGTGCATTTTTGGAGCCTATTTTTTAGAAGCTGGAACGTGTGTTTTGCATGCATTTTTACAGCCAAAATGTCAATTTCTGGCCAAAAACCTGAGTATTCCAGGGGGGGTACCATATATATATATATATATGTATGTATGAAGTAAAAAAAAGAAAAAGAAACCCACAAACGAACCAACACCCAGCCACCAACGTGCCTCGCGGCGTGAGTCTCTTCCCCAACAGCTGGCCCGCAGCTGCGCCGCTCGCCGCTCGCCGCTCGCCGGCTGAGCTCGCCGGCTGAGCTCGCGCCTCTCTCAGCCGCGGCCCGCCTGCATCCGCTCCCGCGCGTGGAAGGGCAGGTGCCCGTCCCCCCCGGTCTTCCTGGCCATGGGTGCTCGGGGCGGGGGGGCATGGCTTGGTTGACGTTGGAAAGGGAGCACAAATTCCATTTGTTGGCAGTTAAGTGGTTGGATTTCCCAACAACAACAACAACAACAACAACAACAACAACAACAACAACAACAACAACAACAACAACAACAACAACAACAACAACAACAACAACAACAACAACAACAACAACAACAACAACAACAACAACAACAACCATGATGGGGGGTGAGGGGGAGTACTCGGGCCAGTAAGTTTCGGGCGAGGGCGGTTCTCATTTTGTTTCATCCAAGGACAAAAACCGTGATCCAAGACTGCGCCCCAATCTTTCTCCAAGCAACACGGCAAATGCAAGTTAAAGAGGGCAAGTGCTTGCCCAACAAACACGGGAGTTCCTGTTTGCTGTGTGTGCTCTTTGCTTGATATAGATCCAAATGGCTACTGAACACAGAACTCCAACCAAAGGTTTTGCGTGCTGAGTGAGCATAGCCGGTAAGCTGCACCGATCTGACTCATTGCGCAACGGTGCTTTCAGAAATGCGTGTATGCAATATGCAATATATATATATATATAGATGTGTCAAAAAAGACTATCTAAGTTCTCCGGTGTATATGATATTGTTTTATATATATGTATGTAACAAATGAACAAGTTTCTTCTCCTGAACATATATATAGATATATATGAAAAAAAGAAAAGAAGACGATCTCAATTCTCCAAAGCGACCTGGAAACTTGGAAGGGGAAAAGGCAAGACAAAGAGACTCTCCATGAGGACACCCGACCTGGGATCTTCGGATCGTTTCGGTCCTCCGCTTCTTCTCCTTCTCGCTGACATGGTACAAGGACTGGCGTTTCTCCTCCAATGGAATGGTTGCCGCAACGACCCCCCTGCAAAAAGTTCAACTTTTTGGGGGTTTAGTAGAAAACCCAACTTGATTTCCCAAAAAGTTGAAGTCTAAAGATCCAACCCAATAGCAGTCAAGAAGGATACGCCCCAAAAATGGGCGGTGGTGCTCAAAAAGCGGGTAACCCCAACATGGGTTGCCCTGGCACATGAGTTGCCCTGGCACAGGGTTGCCCCGGACTCAATCCAGTGCCCTGGTGGCTGAATTTTGATCCATCGCCAAAAATCGACTGTTTTGACTGGTGCATGTAGAAACCAGTAGAAACCCTTAGAAACCCTGTTAGTAGCGAGTCTTCATTTGGCCCCTTGAACCTTGTGAGACTGGAGAAGTTGAGTCAAAGACTTCTCCAGTCTCACAGGGTTCCTAGGGTCCTCAGGCAAGGATCTGCTCACCGGCTTCCAACTTGGTTCGGTGCATTTCTCGCCAAAGCTGGTCTTCAAGAGAATCCCGCATGAGACTTCCAAGCAGAAATCACTGGTAGCTGGGCGCGCATGGAGAAAAGCGAATGTTCCCAAGGCGAGTCTTGAGGATTGAACCAAAGCGAGTCTTGAGGTCCCGAACTTGTGGCACGCACATCTGGTGAAATCGCTTCAGGATCAAAAGATCCTGCACTGAGTTGCAAAAATAGACGAGCCGAGAATTGGAAGAGAGAAAAGAATCGAATCGGGGCCAAACATTCTTGTCAAACGGGGCGCGTTTTGGGATGCCGTCTTTTTTTTGTTGGGGGGGGGAGGGGTTCACCCTCCCCCCCTTTTCCACGTCTTGGCTTCCACCTACCGTTCAAATTGGGCTGGAATCCTAAAAAATGTTTGGTTGGGTGTATAGACGACGACCCAAAGGGAAACGACCATGTTGGGCTTTTTTGAGGCGGACTAAAAGAACAACTAAAGAGGGTGCAGCTACTTTTCGAAGGGATCCAGAATCATGTTTGAAGGGGGAACATTTCAATGTCGACCATGAGTATTCCCTGCAGTTCTTGACTCAGAACTCATTTTGTCCGTTTCCTCAGTCCTTCGAGTTACCACTGTAGCAAGGGGAAATCCAGCTGGTTACGTGGCGAAATGCACTAACAGATACCCTTGGTCCCCTACGGACTCCTGTCCGCCAGGCATGGGTGTCCTTTCGGAGAATAGATGGGTAATGAACATGTTCATCCAAACTGAAAGGGCCATCTGGGTCTGAATCTGAATCTCAATCTTTTATAGGCCCTCTTTTGTTGGACACCAGGTAGGGGATTCTTGCCGTGCTGGCAGGCCATGTATCTGGGATGTTGAAAAGCCTTGTGCTTAGAATTGGTGCTGATTCAGCTGAATGGAACCACCACTTTTCTAGGCTGGATACTTTTTGTCTGGTTAGTGGAAAGCAAAGGGGACCCAAAAAAAACAAAAAAATGAAAAAGGGCAGCTAATTCTGGGGAAGAATTAAGGGTCCAACTCTTGTTGCTCCATTGCCCCGATTTGCACCGCCCATGGCCTTCTTCTCCTTAGGCGCGTTGTCCTGGCCCCATTGGTGCTGTGACGACGGGAGTTGGATTTGGACGCTCACGGCTGTCCCAAGATTTTCTGGGGGTAGGTGGTCTGGGGATTTACCCACCCCCTGAAAAGGACATTGAAAACAAAGGTTGACCCTTATTCTAGGGCTACCTTCCATTTCCATTCTTTTGGAGAAAACCCACTGTTGGAGAGAAACACCCCACCCCTATGAATACACTGGAGTTGAAATTCATATTCATTCTTAACCCAGGGATCCGAATCTTTTCAGGAAACCATCCAACCCAGGGAAACGGATCCGGTTTTTGAAAAGAAGGATGGTTGAAAAGAATGGTTGGAATCAACCCCTAGAAAGATGCTTTTCTTCAGGTGAAAAAGGGTACCGTGTGGAGGCGCAGGGTATTCTTTCCGGCTTGGTACGGGAAACCAAGAGGACACCCCTTGCGCCCCTTGGGTGTTCCGCTCTGACCACAGAAGCGGACTCTCAAAGCGTTCTTTGGCGACCACCTTTCGGGGTTGAGGTCCGCGCGCCAAATTTGGACACCCCCCTCCAGAGGGTTGGCCAATCCGGTGTTCCATTGAGCCGCTACAAAGAGGGGCTGCTTGTGCGGAAGGCTTTCCCCGCTCCTTCTGCAGCTTGTCGGAAGCTGAGAGCATCTCATGGGGCCTCAGATCCGTGGTCGGCCAAAAAGCCGTGGAAATTCAGATCAAAGGTCAGGTGGTTGGGCCCCCTGAACATGGAAAATTACCCGCTATTTGCGGTTTGCTTTCATGTTGTCTTGTCTTTTCATAGGGTAAGCACTTACATGCAACCGCTCTTTGTTCTATGTTTCATATATTTTTTAGAACACCTCACACCTCCTTTCAAGGGACCCCAGTCCGTGTGGTTGAGGCTCGGTACCCTTTCCTTTGCGGAAGCCCTCACATTCACCAGGAGTTGGACCCCAGATTTTAGTCCTTTCCATTTTACCAGGGCAACCCATTTTGGGGTTGAACTATTTCACCATTTGCTTGAAGTCAGCACAAATCTCATGAATCCGACCCTTCACCGAGGCACTTGATGCCGAAACGCTTCATCCAGCGTCGGCGCTCTTCCTTGGATCAGTCACAGGTGACGATATGATCCAACCGTGGGACAACTTTGGGGTTCGCTGATAATTCCTATGAATCTGTCGATGTTGTTCTTTTCTCTCGGTGGGCAAACTTTCTTCGGAGGTTTGGGGGAATGATGTTGACAACTCCTTCGACCGTTGGGTGCAAGACACTTCCCACATACTTTGTTGGTTGACCACATACTTTGTTGGTTCATCCCCCTGCAAACATAATCAGAATTGTTTCGTCTACATGCACCCTGGTGTAACCCCGGCGCAAAAGAACCATCGCAGTTCACAGGAAAGCATGATTGCATCAATTTCCCAATCCAACTGAGCACTTCCCACAAACTCGCCGGCCCAAAGTGTGATGCTCAGGGCAAACCACACGCAAATCGGGCTGGCCTCAACGGCTGGCAAATCGGGTCGCGACGTCATTTGCCCACACGGCAAACCCAGCTTCTTGTAGGTTTCTGTTCAATGCTATCTGCTTCTCACTGTGAGGAGCTACTGTTTCGAAGAAACCAGCTAGCTGCTTGTTTCCTGACTGAGGCAACCATTCCTGCCGTTTGTACAGCTGTTTGGCAGGCGACGATTTGTTAAAAATAGACAAGTTTCTCTGGATGGACCCACCGACTTTATGTCTAACCAAACTAACCTGAAAAGGACACGTACGTGTTTGGTAAGGGGCACATTATGTCCTTTTTCAACCCGTTGAACCTCATGGCAAATCATGGGGTTCCTCCAAAGACCTCGCTCGGGGCACGGGAAGACATGCGTGGAAAAGAGAGAAGCACTGTGCCAAAACCTGTGATTTTGCCAATATTCGCACCTGAGAGAACCAAGCTCGAGCCAGTTCAATTTGCTTGCGATCAGTGAGTTGTACTTTCTTTGGGTTCCTTGTCTCGAAAAAGACAGGTTCCGTGACTGTACCATGATGACAAAGTGCCAGGTATAGTGAAACGACCTTTACAATGCAAGAGGGGCAGATCCCAAACGAACAATTTGCAATGCAAGAGGGGCAGATCCCAAAAGCAACAGGCATGGAAGAGGGGTCTGGAAAAGAACGATGTCATGCATGCAGAGGTGATGCGGGAGGCGTGAGTGGTCATGCTGAGGATGCTAGGGATGCGGGGGATGCGGACCCTGCATCACCAGCATCATCCGCATTGAAATTTAGGAGAGAAAAAGGCTGAACAAAAAAAAAAAAAGGTGTCAGCTATGTCTCCAGTCAAAGGTAGATCCACCCAGTCGCAAGCCCCGCAGTTCACAGGCAAAGGCGCCCTATCCATGCCCGAGAAATCTGGACGTTCCGGTGGCAGGTCCTCTGCCTGAACGTGCTCCATTCGCTTGGTCGCTGTGGTGTTTTCCCCAAAGAAAAATGGCTAAAGCAAAAGGGGCTGGATTGAAGTTGTGTTTTTTGTTTTTTGTGCTCCATTCGGTGAATTGGCCATGCCTTGGACTGCTGTAAAGAGAGAAGGGGATGGAGAGAAAAGGGATCTTTTACCGGGTCGCTTGCATATTGTTGCGATTTCATTCAAGAAAGGGGGTCAAGAATGCAAGAATGTGCTCTTTGTGTTCGGTTTGCTTTTGCGCCCCCCTCCCCCCCCCTCTTGCACCCCAGAAAAAGAAGTGGACAGAAAAGGGGAGCGAGCTGCAGGAATGCTCGATTGAGGCGGTTGCAAAGGGGGGGGGTGGGCTTCCTTGTGCATTTTGGGAGACCACAATGATTCTCTAATTGACCTTAGTCTTGTTTTGCCCGTGGGGGGAGACAGTCTTTTCAAAAGTTCACTCCCCTGCAGATTGACACGCAACAAATTTTCATGTGTAGGGAAGTCTGTGTTGGCGACCCCCTTTTCGGGTTGCATGTTCATTTGCAGCAGAGTGGTCAAATCAAAGGGCAACTCATCGAAGTGATGTTTGAAGTCACTGAGAGGGGGATATGGCAGACTGCGTTCTAAGTAGGATAGAAGTTTCCAAGAAACATGCAAAATACCTTTTGAGCATAGGTTCCTTTCATAAGGCGTCCGGGGTATGTTGGAGGGTTCTTGGAAAGTTGCAGTCATGATTGTGCATGCTACTATGACTGTGGTTACAACTAGTTGGCCCAGCACACCTGCAGTGATTACATGGCTTGGAGCCTTGATGGCAACATGGTAGCCTTCCATTTGGTTCAGACCCCTGGAAAAAATAAACATATTTCCAGTAGTGATAAATTCCTTTTAAAACCAACAAGGGAAAATGAACAATATTCTTAAGCAAATGGAAGTAGCAAAAGGCCCTCTTGCAGGTTTCACGCAAAGCTCCTCTTGAAAGTATCATCATGCCACTTACTGGAGAGCCTAGGTAGAGCACATTGGGCCTTGAAACAACGAAAGAGTTTCGTCCCATGATCCCTTCCAAACATGGCTTCCCTTGCACCCACATGTCCGGTTGGAAAAACATTCTTGATCGATGCCAGGTGGCCAAAACAAACCCTTTCATACATTACTTGGGGCCTGGTCGAGTGTGATATAGATCTTAAGCTTCTTTGGGCGTCATCTTCTTCCCCGTGGCATTTGGGTGAAATGTTGAGCTTCGAACACATGGGTTCTTTCGGATATTACACACACACACATGCTGGTCCTGTGCAAGGGATCGGAGCCCCTCCAGTAGAGGTCCTCCGAAATGGAAAGAAACACGGCCGGCAGTTGGCCACACAAATGATGGCTTTCCTCTAAACCAACCCCCAAAAGGGTCTCAAAGAAACACACACACACACACACACACACACCTTTCTTCTTTTTCCTGTTTTTTTGGGGGTGGGGTGGGGGGAATTCTCTTCCCACCCTCCTCAAAAACAAAACCAAACCAAAAAAACGCCATCGGTTCTCATCGCCTGGGCCGTCTCCGGCTTCTTGGCCCAGGGGTTCGGCGTGGCGTCCTCCGCCGTGCCCGGCATGGCCTGCGTAGAAACGCGACGAACAAATGCGGAAAAAACACGAAAAACACGGAAAACGAAAGCTGTAGGGCTACCATATCAATCAACCCAGGTAACCCATATCAATCTCCCAGTCTCTTCCTGAAATTTAACCTAAAGGATTATCACCTATTCCAGATTCCCCTGATGACAATGCTATTGTAGACTGCAAGTTTGAAGCATGCTTCACACAATGCCTGCCATGCACACAATGCCAGTAGTTGCTTTGCGTGCAAGCAAACATCCAGCATGGTTGCTGTCACAGTAGCTCTTGATCTCGTTACACATTAACCCCAGTGCATTCATAGGAGGGTGTCCATGGTTTAGTGGGGAATCAGACCACTTTTGGAGAGAACCCACCCACCCACCCCTATGAATACACTGGAGTTGAAATTCATATGAGTCAAAGGCTACCTTCCATTTCCATTCTTAACCCAGGGATCCGAATCTTTTCAGGAAACCATCCAAAAAACCTCAGGGGAAACGGATCCGGTTTTTGAAAAGAAGGATGCGTGAAAAGAACGGGAAAGGAATCAACTCCCAGAAAAGCGGCCAGGACCCATGGACTTTCTTGAGGCTGCTCAAAAAGAAGAAGAAGAATCCGCTGAACATTGGGGACCCTTAAAAAAACCTCTGAAAGAAAGGGGGCCTCTGAAAATTCAGAGGAGTCCTTTGTCAGGCTGCTCAAAGAAAAAAGGAGAATCCTCTGAACATTGGGGAGAACAATCCTTCGGGTAGGTGGCTTCATTTTTATTGTCCAACCATCCAGGAAGGGTACCCTCAAAGAATAGCTGGCCTTGGAACATCGATGCATTTCCGCGGCGATGATTGAACCACCAGGTAAACTAGGGATCGCCCTGGATTTGTTCAAACAAACCAAGAAGGACACCTATGCCATTGACTTTTTCGGGCGGCTCAAGAAAATGGAAGCCCCAAAATGGCACCTTGGTATATGACGAAAGTTGATTTTGACTTCAGTACCCCTACAAGGCCATTCAAATGATGCTGGGCACTTATATTGCGCGTTTCTCAACATTGGGGACACCCTCCAGGTAGGCTTCCTTTTGGTTTCCAACTAAAAAAAAACTATCCAAAAAGGGTACCCCTCAAAAAAAAAGGCCAAACCCAAATGAGACCTTGGTATATGGACACACAAAGACTACCTGCGCTTTGCCCGAGCTCTTTGACTTCGAGCCTCACACTTTTGGCTCTACGTACAAAGGCTAGCTTCCCTTACCAGAGAAATGCCCCTCAGTCAGTTTCCGCATGTTAGTTGGGAGGGTACCAAGGTACCCTGCGAAATGAACGGCCCTTCCGAATCCCAAAGCCGAAGGCACGAACGTAGCGCAATCCAAATAGGAACCCCCTCCCCAAAGAATCTGGGCGCCTCAAAAATCCTGGACCAAACAATGATCGTCTTCCAGGCGTCCCGAAAAAACCTTGAAGACCGGGGTTCCTTTCACCTCAAAAAATCCGCAGAAAAGCCAAGCATTGAATCGCTGGGACACCCAGCTCGGGCACCGAAGCCCCTCGCGCGCGCGATCGCGCCTTGGGGTCCAGTTCCAAGCCATGGATCCACTTCTGCGGCTTCTTCGCCGCCGCCTCCTCCTGAAACCGACTTGCGGCTTCCTAACGGCAAGGGGTGCAAGGAGGGGAGTGGGGTTCCCTAAAGCTTCCCTAAGGAACCCGTTTCGGGAACCCAAAGAAAAGTAAACAACCCTCAGGAACCCTCCCACCCCCCTTGTACCTACCCGTTTCAGGGATTCCATAAACATACACACACACACACCGCTGTTTGGTAATATGCCATCTACCCGTAGAGCCCGGCAGAGCCGGAAAGCGGAAGTTTCGCCTGGGTACTTGGAAGATAATTCTCTCGTAAAAGGAACCCTGTCAGCAGCCAACCGCAAGTGGGAGGGCGGGTATCCTTTACTCACTTCCCAGTGGGCCAACAGAACCAAACAAACCAAAAACAAAACAAACAACGAAAACACACACACAAAAAACAAAAAAATGCCAACGCATGAAGGTGAGTTGAAGGGACCTCGTTGAATCCCCCCCCCCCAAAAAAAAAACAACGCCTCCGAATCCGCTCCTCCGGCTTCCGGTAGCCTCGGCGCGCGAGTTAGCTCCACCCCCCGCGAACAAATCCAAGCGAGCAACCAAGCAAAACAAAACAAAGACCAAAACCGCGCCCCAAAACAAATCCAAAATCACACCAAAACCCCGCACCCCCCCCAAAAAAAAAAAACAACAACAAAAAACGGCATGGGCGCGTTTCGAAACGTCCAACCAAGCCTTTCGGTGAGCTGATGTGATCTTTTTTCTTTGTCAGAAACCCCCAAGGGTTGCTGGCATGAGAGCCGAACAGCAAGGAATTCGCCAGAGAACGGCCACGGTGTTCTGCATTTCAGGTTGCGAATCGATCTGAAGCTGCAATCTCAAGCGTCACATGGGCCTTTTGTTGGCGGCAAAAGGCAGACATAAGTGGACAGACGCACCACAGAAGAAACCCCCCGCTAGGGGAACCTCGGGGCCCAGATGCTGGAGCTTGGCGGTTTTTGTGTCAAGGGTACCCCACTTCCCTCTCAAGTTGCAGCCGAATCAAAAAGTTGAAAAGAAAACGCATCCCAATCATAGGTGTCCTTTTGGGGCAAAAAGATGGCCCTGGTAGATGAGGAAAAACCACCAGGTAAACCAGGAATCGCCATCTATTTTTCGACCAAAACAAAAAACTAGGTCCTCCAGTAAAGAGGTTAGAATAAGCCGGTACCCGTTTTTTTCTTTTCCTGTAGACTGTTTTAGTAGAGACTACTGGGGACCTAAAAAGGACACCTATGATCCCAAGTGGTTGGAGCCGAATCAGCCGTTTCTTCTGGCTCTTGGGGCTCCATGGAGCACCTGGCGCCTAGAAACCAGTTCGGCAGTCCTTTCTTTTTGAGGGGTCACCCAATTTGTTGGTTGGGTTTAAAGGTCGGACACCAAAAGAAAATCCCCCGAAATCCATCTTGGGGGGCGTCCGCCCCCCCCCCCCAAAAAAAAAGAAGAAGAAGAAGAAACCCCAGTTTGACACCAACAGGAAAAACCAGAAGCCGTGTTTCTCCCAAAAAAGAAGAAGAAGAAAAAACGCCATCTTGAGCTCGTCTTCGCCGGGCGCCGGGCTGTACTTCTCCCCCTCGGGCGTAGCTTTGACGCCCGGGCGGCTCCCGTCCACCGCACCTGAGAAAGGCACGCGGGTGGAACCGGCGAGGAAGGGCGGACCAGGTGGGTGGCTTTCTTTAGCCCCCCCCTCTTCCAATACATGTATACATTTATATAGAGAAGCACCCAGTATATAATATATATATATATATATGTGAAGAAGAACAAAACCAAAAAGATGGTGGACTACCAGGCCCCCCCCCCTCCCAGTATATACCAGGACTTTGGATTGCTCCCCATGAACTGATCGACCAGCCCGCTGAATAGTGGGATCCGTGATGAATCCGAAGTTGGCACTGGGCTAAGTGCATGCCTCATTTATGATCGAGCTTGCTGCGGGACATGGAGGAGAGCTAAGAATAAGGGTACCAACTTTTTTCTGTAGTCTATTTTACGGGAACCCTCCCCAAACAAGTTTGTGAGAAAGGGGCACCTAGCTGGGGGACCTAGTATATATTTATATAAAGACGAACAAAACCAAAAAAAACGGCGGACTTCCTCGGGGTTTCCACGCAAAAAGGGTACTCGAACGAAAAAATTGATGCTGCCGTTGGTTCGGTGAACTTCCCGTGATGTTGAAACCCGGACCCCTTTGGTGATTTGGCCCCGCTTGGGGTTGGAAAAACGCCCGCTGGCGGGCGTGGGACTTGTGTTGTGGAAAACCATGATTGGCCATCTGCCTGTCCAAACCACCCCCCCCCCCGTTGGTTTTTCCTTGGGGAAAAACCATCAACAATCCTTGGCCATCTGCCTCCAACCCGTGGTCTTCCCTTGGACTTGTTGCAATGGAGAACCTCCTGCCAAAGCAACTGAGACTTTGGACCCTTTCGCCTGCCAGTCACTTTCCGTTGGAACCCCACATGGGTTCATCTCAAAGGAATCGGAAGCCCTAAGATAGGCGTCCTTTTCGTTTTTCCATTAGAACAAACCCAAAAGGGGGCCCCGTCACACTCATTTGGGTGTTTCTTAACATAGGATTCGGCGCCCTACAGGTGGTGTCCTTCTAGTTTCCCTACCAGCCAAGAGGGGTCGAAGCACCATTTGGAGAAACCCCCATGGCGGTTGATCCAAGCTTCCATCATCCACTCATGTTAAGTATCACGCGACTTTTTGGGCCAACCAGCTTCCAGCAAGAGCGAACCAAACCTAGGAAAACACACAAGACCGCTTCATCTTACAACATTGCGCAAGGAACAATCTTGGGCCCTTGTGGTTTTTCAGGCGACCCCCAAAATGAATTTCGGTTCTCCTCTTGGCTTCCCTTTTACCACATGGGGTTTTGGAGGCAAGAAGCCCCTGATGTTTCGGTCCAAAAGAAGATGGAGCTTCCGCCTCGCACAGGGGCCCCGCCCAGCGTGATCATCCGGCAGACCCCGCACTTCAGCAAGCCCGTGGCGGCTTCCACCTGCAAAATCCCACCCGAGGCTTGTCGGTGGCTCGTCGTTGTGGGGGTTCTTGCGCCAACTGGTTTGGGCTCCGTTAAAGCTAGGTCCTCCAGTAGAGAGGTTAGAATAAGGGTACCAACTTTTTTCTGTAGCCGATTTAAGCCTCCCACAAAAAAGGGTAAAAGGGCACTGGGGGCTCTAGAAAGGGAAAGCAACCAAGAGGAAAAACAATTTTCTTTCGGGGGGGCTAAACAAAAACACAGGTTGCAGTTGTATTTCATCTTCGGAGTCTTCACAAAAACTGGACTGGCGAGTCCTATGATTTGCAGAGCTATCGCATCAAGAGCCTGAGACTTGCACAGGACATTTTGGCACTGCCATGGCGCGGTGGGTGTGGAGAAACAACGACCCCAGTTTCGGCGTGCTCAATGTTCATACGGGCTTGTCTTTCGGAGGGTTTTTTTTCAGGGGTTGATTCCCCATTCTTTTCAACCATCGTTCTGTTCAAAAACCAGCCTATTTCCCTGGGTGTCTGAAGGCTCTCTAGAAAGAAGGATTCCTGGAAAGAGTGGGGAAGGTACCATTAGAATCTTGTTTGGGATTCCTTGAAAAGGACATGCAATGGACATCACTCGCTTGTTTCGAGGCGCGTCCACCCTTTTGTGGAAACAAAAAAGGGGACTTGGAGCCACGAAGCAACCGGGATATGACCATGGGTTGCATATCCTATGGTTCCATTTTGGGGTGGATGAACATCCATTTGCCACCTATTTTGATGTTCACCAGGGGTACAGGGTTTTGACCCACAGCCATATTTGAAAAACCCGCCCATGGGTCCGATTTGCTGTAAGTGACCAGTGCCTGGTCTTCGGAAGGCACTCCAACAAAAATCCGGAAGGCCCGTTTTCCAATTGGGTTTGTCTCAGAAGACTTTAGGTCAAATGGATGCCTTTTTGAGGTTGCCGAGAAGCGGCCGCTCACCGTTCACGGGCCCGACGGGCCCGACGGGCCCGACGGGCCCGACGGGCCCGACGGGCCTGAGGGGCCTGACGGGCCCACCGGGCCCAACATGCCTGACGGGCTTGACCGGCTTGACGGGCCCAACGGCTTCAGGGCTTGACGGGCCTCGCGTGTGAAACGGGCTCAACCTAACGGGAGAACGGGCTCGACGGACGCACTGGACGGGCTTTAACGGAAAGATAGATCGTTGGCTAACTAGACAGATCGAAAGAACGGTAGACAGATGGATCGGTAGACGGGTGATTCATATGTTGACATTTTGAAAAAAATCAAAAGATGAGGAGACATAGAGAGATAGATAGACAGATAGATAGATAGATAGATGGATGATAAATAGATAGATCGATAGATAGACAGATAGATAGATAGAAAGACAGATAAATAGATAGGTAGGTAAATGGATGGATGGGGTTACAGTACCTTGGAAAGATGGTAGATAGATAAATAGGTAGATGGACAGAGACAGATAGATGAAACTGAAGAAGAGAAAGATAGACAGAAAGAAAGATGGGTAGGTAGATGGACAGATAGATGGATAGATAGGTAGGTAGACCGATACATACATAGAGAGATACGCAAATAAATCGGTAGGAGAGATATGTAGATAGAAGGCAAGCAAGATAGAGACAGAGGGAACCGAGAGATAGATCGATTAGATGGCATGAGAACAGCTAGCTAGATAGGCAGATAGGCAAATGGATTGGATTAGGTTGGAATAGGTCAGAGCAGATTGGATCAAACAAATAGGTTGGGACATGCACAGATGCGTTGATGGACACTCGGATGGACACAAACGAATAGACAAGTAGATTAAAATAGATGCACAAAGACCTGCGTGGATGAATTGGCAGGCAGATGGCTGGATAGAAAGATGAGTAGGCCAACAGGGCATGTAAGTGGAGCAGGCGCACACACGCGCACAACAGTATTGGCTTCTATCAAGCTTGAACCTGCTTGCCCATGTGCCTAGCATAACCAGAGCGCCCGTTTGAAGCGCCTGTTTTCCAAAAAGCATCTCTGGTGCGATGGGTGCGGGATCTGTCAACGGGGCCGCGCTGGTGGGATGTGGACTCCGAGCGGCCATGCTGGTGAGATTTGGAGGGCATTGGCTTCTGGGATGGGAGCATGAGCCCGATAATTCTTTTAGTAGGCTAGTTGGGCAGATCTTGCTGCGTGCCTGGCGTGGGTTGTCAGACAACGGCAGCCTCGTGTCAACGACTGCGTCAAATTAATAGCCTCCTCTTTCGTCGGCCTTGACGGCCCCGACGAACTTCACGGGCCCGACGGGCTCGACGGGCCCGACGGGCCCAACGGGCTTGACGGGCCCGACGGGCCTGACGGGCCTGACGGGCCCGACGCGCCCGACGGGCCCGAATTGCCCTTCTTAAACCATGGCTTAAACGACTATTGCTTGGAAGGTGCGCAACTATAGCAACAACCTCACCAACAACAAAGGGTAAACATAATTCTGCACCCTGGGAATTCCACTTGCACCAAATCCAAAGACACGAGGTGAATTTGCAGGCTTGAAAACGTCGGTGCCTCTTGCTATGGGAATCGCCCAACCGTGGATGGTCAAAGCTGGCGGGCATTGGAAATCATGAGCCTGGGTTGAGCGGAAGGGGGATCAATCTCGAAAGGTTTAGGGTAGTTGGATTCTGGTGGGTTTAGGTGTGATTTAGATTTAACTCTCCCTGCGTTCAAAAACGAGCCGCAACACATGTTATTTCAAAAAAGGCGCTCTTGCCTGGCTGAACATTCTGTCCATCTACCTGAGACAATCATCAGCTTTGGAGGTCAAAAGGGGCCAGCTGAATGGATGTGGACCGGAAGCCTTCCCTACACTAGCTAATTTGGTAAGGAGCCCCAAAGGAAACGGATCTGGCCCAACCAACACATGAACCAACTGCCAAGAATGACTTCTCTCGAGGGCTTGGCGTTTTCAAGCTCTGCCAGGTGCAAACCTTTGGCGCAACCTGGCACGTAAGCATAGAACTGCATTTTTCGCTCCACGCCAAACACGAGAACCAAGCAAACAGAGAAATAGACCTGCAAAAGTGCAACCAACCAGCATAACATGCAGAAACGGCCCGGCCCGCGGCCGCCTCGCCACGTCGCTCGTGGCGCCAAGGGGCGCGGCGCCAGAACACCCCGCCAAGGCCCACCTGGGGGTTGGCCGCGCCGGCTTTGGACTCGCAACGTGTCAGAGGGCGGCAGAGCTGCCCCGTTCTTATTTCAGGCATCCAAATTTTGTCCAAATTTTGATTTGTTTCGTGGCTTCCCCGACCAAAGATCCAAAAATGCTCCTGACCCCAAAAAAGGTCTCCGTTTTACGGGGCAACTGTGCAACTGGGTTGGGGCAAACATTTTGACACAGGGATCCGGATGCATGAAAAACACCTGAAGATTGCAACCTGTAAATGCTGGTGTCCAACGTTATTTTGGTACGGAAAAAACAACATGTTTCAATTGGTGGCAAAATGTATCTTTTCAGGGGCCCTGTATTTTAACGGGTGAAGAGAACGGTGAACTTGATGTTGAGGCACACACTGCCTTGAAGCACAAGATCAAGCTTGATCAAAGAGAGACGAGCAAAGCTCGTCTCTTACATCTGGAAAGATCGTCGCTGTTGATCCCAAGCTGGGTGAACTGAAAGAAATTTTGAAACAGATGCTGGGCAAAATTCCCGCTGCGCCACTTCCGAATCCAGTCAGGAGCCGCCTGGTCTCGCTGATACCTGCTCTGCGCCCTAGGTGGCGAAGCTTTTCGGAGGGAGCCCCCGCACCTGTGCGCCGCTTCTCAGCTACGCTTCGCTGACCCCAAAAACAATCAAGTCACGCGCCGGCCCAGAGCTGGAATCAGTCAGGAGGTGGACAGCAGCGACCTCCCACAATCCACTTCCAGCTTGCTAGCGCGTGCTGACAGGCTGGCCTTGCTTCTTCGCGAGCACGCCTCTTCCACCGCTTCCCTGCCACGAACGCCCGTCCAAGAACGAAACTATTGCGGGTGGCAGGTCGCTCATCTGGACTTTCGGCGCTCTTGAGCATAACAAGCAGCTCAACCAGAGCGCGCGCGGGTTCCCCACACTCACCTAGTCAGCGCGCCAGTGCTCTCAGCTTGTCCGCAACTTCAGCCTGCGTGAGACAAAAACATGGGCATGGCTTGTTTCCCGTTTTGGCGGTCTAAACCTCCACGTCAGGCAAGTTTGCTCGCCGCAGCATCTGTGAAGTGCACCTCGGTGTGACGGCATCGAGTTGTTGTTGGGTCTGCGCCTTTTGCCTGCGTTGTCCAGCACGGTGACATATCCTGCGGTGTCGCATTGGAGTGCTCAAAGCAGTTCAAATACCCAACACAAGCACAAACACTTGGTTGCTGTTGACCCCCCTGCAAAAAGTTTAACTTTTGGGGGTTTAGTGGAAAACCCTTGACTTCCCAAAGTTGAAGTCTAAAGATCCGATAGCAGTCAAGGACACCGATCGCTACTGGAGTGCCAACACAGACCCTGGAGAACCCGAGAAGCTGCAATCGCAACCACCGGCGAATCCAGCACGCACAGTTAAATTCCCAAAGAACCCGGACACATGTTGAAATCTCCAGCACACAGACTGGAAGACCCCCAACAAGATTGAAACGCAAAACTAGACAAACAAACAAACAAACAAACAAACAAACGATAGGATGCCACAACACGCATTTCAGCGTCCAACCAAACGTTGGAATGGCCACAATGGCCATCACAAGCCGCTGAACAAGGCTCAACAAAAGCACAAAACACCCAACAAGCATAGAAAGCAAGAAAGGTGGCAATGTCGGGAAAGCCTAGCGCGTGCCAGGCAATGCGCTGGCATAGATTCCAAAAAAAACACGAGGGGCCATTGTCAGGCATCTGGGTCACCGATCTGTTGCACCATGGCACAAAAGCGAAGTCACTTGGCACATGGCGCGCCCTTTCCCAAGCTGGCCCCTCAAACCCAGCTTGAGAGACGGTTTGCAGCCCTGCTCCCTTCTTCTTGCCCACCCAAGCTTAGCCTTCACGGGTTCGTGACACTGGAATGCCCAGCTAATGCTGGAAAAACGCGAGACACGTGTATGTACATATATACTGAATATAAATATATATATATATAGATACGTATGTATGTATACATATATATAAGGTAGAAGCAAGCAATCTTAAACATGAGCAGGGGCCTGGTCTGGCCAGCTCCAATCCAGGCCTATCCAGGCCAATCCAGGCCTGACCAGGCCTGATCAAGGGCAGAAAGCCTGCAGTGGTGAGAGGTGGAAAGGGTTTGTTTGTTTTAGGGTTCCATTAGGTGTCTTACAATTGTCTCAGATTGACCCCCGTGTTTTACAAGACACCAAGTGGGCTAAAGAAATTAGGCTAAAGAAGTTGAATAAAGGGGAGTGCAAAGTTAAAGTTAAACCAAGCCTGCAGGCCTGGCCTGTGGTGGACTCTGACAGAAAAGACTGGAGGCGCTTCAGGTAGTTCTCAATGGATGACTGCTGCATTCTGGAATGGCCTTGCGCTTCACCAGGATAGAGGAGCCAAAAACCTGTTTGGAGCTTGGCTGGTCTGCCACACTGCTCTCCAAGCAAAGCCAGACCTGCAGGTCAGCATCTTATCAACACTGCAGTCCCAACCTGTTAAACAAAAAACAAAGCGGAATGGGTAACATCTCTCAACCAGGCCTCGAACCCTAAGTCACGCTCGTCGCTGTACATCGACTCGGCAGAAAAGATGCCATTCCGTTTGACTGAAGCTCATTCTTCCACAGGGCTTGATGCGCAGCAACCTACTCAAGCTTTCCCAGCCGACCAGTCCGACGCTGAGCTTGGTTTGGCGGAATGATGATGATTCACATGGTGGCCGGAAAGGCCTGCGCAACATCGGAATGTTCACCATGCCAACGTCAGCCGGCTCTGGCTGCAATGGAGTCACACGCAACATGCAGGCCAGCCCTCCTTGAAAGCGCTTGGCTGTCTGGATCTGGTAGAGAAAGCTGCCACTAGCCCACGCTTTCTCAACTGCATTTGAAACAGCTTGCTGCCAGCCACAGTCTGCTGCAAGGGCTGCATGGGTTTGCCCGGTAGGCCCTCATGGGCTCCTGCTCCACGCCCATCAAAGTCAATGGGCAAACAATCAGAGTAACATATTATGCGCCAGGCTCACTCAGCATAGACTTGGATTAGATAAGGCGCTTCTTCTGCCGGGTCCACAGCCAGGTAGCGAGGCTGCAGGACTCTCTTTGCAAGGGTGGATGGTTATTTTGGGGATGCCAAAGTGGTCGCTCGTTAAGTGGTGCTTTGGGGGTTTCCCTGTGGTCCGCCGTTTTTGACTGGCGCTTTCCCTTGTCCAAGTGGTGGTCCAGAAGCTCTTTGGGGGTCCCAGCCTAGACTTCAAAATGTGTTCAAAAGGTTTCCTGGATCTTCAAAGGGTTGAATTGTTTCTTGCCCTAAACTAGTGGGCCATCAGCGGCTGGAGCCCTGACGATCCAGAAGGTATCAACTATTGGCCCACTTCCCTTCTGGGCAACCCAAAGCAGTTGCAGATGGAGATTGGCCCAGTGGGTGTGTCAGATCATTTTCTGGCAATAACCCTCTGACTTATAGTTGGCCCCACCTCAGATCTGTTGGCCGGGAACTCGAACCCTCTCGACGGCTCCCGAAGGCTGGAAGTCCCACTTGATGGCTCCCGGATGCTGGAAATTCCACTCGAGAACTGCCGAAC
Organism: Effrenium voratum; assembly: GCA_963377175.1. Taxonomy (NCBI): domain Eukaryota; class Dinophyceae; order Suessiales; family Symbiodiniaceae; genus Effrenium; species Effrenium voratum. Next base: position 110,716 of record CAUJNA010003837.1, on the reverse strand, counting down.
TAGTAAATCCATCGCAGAGATGCTTCACTGCTCAACTTGCATCTGCGCCACAAAGGCCGGCCGGCAGCAAGCGCAGATTCCAGCAGCCGACCAGCCAAGCGCAGTGGTGCAGGCCAAGCAGGCCAAATGTTCTTCAGGATGCTCCATATCAGGCCAGCATTCCCAGAAAACAGGCAAGCCAGGCCAGACAGGCCAGCTGGCTCAAGCTTGAAAGGGAGCATTGCTTGTGGCAGATGGGTCACAGAGCGCCACCATGCGATGCACTTCATGGGGTGTGCACAAACCTGCAGAAGTTCTGGCTACAGCAATGAGACTGCCAAGTACCCTTTGGAAGTTCTGTACCAGTGGGATGGCGCAGGCCCAGATGTAACCCAGCCATTTTCCGTGACTGTGAGCACTGGCTCGTCTGTTTGCCTGGCCTCACAGCGGGCATCATCCAGCTCGGCACCTTGGACAAGCTGGCCAGCACCGACGGTGTTGGACAAAGGTCCCGTTGAAATTCAAAGATGCGTTAGGACTGGTGACCACCACCAACCCACGCAGGCCTCAGTAGAGAGAGCCAGTGCTCGGAGGCTGCGGGCGAGAACAGACGCTGCTTTCAGAAGCCGACCCTCCATCTACAACATGCACTTCATGCTTCTTTGGCAAAAGCAGCACACGTTATTCAAATTCTCAGGTGTGTTGGAGACTTGACCAATTGGGGCCGGCTGTTTGCCTTGCATAAGGTTCGACAAGATTGCGCAGAGGAAGCTTGAGGTGGGCTCCCGCGCAAAGACTTGCTCCAGGAGTGCATTCACATGGCTGTGGGCAAGGCCAAGGTTACCAGCGACACGGTGCAGGCAATCCAGCCAGCTCGCAGGCCCGCAGGCTTTTCAGCCTTTTGTGGAGCACTGAAGCACCGGCATACACGGCCCTTCCACTGGTCACCTTGGCATTGCCCTCTTGGAGAGCAAGTGGCTCTTTGTCAAACAAGATCCCTGCTGACAAGGATGAGGGGCATGAAATTGCCACCCACAGCTGGGAGAAGGTGGAAGAGGCCTTGATCATTGATCAGGTTGAAGAAGAAGTGGGACGCCAAGTGTGAGGAGTGCATCAACAAGGGCACTACGCCTCCAGTCCGGCAGGCCCCCCTTATCACCTCGTGGCGCGACACTGGCAAGGAAGCTGAGGTCTTCATGATGGCGTCTTTGATGGTGCACATTGATGCGCACATGAGAAAGACATTGCCTGCGCATGAGTACCAGCGGGTCAAGACCCAGTGGCAGCCTCCACCCAGCATCACCGACGGAGAGCTTTGTCTGCAAGCACAAGAAGAAAACAACTCCACACCGTACACACATGGGCAGACCCGCTTCCAAACACATTAAAACAGAAAACACCCTTGGTGCCCATGCTGGCCGGCTTCAGGCCCTGGAAAGGCGTGCAGGCCTGGCCTGTGCACCTGAAAGGCCTGAGATAGGCCTGAGGGGCCTGAGGGGCCTGAGGCAGCCTGGGACAGGCCTTGCGACCCCTCCCACTATATCCTCAAATATCAAGAATCCTCCCAGTAGATCCCACACAAACCGCACAAAACTGGTGTTTAAGTTTACCTTTGCCTGTCTTTAAGTTACCTTGCCTCCACCTGATATATATATATATATGTGCAACAGCAAACACGTGTATACGTATAGTATGCGCATCTAAATGGACATGTAGATCGTTTGCAGTGGTAGGGGTTCACATTAGAATGCGACAGAAAAACATTGAAACGCTGAACAACTGCTTAGAAACAAGGGCGTATCCAGCACGAACGAAGGAAACCGACGCTTGCAGTATCCAAAGCACATGTTTGATCATCCCATGCACACCTCAACATGCCCAACACACACACACACACACACACACACACACACACACACACACACACACACACACACACACACACACACGCTGGCGCGCGCACACACACACACTCAAATGCGGAACAAAACTGCAATGTTGATTGGAGAATCCACCACACACACACAAACATTGGAATGCCAGCACAATAAAGCAACATCACACGCTTTGAACACATCGGAATGTTAGACACAAGAAATTGAGTGTCCCACGTAACGAAATAAATAAAAGCCAAAAACACAATGAAATTCCAAGACAGATGTTGGAGTATCCAGAACAATCATCAAAATGCTCAACTCATCACCAACGCACCCGCACGAACATTGCAGTCCCAAGCAATCACTGGCGAACGGAGACGAGAAATGACATGAAATGGAACCCCGAAACAAGCACGCGGGAATACCAAGGCAAAAGTTAAAACACTCGACTGGTTCATTGTGGTGCAACAAGATTGCAGCGTTCAACACAATCATTGCTTTGCTCCAACCAAAAAGCATTGAAACTCCCAGCACTAACATCGGAATGCCCATCACAAGCTGTAGGAACACCGTCCCCGTTGGTCCCGAGGTCGTTTGACATGGTGATGAACAGCTGAAGCACGCAAACATCGTTCCACCCAGGTCCGAAACACTGAACCATTCAAGCTTGATACATTGCAACGAGAAACATCAAAGACTCAAAGGCCCAAAAAGGTTTGAGGTGGCCCTGCAAGGGGCCATGCTGTTTAGCTTGTGGCTGAGCCTGAAGACACGGTTCGCGACGCCTCTTGGAGGGGGGGGGGAACACACGGCCAGCATTAGGCGCACTGGCAAACCATCAGACACAAAACCATTTCTTCACATCGAAGGGAGATGAGTCCAAAGTGAAACTTTGGAGGAAGTTGGCAAAACAAACAGGCGCTTCTGCTGTTGCTCCACTGAACTGACTGTCTCAAATGAATACAAACTCAGAAACTAGGGAGGCGAGTACTCGGGAACCGTCACCATCTACGAAACAGCCCGCACAACAACGCCGCCTTCTTTCACGGCTTCTGCCATGTTCCGACAGCCAGCGATCACGGGAGAAAAAAGTTGCGCCATTTGTTGGGCCCTTGGTTTTGGAATTGAACCCTCCGAACATAAGGGAAGCCACCCGCTGGGAGTGTCTAAACGCGCCAAAGGACGACGTTCGGCGACCGCCCGACTCCGAGCCAACTCCTTTGGGCTACTTCTGAGGGCGATTTCCCGGCCGCCCGACTCCGAGCCGCGATACCAGTTGTTTGCTTTTTGTGCATGCCGGGCGGAGTCGAGAAATATATTTCAAAGAGCCATGTCGAGATCTTTCTCACCGATTTGTCATTCAAGATCCATCTGGCACTTGGATCTGTGTCTGTCGACTCTGAAAACAAACATCCAATTCAACCTCCCCCGACCGTCCAGGTGTTCGCGGCCACGCACCCAGCAGTTCCCATGAGGTCAAGTTTCTCAAGCTCGAGGGCTCCCTTTTCCACAAAGAAGTCAAACCAAACCCGTCTTTGGGCAAACCAAGTTTGTGACCCATCAATTTATCCAAGGCGCAAGGGAGTTGTCATCCTTGCTGACTCTATCATGAAACAGCTTGGGGTCAAGGAGGCCCTGAAAGACGGTCCAACTCACCCAACCGACACCGACCGAAGTGCCCTCTAAGGGCCTTCGCACCGTTCAGGGTTTTCCATTTTTGCTTGACCGCCAAGTCGAAAAAAGCCCTCCCGTTCCCTTTCCGGAAACTCAATGGAGTTGAGACTACCTGTCAAATGCCAAAAAAATGGAATGCAAAGTTGTTGAAAAAAACACAAACACGCAAAAACAAATGGGGAAACAAAGAGACCCCACCAGGCAAACCCCACCCCAAACCATCCAACCCATAGGAAAACCACCCGCTCGGCCGCCCGGCCGCCCGGCCGCTCGGCCGCCCCGCATCGCCCGCCCCGCGGGGCTCGCTCGGTCCCCGGGCGGCGTGGTACTTGGCCTCCGCTGCCACCGCCAGCTCCGCCACCGCGGCGGAGGAGCACTGCCGCGCCGCGCCTCGGACTTGCGACTCGACTCGACGACTCGACTCGACGGCCTCAAAGTTGGGCGGAACTTGGAGGTACTTCACCATATTTTTTCGGGTGCTACGGGTGCTCTTGACCTGGCCAAGAAACTACAGAACTATGGTGTTGCTGCTGGAGGGGGCCACCCATCTACCCTTTCTGCCAACTAAAATGTCCTTTTACCTTGTTTGGGTTCGGATTTATTTCGGTTGGTTTGGTGGAGGTTTGGGGGTTGGGTGGTTAGGAGGTGGCTTGGAGGGGAACTTGGCTTATGAACACCCTTGTATCAGCCTGCGAACTTCAGGTAAATTGAGTCAAGCCCCGGTACAGTGGTCTAGCCAAAGCCACACAACTGCCATTTCTTACGGTCCGTGCGACAAGTAGGGAATGAGGGAATGACCCTTACAGTGGCCTTCTTTCAGCGACCCCTGGGTGCATTCCCACATTCCCTACATATCGCACCAGCTTAGGTTCGGTGCGTTGGTGGTTTGGGGCTGCTTTCACATTCTCCACAAGAACCCGGGGTTCAAATCCAAATGAGCCAATCCACCAATTACGGCTGACCTGACCTTTGTGTGGCTCCTTCTCAGTCGAATCACTGTTTGAGTTTGGGAAGGTCCCTCAAAGGAAACCACCACTTGGACGGCTCGGCAATTCTGATCCCCCGCATCCCCACACCTAGGATTTGATCCCCTTTCGTTCATCAGCTTTAGGGGAAACAAATTTGAGACCCTCGCCAATTATGATCGCAATTTGCAGTGAGAAAAAGCAAGAAGTTCACCGGTGACCTTCAACCAACACGCCTTCGTAGCGACCAAGGGGTCATTATAAGGTTGAACAAGCCGGTTTCTGTGGAGGCCCCAGAGTGGAAATAAAAGTTCGCCAAGTTGGGGACCTTCGGTGAAAATTGGCAACAGAGGACCTGGCAAAGCAGGATTTTAAACAAAAATGCAAGGTGTTCCATTTATGGGACCTTCAGCAAATTCGGAACAAGAAGGAGGCACCCAAACAATTGAATTGTCAAGGCTTTGGTCTCATGGGACCATCCCGGCAAGCCAGCATTACGTAAGTAAGCAGGCAAGGATCTTCCAGTGGCAAGCCGCAAAAGGGAGGCAACCAGGCAAGGATGTTGAGTTGTTCAACTGTTGCAAAAGCCTTTGGGTTGCCTCTGGTATATAACTGGATTGGGTTCGCACTTGGACGTCTCGGCTTCCAAGCTGTCCTCTGTTCCCCAAGGGTGTCTCCGGACACCGAAGGTATTCATTGGGCTTAGCAGCTTGGCAGGGAGGGCGTCGCTTCGGGGGTCGCGCGGCCTTTCTAACAACCCCCGGCCCCTCAAAAAAAAAAAGAGGGGGGGACCCCAAAATTGGTGGTTGTCCTTTTGGCTTTCTTTTGAAACCACCAAAAAAGGGGGGCACCACCAAAAGACGACGCCCACATCGCGATCTTATACCACTCTCTTTGGGTGGGGTCCACAGAAAATCAACGCGGGGGCGTCCCAGGAAGTCCTTTCACCACGAAAGGTTGGACTGTCCCACTTCAGTCTGATGGCTTCCCTGGGTTGTCCGTTTGTAGCTTGGGGGATACGCATGTGAGGAAAACCGACCGCTCAAAATGGCGGCTTTCGGCTTTCCGTTTCCCTTCGGCACCTCAGACAGGGTGCCCTCACAAAACAGCCCCCAGTCTCCGACTTTGACGCACGAAAGGGTCCAACAATCCGCACGTCGCCGATTTTTTTTGGGGGGGGGGGGCGCGCGCGTGCCCAAGTCCGTGAGGGATACCCATGGCCGCCGTTTTGGGCTTCGGGTTCCTCGCACGCCGAGCGTCTCTTCGCCAGCTTCCGCGTCTCCGCCTGGCGCGGCGTTGAAACAGCTGCTGGCCGGCGAGATCGCCAGTAAATCGCGAGCTTTTGGAACTTTTGGAGCGCGCGTGGAAGACCAAAGTGATTTCTCACTGCTCTCGGGCTATTTCTTGAAACAGTCTCAACATGGCTCTGACTCTGAAGTTCAGCCGCCTGTGGCACTCTTTTCGTTTGACCTTGGGAACTCCATTCCCAATGTGATGTGGAGAAATGGGTTGCCAGCCATGTGCGCGATGCGCAAATGAAGGAACAATTCAACACAAGCCCCGAACCGCAGGGGGTTCCTCCAGAACGCATGTTCTGGCCTTTCCCTTTTGAACCGACAGCTCAAGTTGGGGGTACTCTGGTCGCAATAACTCGCAAACTCCCAACTCCTTTCCGGCCTCTTCGGGCCAGGCCTCCTTGAGTGTGGTCATGATGCCCTGGCGCTGGGGGAGGGGAGGCTGGGGGGGGGGGGAAGGTGTGGAGGTGGTTGAAACTGGGCCATCGCACGGTTGGTTGAGGAAAATGGTGAAGACTCAAAAGGTCAAAAGGTAAGCCAAGCACCAACCAACAAACAAGTTCCCCACTTTCAGCCTTGACTGTGGCTCGATCAGTATTCATGATGCCCACAAAGCAAAAAGCAGTAGGTGGATTCGTCAGGCGCAATGGAGTAGAAGTTTTGCACGAAGGGCACAGCTCAAATCCTGCAGCTCTAATTGAAGGCTTCTCATCAAACCTTTGCGGAGGGTGTAGAGCTCGGAAGACGCTTGGCTCGTTGTATCCCGTTCAAATTCACGGGGATCAACTCGTTTTGACACAAATACAAATACACAAAAATACAGAAACTACGGCGCCGTGTCTGACTGTTGGGGCCTCCCGACCTTTGCCAGTTGCTCACAGGGCACCTCCTTCATGAACACCTCCTTGGGAGCAAGCCCGCTTTTTCATGCAAGAGGGCCCTCACGGGAAAGGGGTGAAAGGGGTCACGGTCATCTTTCCGGAAAGGGGAAAAGCGGTCAAACCAAAAACGACCAAGTCTTAACGGTCTATCCAAGAACACATCAGAGCAACCAAGTATGAACGTGAGCTTACTCATCTCATGGGTCTGGTATGTTGACTCACTTCCTGATTGAATTGGCGCACAAAGTGCCCTGGTTCTTGGATCAGACTTCGGCGCGGCGCGGTTCGGATCTTCTCCAACCTTAACGCCAACCTGGATAGAAAGTTGAAGATCAGGAGACGGATGAGATCGACGTTCGGATGAAAATCGTCGCGGCTGGCTGGTGGCCTCTTGTACAGCCTTCACCTTCGAAACCCCGGAAAAACACACCCATGAATTTGCCCCACAACTTGGTAAATGGAGTTGGTCTCGGAACTGGCTCGAATCGAGCAACCCTACTAGTTGCGGGTGTATTTACAGAACTGCTTGTCACAGGCTTTCTAACCCTCCGAAAGGGGTCCCTCATTTCAAGCCCCAAATGGCCCAAGCCTGGCAAAGCAAAGAGATTCCATGTCGATTCGCTTGGCAAGCGCCATTGGATGTTGGCTTCCCCTCGCGAAAGCCTTTGTGTTCCCTTTTGTGCAAGGAAAAGCGACTGTGACCTCGGACTTTGGACACGGAAGTTGTTTTCCCGGATTGAACCGCTGAAGCGCCCGAGGCGTTTTTGGTGGGTTTTTTCCCGGCGGCATAAATCGGTGTTTTTCTGCTAAACCTGGCAAAACTGGTGGGTTCTGTTCCGAGGCAAAAGAGAAAGCCAGCATCAATCGGCGGTTTTTCCCCGAAAAACCTGGCAAAACACGTTGTTTTCCTTTCCCCTACCAGATTGGGGGTGACGGGCGCGCCTTAGGCCACTCCGAGGTCAAGAGCAGATCGATGCCTTGCCCAGGCGCGGCCAACGAGAGGACCCTCGTGCCAGGCCATGTCCGCTGGAAAACGGTGGCTTTCTGCGAAGCCCTGCTAAAAGTGACCAATTTTTAGTGGTTTGATTCGGAAAACCCATTGGCAAAAAGTGAAAGTCCTAACAACCAAGCAAAATGCACCAAAGACAAACTGGGGTTCTAAGGGTTTGTGCAGCAGCCCCAAAAGAGTTCTGTACAGTTCAAACAAGCCATCCTGGGATCACTTTTGTAGGATCGCCCTTTCAAAGGGCAAACGGCTGGAAGGGTACAGTTCTGGGTGCTAGGGTCTCTGGAGAAATAAGTCATCCCTTTTGGTGTCGGTAAAACAACACATCTTGTTTTTGTTGGCACCCAGCATGCCTTAATTGGCCCAAGGGGCCATATTTACTTGGAAGGCCTGTCTTTTGGCCCGGAGCAAACCAAAAAACTTGGGCGATGGGGGGCTCGTCTTTTCTGGAATCTTTTGCCCCCGCAGAATTGGGCAAACCGGATGGCGTTTTTGGTCTCCAACTTGAAAACCACCCAAAACCAAAAGCTTGGCACCACCCAAAAAGAAGGGCACATATTCAGCTTGGATTCGTGCTCCCTGCCCGGCCAACCCGGAAAAGACTTCTTGCCTTCCATGGGACCCATCCCCCTTCCACGCCCGAAGCCCTCGAAGCCCTCAAAGCCCTCGACCCCGCCTTGTGAGTCGTTGATCTCCTCACAGAGCCGCTCGATGGTCATGGGCGTGTAGCAGCCGTCGATGAACCTCGGAAATCCCGTCCTGGTCGCCTACCCAGGGGGAGCAAAGGGCTACAACTGGAGACGGGTGCTTGAAATCGGGCCGTTTGTTGCTACAACTGACGAAAAGGGGCGAGGAGATGACGACAACTGGAGATGGGAACTTGACATTGTGTTTTTGACCGTTTACTGCTATTCGCATACCGAGCGGGGGAGGGGGGGGGCGACGTGATTGCAGAGGGGTACTTGAAATGGCCGTTTCTTGCTAGAACTGGCGAAATCATCTGAATGGAGTTGGGCGCTTGAAAGCCACATTTCGCCATGCTGCTAGGGGTATGCTCTGTTCGGATCCTTGGGATTGAGTTTGGGTAAAAAACCATCTAGAGGGCACTTTTGGGATGTCACTTTGAATCCACAAGTATCCTTTTGGGTGAAAGGGAAACCAAGATAAACTCGCCCATCTGCAGCATTCCCTGTCTAAAGGCAAAAAACACGTTGCGAATGCCGCAATTCCCGACTGACACTGCACTTATTTTTACATGAAAATCAAGCCTACTGGACACAAAAGCGCGCCCTCCAAAACTATATAACTCGGCTGTGGACCACATTGAGTGAAAACCACTCACAAACGCAAGCCCTCATCTTGGATACAAAAATGTGGAAAAGACCCCTTGTTGGATGGAAACAGAAAGGACACCGCAAGTTCTGGTGGCTCAATTTCTAGTTTGGCGACACCGCTTCTAAGTCGTTACCCTGGCAGTTCGCCTTGACAGTTGATAACGTTGTCACCTAAACAGGATAACCCTCTTGGGAACCCCAAAGATCAGGTATCACTTCAGGGAAATCCCGTAGGGGGATCGGCGCATCGCAGAAATCGGGATTCCCCGCCAACATCTTCCCACCATGTTACCCAATCTCTCCGGCGCTTCCCAAGCAAAAGGGAGGTAGACTCAGATTGATTTCCCCACACGGGACATCAACCCTTGAAGAAATCAAAAACGCGCCGGGGCACAGCTGCGAACGCATCTCCTCCTTCTTCTTCTCTTTGGCCTGCACAATCTCATGGATCGTACCAACCGATCCCCCTAAAGCTTTACTCCTAACCCCCACCCCCCTGTTTCATGGTGGGGTGGGAGCTTCTAGCCAAGAAATCAAAGGATGCCCTGCGCTTTTCAGGCTCATACTACCTGAACTCGTCGCCGTTTTGGGTCTGAAGCTTCAGATCCAAAACGCGACGCTACACATGGTGCAAATAGGTCCCAATTTTGATTCAAGCGGGAATGAGGCTTGGTGGAAACTCTCAATTTGTGGCTTGGAGGCCACTGCGTTCACCAGCTTTCCAATTTGTCCTCGGGCCTCAAGGAGCTCGGTTCAGACCTATAAAGATCGGTTGGAGCACCACAAACACCCAGCCCGGCACACAGACTCGCACACACTGCAGATGGATTTGGGACAGCGAAGCCAAGTTGGTGATGTCCGGGGATTTCGACCCAGGTGGGCAGGAAAAAAATCCGCCAAAAAATGCGCAGCATCTTGGCCGCTCATTCACACCATCTGGGAAGTTGAACGCCATCTGCCATTCTGGCGAGCTCGGACCTATCGTAAGCAAGAAGATGTTGCCAGCTGCTCGAGTCTAGAGTCGTGGTTTGGTTTGGTTTGGTGATTTGGTGGTTTGGTGGTTTGGTGGTTTGGTGGTTTGGTGGTTTGGTGGTTTGGTGGTTTGGTGGTTTGGTGGTTTGGTGGTTTGGTGGTTTGGTGGTTTGGTGGTTTGGTGGTTTGGTGGTTTGGTGGTTTGTGGTTTGGTGGTTTGGTGGTTTGGTGGTTTGGTGGTTTGGTGGTTTGGTGGTTTGGTGGTTTGGTGGTTTGGTGGTTTGGTGGTTTGGTGGTTTGGTGGTTTGGTGGTTTGGTGGTTTGGTGGTTTGGTGGTTTGGTGAGCACTCTCACCTTACCCCCAAGTGGTTTTGGTCTGGTGCCTTGGACGTGAACTGCCAAAACCCCATTTGGTCAAATGGAACTTGGAGTCAAACCTCATCGCTGAATCCCCCCAATTTATCAGGGTACCCGGAACTTGGCGACACAACAAATCAGAAAGTTCAGAGTCTGTTTCATAGTTTCTCACCCTTAAAATGCGAAAAGATCGTTGGAGGCCCCCAACTTGGCTTTGACCCAACGCATCTTTCACATGGTTGGGAAAGGAGGGTTTCCCGCCACCCCTCCTAAAGAAGGAACCCGTCAGGAGGGTCCCAGGTTCATGGTTGGCTCTATCTTGGAAACACGAGATGAATACGGAACATGGGAACATGTTCGCAAACGTTGACAGAGTTCATTCTGACCACGGCTCGGTCTTGCTGATTTCCGATAAAGAAGCCTGGCATTTACGTCCGGTAACCAACAAAGCAGCCAATTGTGTATCCAATTCCCAATGAAGCAATGAAGCGTGTTTCAAAAGAAGGACGGTTGAAAAGAATGCGTTGGTATAAGGGGCTAAACAATAACGCACATTATTCTTCTGGCTATGACTTAGTTTGACTTTGGCATGCCCCACAACCCTATTCTACAGTTGAGTGAAAAAGGCGTCACACTTCCCGCATACCAGTCTCGTCATCGTTACCCACATCCACCGAATTGGATTTGTTTTCCAACTTTCGCCCAGGGGTCCTTAGTTCGGCCTTTCCTCAAGGACCCGCGAAACATGGGAAGCCAAAAAGGGGGAAGCCAAACGGGACCAAAGGGGAACCAATGAAAAGCCAACAAGACCTTTGGGGCCTTTCAGTGGCCCCCTCACCCAAAAAAGCCTGGGAAAAAAAAAGGCTCATCACCTTTGGCCATGACTAAAAAGTTGGGAAGGGGAAACCAAACGCCCACCGCTCGATTCGATTCGCATGCCACCGAACTCGCCTTGATCTCCTCCCAGGACGGGCCGCTCGCGGGAAAGGAACTCCTAGGAACCGAGGCTGTGGGGAAATCGGAGAGGGCGCCAGCTAGCCTCAGGCTAGCCTCAAAAATGTGGGTCCGAGTGGCCCAAAATTGAAGAGGGGTTCCTACAGTGAATACACCTGAACATTGCAACTTGTAAATGCTGGTCTCCAACTTTCGGAAAAAGCCACATGTTTCAAATGGGCAAACTGCATCTTTTAAGGAGCCCTGTTGAAGAGGCCGAAATCCTTTTTGTCAAGGTGGCTTGAGGGGTTGGGACCACTTCTTCTTAGGTGGTTTACAAGGGAACCCACCCCGTTTTTAGGGTTCTCGACTCTCTGCGGCTGAGGAAACCAAACCAGGAAACCGGGCCCCAAGTAAGAGGCACCCGCCGCTTGTTTTTCTTTCGGCAAGGGGCTCACATGGGTTTTACACTACTTGGGTAGGGGTCAAATTAAACCACCAGGATATGGACCGCAGGTTTGGGTCCATGTTTCCAAGTACCAGGGTCCCATTTGGGGTACCCTATTTTTGACCCACAGCCACTGGTGGGCACATCATCCAAAACCGGGGCTCGCTTTCAGGGTTTCGATGCCTACTCCCTTCAAGCTGCTTGGCCAGAAGTCTATCCTCCTGTCATGGAGCCTAACTGGGGGCTCCTGGTTTGTACCCTCCCACTGACATGGAAGTGCAAAAAGGACCTTTCCAAGAGGAAAGTAATCTTTCTACAGGGGTCTGTGCACTTCCATGTTAGCTGGTGGGAGGGTACCATTCCCCGTTGAATGAGTTATTTCTTTGGCAGGTTCCATGGCAGGGTCAACGTTTCGCCTGCCTTGGTTCCGAGTGAGCGCTTTGGAACGGTTCCAAGGGCACACCTTGCACCTCACGTCACTGGATCCTTTGGGCAAAACCTGCCCTCCCCAGGAAGGGCTGGTTCATCATGCCCTTATGGCTTCCTTGGCTTTACAGCACCCAGCGATATTCTAGTTGCTATACAGTGCCATCTTGGATCCGCACACCCGGAATCACTGAATCCACAAATTGGCTTTCACCACGGGGCCCAAAAGTCGCTTTGCCGTTTCGTGAGCTAGCTCGCGCTTTTCAAGGGCCGAGATGGGTTCGTCTTGAAAAAGGGGAGCTAAAACCATGGTCGGCGTCCTTTTGGCTTCCATTTCAATCCACTCCAAAAGGAACGACTATCCTCAAAGAAAAAGACACACCCCACATTTCCAAAAACGGGAGTCATGTTGAAACCAAACATGCTGAACAACCACCCCCAAATACTCAGATGCCCAGCGGCCATGGGAAAAAGAGGGCACCCTTTTTTTGTTGGCCGAGTTTAAAGGAATCGGACCCCCTACCCAAAACAAGTGGTTTTTTGTTCTTAAAGAAAAAGGAAGCAGCCCACCGGGCAACAGAGAATACCAAAGACCGGGGCTCCCTTCGCGCGCTCCGGAAGAAGAAAGAACAAAAAAAAACGACCCGGGACCCGGGGACCGGGAGCCCGAAACCGTCGCCTGGAGACCTCTGAAGCAGAGGGCGCCGCGACCAGCAGCTCCGGGTCGGCCTCCTGAAATGGCCGCTGGCCGCCGCTGGCCGCCCCGGCGTCGGTTTTCGGCGTCGGCGTTGTCGGTTTCGGACGGGGATTTTTCCACCAAGCACCGGGGGCGAAAAAAAGAAAAACACAGGGCAGCCGGGGAGTCCAGGACCTAAAAACATGTGTTGCTTGAGGCTTAGGAAAAGAAAGGGAAACGACAAAAGGTGCGACCCGCCCTCCAAAGTGGATGTTAGGGAAAAGTGGAAGGGTTAAATTTACAAAAAAGTGGATGAGGGGGGTGAAAAAAAGGAGCCTATTCTTTTACCCAGTCCCCAACAAATCATTGGTAGATCTGCGCCAGCTTTGGCAGGCATCAATGTGTTGAGATCCTGGCTCACACACATGTCAATGTGGTTTTCGGGAGCCCAATATCAGTGTTTCCCAACGTAGAGCAAGGGGAACCAGGTCTGCCTAAGAGCTTAACAGAAGCAGGAGCTTTGCATCATCGTGTTTTGAGCCTTTCGCTCAACAAAGCAACTCCCTCATTTTGGAAAGCAGTCAGGCATCTCGAACTGACGGTTCAGGCTTGCCAAATTGTGCTGACCCCCGTGAGTCATGGGTTGCCTTTATTCACAAAATAAAGTGAGCCCTCACATGTGGGAACGAGGCCTCGCCGCGCACATCAGCCATTTTTCTCCCTCACAACAAATAAATGGTGGTGCAGCTTCTGCGAAGATCCCCCTATTTGCTGACAGGGAGGGAAGGTTCGGTACAAATCGGGTGCTTGGCGCACGTCGGTCCTGAGCTGCATACTTCGACTTGACCTCCTCAGTGACACCTGGCAATCTGAAACCGAAGTCCCGAATTGAAGCCTTTTCTGCCAGGTATGCTAACATGCTTCACAACGAAGGATTTGCTCAAATCTCTCAAACCCGGATGTACAAAAGTATTTTTCTCGGAGGTGCTTCATGTTACCCATCCGAGGCTCGCACGGCCACACAATCTTTGCTTCGCCCAGCTGTAGAACCTAACCTGCCCCACACCACAAAAAAAAAAAAAAAAAAAAAAAAAAAACTACCCTACACCACAAAAAAAGCAGGCCGCGCCCCGATTTTTGGGAGGGTGGCATTTCAAGAGTCTGCCAAAACCTGAAAAGAAAAGATCCGCAAGTACAGGGCCTACATCGTGGCTCCCGCGTACCCCCCGCATCGAGCTCTTTGTCGCCCTCACTTCCACGAATCCAAAAGACCCCCAAAGACCCCCCCCGGCTCGTCCCGGATTTCCTGGGTCCTCAAGATTTGAGAGGGTAGAATAAGGGTACCGGGATTGTTTTCCGGTTTCGTCGATTTCAGTAGGGGAACCCTCCCAAAAAGTTGGCAAAAAGGGCACCTAGCTGGACCTAGTTTCGCTTCCTATCGAACCCTCTGAGAGGGGCTCCGATCGAAGACGTCTCTCCAGCCTTCGGGCGCTTCAAAGTCCTCAGGGCGAACGGTTCGCGCCCTTCGGATCAGATTGGGGGCAGTAAGTCGTCAAACATGGGACTCCCCAAAAATCTCTTGGAAGTTTCAGGTTCGCCTTTTGAACTTCACCCTCAGTTTGGGAGAAAACGGCTCCCTCTGGTTAACGTACGAGACAAAGTACCCCAGGGTTTCCGAGCCATCTCCTAAAGGGAACCGCCAACAGGCGATCGTTTAGAAACCGCCCATCAATTCAACTTTTCAGTGGGAGACGTTTCCTGCGACCCTGTAAGGCTGCGCGACCGGAATCAGCAAACCTAACCAAATCATCGACTGGGGAAATGTCCAGTGACTCATCGACTTTTGAGTTGGGGGGGAAATTTCCAGTGACTCCTGTAGACCAAACCCAAGTTTTTCCAGCCGGATCAGCAGAAGACGGGGTTCGACAAACCTCGGGGGCTCCCACAGCGCGACTCGACGACTCGGCTCGACTCGACTCGGCTCGACTCCTCCTCCGGCTCGTCGAAGAGCTCAGCGTTGAGGCGCCCAGAGAGGTACGCCACCTGGCCATTGGGCGCTTTGAGGCGCGGGCGAAGGCCAAGGGAGGGGAAGGATGTGAGCTTCATCTAGGTCCTCCAGATTTGAGAGATTAGAATAAGAGTACCCATTTTTTTTCTGCAGTCTATTTGGAGTAGGGGAATACTCGCAACCAGAAAAGGCGTGAGAAAGGGCACTACTGGGGGACCTAGTCATGCCTAAGTCCCCAACAGCTCAAGGGCTGTTACGCTGGAGAAGGGCGGCCGAGGATGAAAAGTTTGGAAAAGAACTCAAGCCAACTTCAGATGACCCTAGCGTGGGACTGTGAGTTGATTCAACTTGTCGTCAAAGACAAGTAACTACTTAGCACTTGGGATGTGAGATGGGGTCCAAGTCAACTTGACTCGAAGCAGGTTTGGGAGATGTGCAGCCTTGTGGGATAAGTCGCCCATTTGTGAGGCTTCGCTCCAGAATCTTTTCGACTATGATCTACCTGCCAGGCGGAAAATGTGGATGAGGGGAGAAGAGGTTTCGCAGGAAGGCATGTTGATTGGTATGAGCAAGGGAGAGCATATGGCCATGGGTCAAAATCCCGTACCCCCTGTGAACATCCCATTCCCCACTAAAATAGGTTCTAAAATGGGTGGTGCTAGCCATATTGGTCCAAGACCTCGCCAGATGCGGGCAATGCTTCAAGTGCTCTCACCGGGGTCGCTGGATGTCCCTTAAGAATGCCAGTCGCTGGTGGCTTCCACTGAAACGGCAACTTTTGGAGGCTGCAAGAAGGGAAATGGAGGAGACCCTATCACAAGATTGCCCGGAAATGAAACCCAGGTTGAAAATACTCGCGGCTTCTGAAAAATCAAAGGAACGGGTGAATGGACAAGAAATCAACCCAGTCCGAAAACTAAGATGACTCGCACTGCCAAAAGTAAGCCCCCCCCCCCCCGACAAACCCAAGATGTCCTGTCCACAAGTACCGACACACATCAGGGATGAGCTGCAACAAAATCAGGAACGCAGCATCAAGTAGGACCGGGATACAATGCGAATGTTGAGGCATCCCCTCTAGAACGGGACACCCTCATCACAGCAATCCAAAATTAACCAATCCGGGGCCAACATAAGGTGCCCAAACCCAGTTTGCCAAATTCGAGCCTCATGCCCGCCCCGGCTGCACCGCTGCTCCCATCGCGTCCCCCTTTTTTTGCGCGGTTTTGCGCTGAAAATCTGGCCTGGAAAACTCGGCGAAATTCCTGGGGGCTCTGGGGGCACTTCTGGACTTCAGCGAAGGTCTGTACAGAACTCACGAGGGACTTGGATTCCCCCTTGCTTGGCAAGCTCGTCGGGGCCAGCGGCCCTTTTCCCCCAAAGCCGTCAAGGTTGCCCGAGGCAACGAGGCGAAGAGGCGAGCTGCTCGCAACTCGCGGTATGGAGATGAGTCCAAGCGACAGGCTCCAACTCGAAAGCAACCGCGGGGTCTTCCCTCCAAAAGCGGTCTGAGCCCCCCCCCACTAGAAGGGAACACCCCCCTTTTCATGAACCAAGGGTTGAGAAATCCGGGGTTCCCGTCCCCTTGGAGCGAGCGAGCCACGATGTTTTGTCTACATCTGCTCGCAGTCAGCTGTTCAGATCTGCAACGCTCTGGTGTCAGAGTGTGCGTCTAAAGGGCTGATGCAAAGCCGTTTCAAATTGCATCTTTTCAATTCTGCTAGTAAGCGCGATCACTTCAGCATAAGTTCGCGCGCCGCACGACTGCGCAGCGCAACACTTTGCTCAACGCCCTGCAACATCCCGCATATCATCGCAGCGTGATACTTGCACATGGCAGCGAACAATCCATGTTTTAGCCCAGCTTTCTTGGGCCCGGTTTTCTGACATGGCCATGGGTCAAAATCCCGTACCCTCAGTGAACATCCCATTCCCCGCAAAAATAGACCAAAATGGGTGGTGCACCTTCCACAAGATGGTACCATTGGTTTTGACCCACAGCCACATGGTTCAAAGCAGCAACTGCGCTGCGGCCATCCAACTCGCCGTCTTTGGGCGAGATTTTCTCGCGGCTCCGTCAGCGCCTGCCCCGACTCCTGCGCCGGCCTTTGCCCTTCCCACCCTCATCTTTGAAGACCGCAGGGCTCATGCAGGGAGCTGCGTAGCCTCTAGCATGCCACGGATCTGGACCAAGCCGTACCCTCCATGGTTTTTGGGTCTAGGGATGAGCAAAAAGGTCTGGCTTGGCCATGACTTGGGGGATGCACCCGAGTACAAGCCAGAGCCATTTGTTTGGTGAGCCGAGCGCATTTGCCCAATGGGGGGGGTAACTAAGGGGCAGGTACATGATACCAGCCCGTCCCCAGAATTGGGTGTGACTTTTCTTGTTGCCCAGATTCGGTACAGAGGCAGTGATTTCGCGATTGGAGCTTGAGCAGCCCAAACAACTCGCTTTCCAACAGCGGGCGCGGATGGATCCTCGTTGCGGAAGAAGACCCTTGGATGGACATTGAAAAACATGGAATGGATGTCACCACTTTTTGAGAGCACTCCAAGATGCATGGCCATATTGGGCGTGCAACATTCAAAACTTCTGCAGCTTCTCCAAACTGGTCCCCCCAAAAGCAACACAGTCCCCAAACAGCAAGGGTTGAAACCCAGTGAGCCCCGACGATTTCGAACAGATTTGGAACGCGGAAGAGGAAGTCCGCTCCAGGGTTGGGCTAAGTACTTCAATTTCTCCAAAACACTTGGTTTAAACCGCCTCCTTTGGGTGTCCCTAGCGGACTGCAACTTTTGTTCAACCCGATACGAGCCTACATCTGGTGCCAGAGAGGAACCGCCAAACCAAAAATCTGGAGCAAGGGAACCCAAACAAAAACTGGCTACCTAGATAGTCAAGTTGCTGCTACGTTTGAGTCACTGTTGCTGGTTTTCGGGGTAAAGTGCATTGGGGGGGGGGGGGGGAAATCAGCAACTGGCGATCCAGGTAGATCTGAGAAAGGGCACTTGGAGTGCCAAGTACAATCTCTCAAAGCTTTCGTCTTCCAAATCCGATCCTCAGCTTCCATGACTGGAGGGAAGGGTACCATTTGGTAGACCTTTCAAGAGGAGATCCCGAACCAAGACATCTCAATCAGGGCGGACTATGGCTTCACTTCTGCCATGGCCAAAGCTTACGCTTGACCTGTTGTGAAGTAAGAGGACCTAAAAAAAATGGCTCAGCCAGCCCTTTCACTTCCCCTTCAAACCAGCTGAAGGGCAATGTTATTAGTCCGGGGGTGTTCCCTCCAAGATTGGTCTGAATCCCCACTGAAAGGGAACACCCCCCAATCAAAATCAACACAGCGGTGCCAAAAAAACAGGCCAACAAAGGCCACACACCACCTTTCACCTCAAAACCACCGCACTCGCTCGCCCGACCCCGGTGAAACCGCTCCAATTCGATAGCCGAGGCGCCCTCGGCCCCAAACTGCACCTTCTCCTCGCGCCGGTCCCGGTTTCGCTCGGGGCGTGAAACCGCGCCAAAGGCTCCCCCTTGCAGTATGTCTAGAAGGGCCGAATCCAGATCTTTATGCCACCAAAAAAAATCCGGAGATTTATGATGGTTTAGTTACGTTTGATGATAATGTTGATGACTTTAATACAAAGTATCCCTGAAAACGTGCAAACAAAATCCCCACAAAAAAAAGGAAGGCAAAAAAACGGCTGCCTCCCAGATTCCCCGCCCATCGATTGGGGGTTCGTGTCGTTCTTTGAACATCACCTTCTGGGCTGGGGTAACGTTTCCAGGGGAACGCTGGCGACATCGTCATCGTCCTCTGGCGACATCGTCCATGGCTGATGGATGAAGCGCACGGGCACGTTTCCTCGGACACAAACAAACCAAACCAAACCAACCAAACCAACCAAACCAGCCAACCGGGCGACAGACACAGAGAAGCAGAGAGGCAGAGAGGCAGAGAGGCAGAGAGGCGGAGAGGCGGAGAGGCGGAGAGGCGGAGAGGCGGAGAGGCGGAGAGGCGGAGAGGCGGAGAGGCGGAGAGGCGGAGAGGCGGAGAGGCGGAGAGGCAGAGAGAGAGAGAGAGAGGGAGGGAGCGAGAGAGAGAAAGAGAGACAGACATGGCAGGAGTTCAAAATCATAGAAGGCTCCAGAATGTGGGTACTCTCCTTCTCAAGAATGCTGGTGATGCCGGCGATGCCCAGAAAGTGACCCCTTTCATGGAACCCCCCCCAGCCGCCATTTCTCTCGAGTTCCATGGGCCCCGTTCTCATGCTTGGCCCTTCCAGGTCAATATGTTAATTCGCAGGGCTCCTTTGGGAACATGGATGGCCCTGGACGATGAAACACCAAAAGGACATCTCTACGACCTGTATGCATAAGTGTCCTTTTTGGAAAATACCTGGACGGCCCTTCAACCAGAGCCATGAATGTTTCTTTACAAAAACAACCAACAAGGACATCTATGCGGTATGTTTGTAGGCTTCCGTCTCACGAAGAACGAGCCACGTCCTTTTGCTTCGCTTTCCCTTGGCAGCCGCACGCAGCTCCGGGATCCAGTGCCGGATGTACCTGCCCTCCTGGCGAACTGGCTGGTTCAACACGAGCCTCTGGCGGTTGCATCTTGGCTGCACTTGTAAAAATCATCCAAACGCAGGTCTTTTCTTTCGGTTTCCCTACAGGGATCCTTGCATTATACACCTGAGCATTGCAACTTGTAAATAGTGGTGTCCCTTTATTTTGGTACGGAAAAAGCCACATGTTTCAAATGGTTGCAAAACGTATCTTTTAAGGAGCCCTGCTCCAATTGGTGCTTTGGATGGTTGTTTTGGCGGTTTTTGGGTCCGAAAAGTTTCCCATTAACCTCTACAACAGCCAGGGGTTCATATTTTCAAAGCCCATTTGCCTTACCACAAGAGGAAAAATCACCTCACCTCACCACCGGCACCGTTGCGGATCAGCAAAAAAAAACTGTGCTGGTTGGTTCAAAAGCAGTGTGCTCATGTTGGTTGCTGCCAGATTTCCATGCTCAACATCAGTTTGAGGTTGTTATTGCTTCTGTTCATGGTAAGTGGGAACCAATCAATCCTTATGAGTTGCTGTTGCTTCTGTTCATGGCAAGTGGGAACCTGATTGTCAAACTACCTAGCTGCCCATCAGCCTCCATTTGCCATCCTCGTTTGCTCGAACAGGCAGCTGTACTGGTCATTCAGCAGTCTTGACCAGCGCTGAGTCGCAAGGGACGCTTAGGACGCGGGTCACTTGTGCTCGCTTCTCGAAATTGGGGAATGTGTCCCGGTTCAACCTGGACAGACCCATTCCGGGTGCAACCAAAAGTTTTCAGGACACGCGATAAATAGCGGATAGATCAAAGCTGTTTGAGATGGCCCCTGTTCCCGGCCTGGCCTTCTGATTTTTATTTGATTAAGTCGGCGGAAAATCGAAAATGGACACAAAAGCAGTCGCAAAACGCAAATTGATGTACAAATCCTACCTGCAATAAATAAGGCATCCCTAAGAACCGGACCTACGTGGCTCGCTGGTGTTGCCCCCACATCGGTGAGCTCGGCATGGGAACCTGCACCCACGAGACCGGGGTGCGCCTTCCATAGATTGGGGGATCCCTTCTCTACAGATTTGGGTCTGCAAAATGGCCCCCTTTTCTGGCGCTTTTGGGAAACCAAGACGAAACCAATAGGGGCGCCCTAATTTTGAGCCGCACGAATTGTCCCTTGTAACCAACCGTTCTCCCCCGCCAAGATTCCTTCTGAAAGTACAGACAGGTGCGCGTAACCGAAAGATTGCTAAACCCGGTCGTTGACTAGGCGGTTCTGTCCCATTTTACTAGATTCCACTTTGGGAGGAACACAACTCCTTTTCATCCCGTCCTTGTCATAGGTCGTGGACTGCCTGATCACCTCAGGTCAACAGAATCCACTCAGGATCCTTCCACCCTTGGCTTGGTGGTGAAAGGCATTCCAGCTTGAAACATGCCCCACTTCAAGTGAAGCCTTTGACTTTTGGTTCTACTAAGCTTGTCAGAAAGGTTTACACCAAGAGTTTTTACCATAATCCCCATGAAGTCAGGTAGCACCACCTACAGAAATTTGGGAACCCTGGTAATTGGAAACATGGACTAAACCTGCTGTCCCCCTGGTGGAATTTTGACCCATACCCATTTAGCCTTTTCTCGGGTTCTGAGCGCCTTTTTGTGGACCCTCGCATCTCGCATCTCGTGAGTCGCGTGAGTCGCTTGAGGGCCGGGCGTTGAAGCGATTCACCCGGCCCGTGGTCTGCCCGGCGGCGGCCAACCAGTTGCCTCCGACTCGCGGCTTCCCCCCCAAAGATGCCAAGAGCCACAGCCAAGCACTTTAATTGACCTCTGTCAAACTGGACCAAAAGCATGGAGCAACCAACCCAATCTTTCTGACCTTGAGAGTATCAACATGTCTAAATGAAACACACGCTGAGTATACCCCCATCCTTCAATTTGGGTCGCGAGTCACGAGAGGGACCCGTCACTTAACCTGGTCCTCAGGGAATGATGGAATGACCCCCTCTTTCTTTCTTGTTGGCACCCCTTTTTCGGGGTTTTAAAGAGAAACCACAAGGAAACCAACATTTAGGGGGCCCTAAAAAGACACAGACCCAAATTTGCCTTGAGCATCCCAAACGCTTCATTCCCCGCACCAAGTCAATCCCCTACATGGTGTGTCTGACAACAGACCATTGATTTTCCCACAACTCCAAAAGATAGCCTCGAAGCGCCAAACTTGGGACGGATCCGACCCTTTTGCGGTTGGAAAAAATGATGGAATACCGAAAAACATGCCTCTCAACAAGTCATAAGAAGTGCCAACCAAAGGGGCTTCTCAACCTGGTCACAAGGGAAAGCCGCCTGTCTGCCCCGCAACAGACCTTCCTTGCGCAAAACTCAGCGCGCGGCCCCAGTTGGAGGCGACGTCATAGTCCAGCAAGTAGCTCCTGGGCGCGGGAGGCGCCCACCCAACGGCCTCAAAGAAACGAAAAAAAATCTTCGGGTGGGCCATGGTATTGGGTAACCCCCCCCGCGCACTTGTTGGTGGTCATATGCGATATTGTTGGCAGCCATACCGTTTTTTTTTTTTTTTCCTTCCTCCCCGAAAAAACATGGTATTGGGGCCATGGTGGGCCATGGTATTCTTGGTTGAAGAATTACAATGCTGGGCCTTGGGATTGGAAAAACCCACCCACCCCCTAGAGTTAGCAGCCGGTCAACTTGCTTGGCCCAAGGAATGACAGTCCGGCGGATCTCTAACATGCCTGGTTGATTAATAGGGGGATACCAGGAAATGATTCATCCTGGCTTTTGTTCGGGTGGCCACCGTGCTGCTTTGGTTGCTTAAAACCTGGTGGTCACTTGTTGACGTGTCGATATGTTGTTGCAATGTGGTTGGTTCTGCGATGATGTTATAAAGCGAGGTTGCTGCCTTCCACATTGTTTGTTCATCTTCACTTGCAGCACCTGGAATTCGGTCAACCTGTGAGTTGCAATGACCGGGAACAAAGTGAAACACGGGAAAACCCATCACGGCACACCAATCACACACCAACAAGGTCGTTTAGCCAAATGGGTGTGTGTGTGTGTGCCAACCCCAAACATAGTGGGCTTTCCCTTTGCTCTTCCTTTGAACCTAGACCAAAACGAGTACCAACTCTCAACATGCCTCAAGATCTTCGGGCTCTTTCGGCTGCGAGGTCGAACCCAACCTCGTCGGGCGCCATGAACAACAAGTGGCAGGGGAAGTCTATGGCTGTGTCTTTTGCTTGGAGCTGGTACTCTGGTTTCGGTGATCTGAAAAAATATAAAGGAAAACCTTCATTCTGGTTGTCTGTCAAAAGAGACACCCATATAATGAAGTCCGTTCAGTCATAGGTCAAACGATGTCCTGGAAACACAGGTTCTGCATGGCTTTAACATGAGTGCAGAACCATCATACAGCCCCGTGGTTTCCTTTGCCAGGGAAGCCGGAAAACCCTGGTCGGCGGGTCTGTCTTTTGGAGATCTTTCAATGCCAAGAAGGTGTTTTTTGAGATGTCCGACGCAAAAACCATTTCATGATTTCAAGAAGCCACACGCTTTCGGGGATAACAATAATCTGTTCATACACGTCTGAGACACACCCAACATGGGTACCCTTGTGCGTTGCTTTCAACGCTAAAAGGAAAAGACCCGCATTCTTTGGGGGGGAAGGTCCAACCTAAAAGAAGACATTGACAGACCCGCGCCCAAATGCTCGCTCCAAAGGCTCCAAACCTCCGGCTGAGGGCACGGGCTCGAACCACTCGGCGCCGTCGCGCCAGTCCAGGCCCATGTCGAGCGCCAGAAAGGAGGCCACGTTCTCAGGCGCCGGCGCAGGCAGCGAGTCCGGGTTGGAACATCACGTGGCGCTGGGGAAAACCAAATCGGGATCCCGCCGTCCCCCCCAAAAAAAGAAGAAAAGCCCAGAAACCAATCCCCCCCCGCATCCCCCACCCCAAAAAAGAACAAAAGAAACCTTGAAAACCCCAAGAAAATTAAAAAGCAACAGGATGTTGAAATCTTTGGGCAAAACCTGTTGCCCCAAATTCACCCGAGGGCACAGCGAGGATTGCGCGCCCCGGTGTTTTTCCCCGCTAACGTCGGACCTGTAGGGCCACCAGTTGGGGAAACCCCTCCAATCAGCTGCCCTCTTGGTTTGGATTTGAAATACCTCAAGAGCCACCGGCTCAAAGCCAACCACCAATCCAAACCAAGTTTTCGGTTTGATCCAAACCAAAGAAAGGGGACGGGACAAATCACGCGCTGTAAAACTAAAGCAAGAACAAACAACAAAAGGAACCGCAGGGCTGGGCTTCGGTCGCTCCTTGCACGTCTCCCTTCCCAGCTTCCCCGCCCCCCCCCCGGGCCGCGCACCTGCCGGCCGCGATTGGACATGAAGCCAGTTGCGCCTGAGTCGTTTGCGCAACACCTGACAGAGCTGTCCCTTGCCCCCAGCCTGCGGGAAGCCAAAAGGAGGGTTCAACAATGCAGGTGTAAGGTGTGGGCCAATGTTCATCGTGTCCAACTGGATTTTGGTGAACCTGACTCAGCTTCCTAGTGGTAGTTTTGGGGTCGGCCAAACAAAAACAGGAGCCGCCCAGATCAGGCGAATGGGCAGTGGCTCTGCAAAAGTTCCACCCTCCGAGCCGAGTGGCAAGAAATCAACCAGACCCCTCCATCTCAATCCGATTGCCACGTTCCACACCCATCTTCCAACCACCAAAAAAAAACAAAAACCAAAGGGAAGCTAAAATGGAAAAGTCACAAGTTACAGGTTAGTGGCTTGCCTGGAGGTGTTCTACCAACTGTTTAGAGGACACCACCTAAACCCGGCTCAGAAAATGTGCCACAAAAATGGCAAGATGGGCGTTGGAGATAGCGACAGGTGAAAATGATGGAAACGGATTCGACCCTTAGCACGTAAGCGAACACCGGACTGTTTGAAGCAACCTCCCCCCCCCCAAACTAACTGGAAAAAATGGAGAAGAAAAAAACAAAACGCCTCATTGCAGCCGGCGTGATCTCTTGGGTCCTTCCTGTCACAAGGCCCAACAGCTGACAGCAGATTCTGGCAATGTGAGCTCAGCTTGGCCATGGCACCAACACATCGCTCTTGGAGGAATCTTGTTTTGGGGGGGACCCGCACTGCCGTGGACACTTGAAGGCGATGTTCGCATCTCCCAAAGAAAGAATAACACCCCAAAACAAGCAGGTTGCGAAGAGTATACTTTCGCATGTGAACCGTTTGGACCACTCCTCCCTTTCGAGTAGTTGGAAAAGTGAGTGCTCGCTTGCACCCGACCAACACCCCAACCAAGAAAGCTTGCCACCGAGCTGCGCAGCTCTCGCATGTTGGCGTCCACTAGGGGGAACCCTGTCCTGCAGAATCCCAAAATCAACAAAGCGAACCCGCCGTTGGGTTATGATTTTTGGGACTTCCAAATTAGTTTCAAGGTGGCATGGAAGCAGAAACCCCCAAAAGGGGGGTAAGTAGCTTAGGAACACGGTTGTTTTTGCGGGACAAACTGGGCTTTGGCGGCAGACACACTTTGTCCATGGTAGAGGAGCCTGTTTGGTGCCCGACCCGAACAAGTTGTCTTTGACCTGTGAAGGATTTCCCTAAAACTATGGGACACCCCCCCCTATCAGTCGTTTTTACTCCTGGGTGCCCAACCAAGGGCCTTGCACGGTGTTCAACTGGCAAAACATGCTCAACCAAATCGCCGATTTCGTTTCCTGCCAACATGGGGTTGCTTGCAGTTCTCAGAACCGGTTTTGGTACGTCACCCCGAAATGATGTTTCCCTGAGGCCAAGGATACCGCAGGATACCCTTTTCACCCAGGCAAACCAACAAAAACCAAAAAAAACAGTGCCAGAAGAACCTTGGACCTGGGCTCTCAGATCCCCCGCTAAAAGTGACTAACTTTTGGTGGGTTAAATGGAAACCACTAAACACAAGGCTAAAAAGCTCAGGACCCGGATGGCTGGGCGCCACCAAGGAACGGGACCCCACGCCCTTTTTTCGGGCGTCCAAAAGCCCCCGCGTACGATTCAGACCGCGAGGCGTTCAGAACGCCGTCCTGCCCTCCGCCCAGAGCTGGAACGCCTCCTTGTCCGACTTCCAGGCCTTCGAAAAGGCGAACCAATCGCCCCAAAAACCCAGCGACAGTGACTGAAAAAAGCTGGGCCATCTAGGTGGCTGTGAAGTAAAAACAAACCAGCAAGCCTCACCTAGGGGTCTGGAAAAAAAGGATGTTCAATGGGTGGGCTCCCAAAAAAATGCAAAATGACACATCCTGTGTTGGGTGTCCTTTGAATTTGACTGCCGGCTTCCCAAACAGGTTGCAACTGTGGTTACCGGCCACCCCCGGGTAACCCCAAACCCCGATTTTGTTGGTTTCATGAGTGATGAGTTGGCTGAAAGGAAAGCCCACAAAAACCGATGCACATCCGTCGTATGACAGACGGAAGCCCCTTTTTGATATAAAGGGCATCTTCCGCGATTTCTGGTTTTTTGGGGGGGGGGCTATGAGACACACAAACACAGACACAGAAACAGACACCAGACACGGACACAGACACGTCCCATATGTCGGGGGCCGGCAGGCTTGCTGTTGTTCATCCCCCCTGTCCCCAAAAAGGGGTACGTGCCCAGTGAAAAATGCGTACTTTCGCTTAAGATTGGCAACGCCCGGACCCCACGTCCGCCTGGTTTCCCCCTGGAATCTCTTATGCGAAATCGGCAGACCGAATGATTGAAAGGTATCTTCCTACCTCTTTTTGCAGGTTGCATGTCAAAAAACCTTTGCACCAAAACATGGCGTGCCCCTGACTATTTTGCCAAAAGAACCTGGCAACATCAGGGACCGATGTAACCTGGCGAACGACTCCTCTCGCCGAATGGCGGCTCTGCCGCCGCCGAGGCCATGCAGCTGAAAGATCTTGTTGCCTGAGCGAGTGGCCCCTTGGTGCGGTCGATGTAAAACCCTCCGCAGGCGTTGCTGAACTTGTGGGAAATGCGGAGAGGACCCAATACCTCATATATGGCCATGGTTCAAAACCAATGGTACCATTTGGGATAGGTGCACCACCCATTTTAGAATCTATTTTAGTGGTTGGATTGGGATGTTCACTGGGGGTACGATTTGGCTTTTGACCCACACCCATACCAGTGTAGGAGGTAGGCAATCAAAGCGCCTTTAAGACAAAAACAACATGTGCACTGCGGTGACTTGGATCCACTAGGACAGAGGCCCAGATTTCGTTCATTGCTTCCCCAAAGATTGAGTGGCACGCAGACCTTCAAAAAGAAAAGCATAGCCGATATCTTTCCCTTTCTATGCTTTTGCTATTGCAAACGACCACGCTCCTGCAATGCCCGCCCCAAAAACACCTGAACGTAGATGACATGCGACTCAATATCCTCCGTCAGGCAAGACAGGCCTGTGTTGGAACAATTGAACAGTGGCCTGAGCTAGCTCTATGCTATTCAAACACGTGCAACACTGCCCTTTTCTTCTGACTTGAAGACCATCTATTGACGGAAGGCCACCGCTGTCCGCGATGTACTTCAGATCAGCCTGTTGAATCGGACGCCTGCTTCGGGGACGTTTGCTGTCCAGATCGTGGCAAGCAGCTCCTGCGCAAAGCTAGCGTAGTGCACCACACCGTGCCCTTGCCCAATTCGAGAACCGCCCGCTATTGAACAGGCACCCACTCGTCAGCCACCATGCTAGTTGCGGCACGTGATATCCTCCAGGCACTGCTTCGTTGGCTTTTGTTTGCGCACTGCGTGATTCTGCGACGCGCAGCCCTGACCGCCCTGACCGCCCTAGCCCTCCCAAAGCCAAAGCCTCAACCTCTTGCAACTTGCCCCGCTGGCTCTCAACAAGTCCTTTGACAGCCGTTTGCAGGTGTCCTCGATCAGGTCGGAGTCAGTGGCGTGCCCTTCCGCTGATCTTTGCGACGTTGGCCTTGGCTGAGATCAGATCGAGCACGGCGCTGTCTCCACAGGCACGTTCGTGTTCTCGGCCATGCGTCGTAGCACGCGCAGGTGCGAGCGCGCTGACCTGATTCTGTTCGGGGCTGACATCTCGCAATCTTTGGCGGAGGTGCTGCGCAGCCACTTTTCGGAGTCTATGCTGACGTCTTGCTAGGCGCCGGTGCCTGTAGCCAAGAGGTTCGATAGCATCCACCACCTTGTCGTTCTCGCGAAGGCGCTCGGCGCCCAGCCCCCTCACCTCACGCCTCCATGGATGAGTAGGACGGCGAGGCAGTCATCGACCCATGGATCATGACCCAGCTCGCGTTCGCCATCGAAACCGAGTTCGAAGACTTCTGTTGCGACAACTCTCCATCGATAGGGTCGAGGATTGCCGGCCGCAACACCGCGCAGATGGTTGTATAAAGCCTTTTCACCACCAGGGTTCGCAGCAGCTGCGCACTGCTAAGATGTAATGCTGGCCTTGGGCCAAAGCGCCAAAGCGGTCCCTACGTACAGAAGAAATATTCCCTCGGTGTCAAAGAAAGCGGCCCTAAAACCACATTCTCCACAGGCATGGAGAGCTATGCCGCAGCTTTCGGTACATCCCCCAAGGGCAAGGGGCCATGCTTCGCAGCGAAGAAGCGGTAAAAGTCCCGCCACATCCTCGAATCGGAAGGGAAGAAACCGCTCTGTGGGGCGGAAGAGTGGCATGTTTTGCTTGAAGGAAGTCGGGGGAACGACAACATCTTCCACATGGAAACCACCTGAGAAAACAACCTAGATGAGTATCTACGATACAAACACTCATGAAGGTTAGAGAAAACCAGGTCCTGGGTGCCTCAAGTCGGGAACAGCCTGGGCAAGTCCGATGTTGGGTATTTGTGGCCAGGCAAGGGAGGCCTCGTACCCGAGCTTCCAACGAAATCAATCCTGAAATTGACCATCTCCAGCCATGAAAGCTGACAGAAGGGTTCAGGAAGACTGTCTTGGAATGGCCTGGCCACTTCTGATTTGGTGGAAAGAGGGAAGGTTTGGTCCGCCTCCAGGTTTGACTCGCATGGGCGTGTTTGGAAAGCCCGGGACTTCTCATGAAGATCATAATATCTCTTAACAAGTTTGGCCCATGTTGCTAACGTCGGATTTCCCCGGACAGGATTCAGGGCGTCCGGTTCAATCTATAGGGGGGTCCCTTAACGAGGGTCCGAAGTCCGAAGCGTACAACGAACCCGGAACCATGCGGGCAAGGTTCAGCTCGAAGAGGACCCAGTATGTGGACTTGTTCGCCTAAGGCGTGGCGACAACTCGCGCAAAAAGTGGAACCGTCGTCTCCATCGCCCTTTACAAAATGGAGTGGGGGTCAATACCTGATTTGTTTAGGAAGGATTGCCCCAACATGGTGGGTAGATGATTCTGTTGAAGGGTCCTAGGGACTCCGGGAAACGCTTGCCACAAGAAAACAGAATGCCGCCAGCTCAACGACACCTTTGGGAATATGCACATTTGGCTGTGGGTCAAAATCAATGGTACCATTTGAGGGTAGGTGCACCATCCATTTTAGTCTATTTTAGTGGGGATTGGGATGTTCACAGGGGTTTCCGGGATTTTGACCCATGGCCGTTTAGGGACCTGCGGGCGTCTCTGAGCGTTGTCGGCCAGGGAGCCACGCGCTCCTTCTCGTACTCCCGGATCTGTTCAAAGACCTCCCATCGGTCGGCGCCGGCGCCGCCAAGCTTCCCCCCCCACAACCAACCCCCTTCCCCGCCCCGACAAAAAGGCGAATTCCCGCCCCCCCCTTTTGAAGGGTCACGGAGACAGGTGCCTTGCAGCCCAAGCTTGGGCCTTTTGGAAATCAGATGGCCTGACAGCTCCATTGGAATCTGTTCGAGTTTGTCCCAGCCCCAGTTTCTAGGTTCGAGCACCTCCCTCTGCGATCCTTTCGTCAACCAGAAATGTTGCCTCGGGCTGTGGCGTTCTACACTTTCGAAAAAGGCCAACTTCTCTTTCGACACAATGACGTTGCGGGGGCAACCCAAAAGGGGGCCAATCCAACAAATAAACATACGTTCATTTTAACGCGCCGTGTGAATTGCTCAGGAAAAGCTCAGATGTGTCGGAAAACCCTTTTCGATGCAACCACGGCTGGACTTACCTAGTGGAGGGGGGGTGGACCGTCAGCCTCCAGTGATCTGGACCTCTACACTGAAGCATTCGACAGGTTTCCGCCATGTGCAAAACACAATGCCCCAGATGTTGCAAGTAAGCCATGGAACAGGGGGAAGCCGCTGATGTACCGTGCTGCAAACTGCTGATGCCCCGCTAAAAGCGACTAACTTTTAGTGGGTTAAATGGAAACTCCCACTAAACACTAAAAAGCTAAAAAGCTAAGGGGATGGCTGGGAGCAACGAAGTTTTGTGGTTGATGGCTGACTTGCAATGACGAACGGACCGGGCATCCACCGTACCCAGTCGACCACTGTGCCCAGTCGAAGCGCCGAA
The DNA here is from genome assembly GCA_963377175.1 of Effrenium voratum. Taxonomy (NCBI): domain Eukaryota; class Dinophyceae; order Suessiales; family Symbiodiniaceae; genus Effrenium; species Effrenium voratum. The sequence continues at coordinate 80,842 of CAUJNA010003837.1, read as the reverse complement.
GCGCCTTGCCGGGGGACACGCAGCCGTGGGCCAGCCAGGGCGCCAACTTGGTGGAGTAGTCCTCGGACGAGCCGCGAAGTCGACCACGGATTAGGGCTCCATTCATAGGTGTCCTTTTCAGCCAAATAGATGGCCCTGGTAGATGATTAAGCCACCAAGTGAAACCAGGGCCATCTATTTTTCGACCAAAACAACCAAAAAGGATATCTATTCCATTGGTTTCGTGTTGAAGCCCTATGTGGATTTGAGTTGGGTTGGGAAACCTTTTGGCGTTTGGCCCAAATCTGGGGAGTGAGGTTCGAATCATTTCGCATACCCAAGTATTCGGAACAGTTGGCACATATTGAAGATTTCCAAAAAAGTGGGTCCAGTCACAATTGGGGCTCCATGTGCCGAACTGATTGATTGGTGGCCTGGATTCGGATTTTGAAGCCCTAATTCTGGCAGGTCAATGAAAAATACTACACCCAAGGCCTCCAAACCACCGATCCAAACCAATGCGTGGTTTTAAAGGGACACTAAAAGGAACATCCACGACATTTTTGAGGCTCCGATGCCTAAAAAATCGGTTCGACCCATTTGCAGGAAAGCTGCGGATTCAATTGGTCCGACCCCAAACTGAGTTCTCAACTCCGATTCCAATTTCTGGGAATGGCAACTCGCCGAACATCCCCTCACAAAGGCAAGGAAGCTGACACATCCGTGTGTCTCTTTATTGCGAACATCGACTGTTTGGGGCCATGCCAAAGGCAAAAACCGGAGGAAACCACGCGGTTCTCCTATTTTGGGACACATATGGCCCAAGGCTTCCGTTGCAAGCCAACATCATCCAACGCAAAACTCGGTGCGTTGCAGCCCAAAAAGCGGCTTTTCCCGAATACATTGTTGTCTCAAAATGGACTATGTTTTGGGTAGCTTCCCTCCCAACACAAATTCGCTTTGAGAACCCAGGACTGCATGCCATTCCCCTTCTTTTGATTTACCTGTAAAGCCGACCAAAGGTGGGTTCGCCAGAAGCAAGACACACCCATGGGTATGAATCTTCATTGACCCGAAATAGTGGACACCAGAATTTGGTTCCCGATTTATGTCCATTGCAGGGTCCAAAGGGACACTTAGAATCGCCTTCTGGGCGTGTCCATTTTTTTTTTTTTTTTTTTTGGGGGGGGGGGCAAAAATGGGCTCCTGTTGGTGTCCCTTTAAAAAATAAACAAAAAATAAACAAGAATACAATAAAAATAAAAAAAAAAAATATAAATAAAAAACTAATAATAAATTAAAAAAAAAAAAAAAAAAAAATTAAAATTAAAAAAAAAAAAAAACAAAAAAAAAAAAAAAAACCACCATAAAAAGGGGGGGGACAAGCCAAAAGGGGGGGGCAACCCACAAAACGCAGAAAAAAGCCTCCCAAGAAAAGGGGACAGAACCATTTCCACCAGCGCCCGCGGTGAAATTGGTCCGCGCCCTGAGCGCCGGGCGGGGGCCCAGCAATCGGGCCGTTGCGGGGTGCGAAGTAGCTGGTAGCGGGGCCAACCGCAATCCGTGTCGAAACCTTGGAATCGAATGGGCGCGCGGAAAGCCGTTTGGATTTGTTTGAGCGCACTTGTCAAGGTTGCTTTAAAAGGAAAACTTGCTTTAAAGGAAAACCGCGGGAGAAAACCAGCCAAGGCCTCCTAGGTTTTGAAACACCCATTCAAGGGCAACCAAATGAAAATGAAAGGGGAAAGTAAAGGGACAACGGAAACTAGAGGGAAACCACGTGGAAAACAAGAGAAAACACCCTGTGCTGGGGTCTTCCAAATTCAAGACAATCCCACTGGAACCCACAAAATTAGGGTTCCGTCCTCGTTTATCAAGAGCATGTTCAGGTATTTTGGAGGCATAGAAACTGTGTATATATAATAAGATATATGCCACTTAAGGGGTGATTCGGAACGGATATGTATGAGACATTCCAAAACATGCCTTCAGTTCCCGTACAATGGGGGAAACTCGGGGACGGAACGCCATGTGAGAAATTGTGTGAGTCCCGATTGAAGAGGGACTGGTAAAAAGTTTGACCAAACCAAGCGAGGCCTGTTGAAACCCTGTTAGGGAAGATACCAAGAAACAACAACATAATAACTATATTCGAGGTCTGCTAAATACTGAAGAATAGCAAACCACATGCATGAGGTTTGGTCAGGGACCATCCGCAATAGACCAGTGCTTGAGCGACAAACCTCTCCCGGCATGGCGCATGTTTCGCCTGACGTCCTCAAAGAGTGTAAAGTCCACGAGCTGGTTAAAAGTGCGGCAACCTTCTGTCGGGAAGCAGGCTATATGCAAATTCTACAATGATTCAAAACCTGAAATAAGACTTGGATCCATTTCCAAGCAACGCAAACCTCAATGGTGAGATCGTTTCACCAGCTATAAAATGGCCTTTGAAACCACCACAAAACAGGGTGTCAACTCCAAAAAGCGGCAGACTCGGTGTTCCTGTTAGTATTCCTTTACCACACAAGGGAAAGGGATACCAACTCCAAAAAAGGGGCAGACCCAAATCGGATCAAAGATCTGCCCCAGCCAACCTCCGTCCATGCGAGCGGCAGGTAGTGCCGCAGCCTGGCCAACGCCGCCTCCTCGCGAGCCAGGTGTGGGTGGGGTGGGCCCCCTTGGGAACGACCGAGGCACCGTTTGGACGGGTTGGGCCGGGGGTGAGATTTCAAGCGGTTTTGGCGGAAAAACAACTTGGAGGGGTCTGTCCCTCATAAATGGATGGTTTAAGAACGGGGAGGAGGCCAGATTTGACGGGGTGAACGATTTGGTGGAAGAAGCAAACTTGGAGGGGTGCCGCGTAGATTTTGATGGCTGTTTTTCGACCAAACCTCGAATATGCAACTAATCATTGCAACCGTTGCACTCGTGATCAAAGATGACCGCAAGGAGTTTCGAAGAGTTGTTGATTCAGGTTCCAACCTCCATGACTGCCATAAGAACCCTCCTGGGAAAAATCGGAATTTGCCCGAGCCTGAAAAAGCAGCGTATGGTCCCGCGGCTGCTTTATCACCAAGTGGAGTAGAGCGGACATCCCTCAGCCATTTCCCACAATCATGTTTCCCAGTCTCCGGACGAACCTCCAAAAAGAAACATATGCCCCCAGATGACGAGTGTCTTCTCTTGGTTTCCCATGGCAAGACCCAACGGCACCCTTGCCCATCCCCACCTCCCCCATCCCTCAACCTCCCCCCGCCCCTCCCCCAAGGCCCCCAGTCCTCCCCTCCCTCAAAGTGCAAAGCCGCCCCCTCCACCTCCGGAGGCTCCACTTGTTCCGGGTAGGGCAGGTCCTGGCCCAGCAAAAAAGAACAAAGCGCGCCGGGCCGGGGTCTGTGAGAATTGGAACAAAAAACACCTGCCCCCGTTGGTGTCCTCTTGGGAGACGGAAGAAGTCTATTTGGCACCAATGGCCGAGCTCATCTTGTCGAACTGCCATCCCCTTTTGTGTCCTTTTGGGAGACATTTAGCTCACATTGCTGAGCCCATTTGGTCAAACTGCTCCCTCTGGATTACTTGCAAACTGCTTGCCGAGCACGAAAACAAAGCTGCAGGACCTTCTAGGCGGAACCGACAGTGAAACGAGCCAGGGGAACGCACAACTGCCAATGAAAACAAGAGTCAAGCTTTTGCTGGTTGGACAGCTTCAGATTTCTGGGTGAAACGGGGCCTGCCTTTTAATACGGTCGGTCTTAAGGCTCCTATCGACTGGTTTTCGTTTGTTCTTTCTTTTGTTATCTCTTTTTCTTCTTTCTTTATTCCTTCCTTCTTTTCTTCTATTTTCTGTTCTTTTCTTTTTCTTTTCTTTTCTTGCTTTCTTTCTGTCTGTTCTTTCTTTCATTTATTTTATCTGCATTTCTTTTCTTTTCTTTGCTTGTCTTTTCTTTCTTCTTTTTCACCCTTCGCACCGCCGAAAGCGGTGCGAAGGGTTCTTCCGCAAAAACTGGTGGCAATTACGCAAGTACAGTTGCACTGAGCAAGTGGCAACAGCGAGTTACATCGGAGGTCGCTAGAGCAAGCTACATGAGAAAGATACACCAGAGGGTTGCAGAGCAAGTTGCACTAGCAAGTTGCGTGAGAGATTGCTTGAGCGAGTTACACTAGCGAGTTACATGAGAGATTGCTTGGGCGAGTTGCGCAAGTAGGTTACATGAGAGATGTCTTGAGCAAGTTGCGCAAGCAAGTTACCCAAGGATGATACACGAGAGGTTTGCAAGGCAAGCTACACAGAGCAACTTACACCAGCATCGGAGGTCGCTAGAGCAAGCTACATGAGAATGATACACCAGAGCAAGTTGCACTCGCGAGTTGCATGAGAGCGAGCTACACAAGCGAGTTACATGAGAGATTGATTGTGCGAGTTACACTCGCGAGTTACATGGAAGATTGCTTGAAGCAAGTTACGCAAGGATGATACACGAGAGGTTACCTGTGATGTTTGGATAGAGTAGCACAGTCAAATGAATTCGCGCGTGAAAGAAAGAAAGTAAAGCTCGACACGTGTAGTTGTTTCTTTTACGGCGGCGGGCCTGCACCAACTTGTTGATCGGGAAATCGACCCTCTGCGTGGATCGGCGTGGTCGATGTTAAAAATCACTCAGGACTTTTACTACTTTTCAACATTCCCAGTCGACCCTCTTCACACAATAGCGCCGCGGAGGTTTCATGGCTAGCCACGCCGCCTCAGCGACCAGAAAGCTCAGCTCCTGGATTTCAAAAAAAAGGCCTTCCTTTCTCAGGATAGAGTTCCCTACTCGCATGCTTTCCATGCAGGCAACCTCGACACTGCCAGGCCTGCCCTGCCCGGCCCAACTCCCAGAACCCGGAGCTTGGTAGGCAGGACATTGAAGAAAGCAAGGCAGAGGAGAGCTCGAGCAAAAAAACGTTGAAGAAACAAGGAAACATTTGTTTAGGGCTTGGGGCTCTCCATTGGACATGTCGTTCTGCCGTTCGGGGCGAAGAAAAGCGAAGAACTTAAAGGGGAAAGCAGGAGACTCTTTTGGGGTTTAGGCTGTTTCCTGGCACTGAAGCAACACGCGTTTTGTAGCCGAGGTAGGTGGCGCACGACCTCTCAAAGGCGCTTCAACCGGGAAACGGCTTGTCCCCTTAGCTGCGTTCTGCGCCTGAGGCCCGGCCGGTTCCACACACGAACCGCGCTCGCCGGGCCCTTGGAGTGCTCTTGGAGCACTAGCTCTGAAATCCACGCGCCTGCTTTTGTCGGATGACAAAAACAAGAGAGGCAGAGACGAAAGCGAGAGAAAAACGAAAGAAGAAAAACAAAGGCTCGGGCGACCCGGCGGCAGCTCTTACAGTCCTGCGCCCGGATGCGAAGCCCACGAGCCGCAGCAGACAACAAACTAGGTCTTCAAGCAGCACGAAGAAGCAAAAGGCACCATGCCTGGGAGGTGGCGCTGTGATTTCCTCGAAGGGATGCTGGGGCCAAGGGCGAAGAGCTGATCGTGGCTGGCGTCAAAGTTGAAGTCTGCAGCGTCCAGCTTCTCGATGCTCTCCACCTTTGCACACTCCTTCTGCACGCGCAACCCGTCAGCGAGCAGCGGGTCAACCATTAGCATGCCGCATGCCCTTGCGAGGCAAGTTGCTCCTTGGAATTGCCAAGGAGAGTAGAACCCGGGCGTCTGAAGCGTCACGCCCTCAGGCAGAAGGCCAACTGCGCTCTGCCCGTCAGTCACCTTGTTGCCCTGGTGCTCCATTCAAGTGGCGGGGCAGCGGCCGTGTCCTGAACGGTGACAGCAGGAGCGGGAGCCGACTGTGGAATTGTCCGACATCCTTTGCGCTCCGCAGAAGCCGCTGCGCTGACAGACTGTCGCCGAGGCCGCGTTCGCACAAGAAGACCACCCTGTTTTTTCTTTGCCGGGCTGGTGGCGCTGGCCTACCGCAAGGGTCTTTTGCGGGGCCGAACTGCGCGCAGAAAATTGGCTTCTGCGACTCTCTGCTCAGCCTGCAGGAGTCCAGCGGCTCCAGGCAGACTGCGAGAAAGCCTTCCGGCACCAGCCAAGCTGCGCCTGTTTCTCGCAGTCTTTTTCGCGGCGGAAGGTCATGGGCGCTTTACTGGGTTGGCATCCCTCAGCTATGTCGGTTCCTTGACCTTTTGCCCCGAAGCTGCCGCTGCCGGCCCCGCGTCGCTCCAGTCCACGTCAGACAACACCTCATCCTGACCGAGGGCTTTTTGGGCAAAGCTGGAAAAGCTTGCCGCTACCGTGGAGAGCATGAAGGCGCAAGCCTGAAAGCTGAGAGACCCCACGCAGGCCCCGCTGAGGACTTTTACTACTTTTCAATATTCATGATCAACCCTCGATCGATGTCGAAAAAACTGAGGACTTTTAATACGTCCTGCGGTCGCGGATCGACCCTGTCTGCGTGGATTGGCGTGGTCGATGTTGAAACATGTTATTTGTTGGTGCAGCCAGCGGCCTTGCGCACGAGCCCCCCCTGGTCCAGCGACGGTCTAGGCTTGGCAGGAAGAATCTGGCGAGACTGCGCACGTCAAGTTGTGCAATTGCAGGCTTCTGGATGCAAGTCGTACCAGCAAGTTGTAGCAGATTGAATGCTTTCGGGCCACCCGTCTTCCATTTTTAGCTTTATACCTGCAAGTCAACCCGTCTGCTGGTGAGAGCAAACATGATCCAATACATGCAGGTTTATGTTTTGGGAAACCACCAGGGGTCTAAAAAGAAAGCAGTTCCCCCCGCCCCCAGTTTTGGGTTTAGGAAACAGCGAATCCCAACCTGGGAATTCCTGTCCGGCCCCTAAATGACCCTTTCGACAAAAAAAAGGATGGGTTTCCCTGGCTTCATGGGGCAAACCAATCACCAGCGAAACCCATCGATTTCCAACCAAACCAACCGGATCAAAAGGATGCCTACAGCTATGAGCCGTAACAACAGGCAGGCACCGAACCATAGCATCTAGTTATTTATTCTATTTAATAATAATAAAAAAAATAATAATAAAAAGAATAACTAGAGGACGATTGGCCCGAAAGCATTTTCCCCCAAGCGCTTCCCATCATGTGCTTTTCACGATGCAACAGCTTCTTCAAAGCAGGCTCGTGCAACTTGGCCCTATGTAACTTGACTCTATGCAACTTGGCTCTGTGTAACTTGACTCATGCAACTTGGCTCTGTGCAACTTGGCTCTGTGTAACTTGGCTTTGTACAACTTGGCTTTGTGCAACTTGGCTCTGTACAACTTGGCTCTATGTAACTCGGCTCTATGTAACTTGGCTCTATGTAACTTGGCTCTATGTAACTTGGCTCTATGTAACTTGGCTCTATGTAACTTGGCTCTGTGCAAGTTGGCTCTGTGCAACTTGGCTCTGTGCAACTTGGCTCTATGTAACTTGGCCCTATATGGTAACTTGGCTCTATGTAACTTGGCTCTATGTAACTTGGCTCTATGTAACTTGGCTCTATGCAACTTGGCTCTATGGTAACTTGGCTCTATGCAACTTGGCTCTGTGCAACTTGGCTCTATGTAACTTGGCTCAACTATTGGCTAACTTGGCTCTATGTAACTTGGCTCTATGGTAACTTGGCTCTATGGTAACTTGGCTCTATGGTAACTTGGCTCTATGGTAACTTGGCTCTATGTCACTTGGCTCTATGTAACTTGGCTCTGTGCAAGTTGGCTCTGTGCAACTTGGCTCTGTGCAACTTGGCTCTGTGCAACTTGGCTATGTGCTTTGCTCAAGTTGCGCTGCATGATTCCTCACGAAAGTGGTCTGCACTGTTCCAGGCTGCTTTCGGGCAAGTTGCTCTCTGCACGCTGCTGCACGCAAGTGCTCTGTGCAGGTTGCTCTGCGCAAGTGCTCTGAGCAAGTTGCTCTGCGCAAGTGCTCTGCGCCAGTTGCTCCGTGCGAGCGCTTTGCGCATGTGCTCTGTGCAAGAAATCTTGATGGGTGATGTATGTGTGAATGCACTCCCGACCCTTGCCTTTGACCCTTTGCTCCAAATGAGTGTTTGGCCTCAGAAGCCCATTTTTAAGGGGTTTTATCAAAAACAATGTTTTTCCTGGAAAACACGATGTTTCCAGAAAATCGAGAAAAACACGATGCTTTAGTCAGGGTACGACATTTTTACAGGTTCTTGAAGCCCTAGGTAAAAGTTACGATTTTCCAGCCGGAGCTGCAGGAGCACGCTCCGCGTACTACGTTTGTACTTAAAGGCTGCGATTTTCAAGCCGGAGCTGCTGCGGACCAGGGGGGAATCGAACCCGCGACCGCGGGATTGCAAAAGCAGGCGCGCAAACCACGAGACAACTTCCAAAGGCCGTTTCGCGAGCAAGAATATTGCACGGCGCCACAGCGAGAGCACTTCGACACGCACAATCTCCGCAGAGGGTTCGCCGAGACTAAAACAAATTCGCACGGCGCCACAGCGAGAGCGCTTCGACGCGCACGATCTCCGCAGAGGGTCGCGCGCGCACCGCAGAAATCGTAAAAAGTCCTCAGTTTTTGAACCTCGACCACGCGAATCTCCGCAGAGGGTCGCGCGCGCATGCAAAAATCGTAAAAAGTCCTCAGTTTTTGAACCTCGACCACGCGAATCTCCGCAGAGGGTCGCGCGCGCAGCAGAAATCGTAAAAAGTCCTCAGTTTTTGAACCTCGACCACGCGAATCTCCGCAGAGGGTCGCGCGGGCAGCAGAAATCGTAAAAAGTCCTCAGTTTTTGAACCTCGACCACGCGAATCTCCGCAGAGGGTCGCGCGCGGCCAGCAGAAATCGTAAAAGTCCTCAGTTTTTGAACCTCGACCACGCGAATCTCCGCAGAGGGTCGCGCGCGCGCCAGCAGAAATCGTAAAAAGTCCTCAGTTTTTGAACCTCGACCACGCGAATCTCCGCAGAGGGTCGCAATCCCGAGCGACGATCAAACTCCCGCCCTCTATGTAACTTGGCTCTATGTAACTTGGCTCTATGTAACTTGGCTCTATGTAACTTGGCTCTATGTAACTTGGCTCTGTAACTTGGCTCTATGTAACTTGGCTCTATGTAACTTGGCTCTATGTAACTTGGCTCTATGTAACTTGGCTCTATGTAACTTGGCTCTATGTAACTTGGCTCTATGTAACTTGGCTCTATGTAACTTGGCTCTATGTAACTTGGCTCTATGTAACTTGGCTCTATGTAACTTGGCTCTATGTAACTTGGCTCTATGTAACTTGGCTCTATGTAACTTGGCTCTATGTAACTTGGCTCTATGTAACTTGGCTCTATGTAACTTGGCTCTATGTAACTTGGCTCTATGTAACTTGGCTCTATGTAACTTGGCTCTATGTAACTTGGCTCTACGTAACTTGGCTCTACGTAACTTGGCTCTACGTAACTTGGCTCTATGTAACTTGGCTCTATGTAACTTGGCTCTATGTAACTTGGCTCTATGTAACTTGGCTCTATGTAACTTGGCTCTATGTAACTTGGCTCTATGTAACTTGCTCTATGTAACTTGCTCTATGTAACTTGGCTCTATGTAACTTGGCTCTATGTAACTTGGCTCTATGTAACTTGTCCAAGGGCTCCGCACGGAAGAATCCTTTGGATGCTTTCGGGAATAATAATAATAAAAAGAATAATAATAATAAAGGTGGTTTGGGTGTGGTAAAAGGCATAGACTACAAACACGTGATAACCAAATGGTCCCATCCTGCCACTGGGGCTCGAAGACCAGATCGAACTCCAAGCCCGCGCCCAGCTCCGGCAGCGGCAAGCTGCCGGCACCCGGCTCCGGCAGACAGGGCCTCGTGACGCATCGCTCTGATCGGAAGGAGAAGAAGAAAAAAACGGCCGCGGGGTACAAATGCCCGTGGCTCAAAACATGCACCAAAATGGCACCTGGGTAAATGGAGCCAAAGACCAAAACCTGCGTAAGGTACAAATTTCTCGGTTGCTTTCTGCGAAGCCCTGCCAAAAGTGACTAACTTTTAGTGGTTTGATGGAAAACCCATTAGTGGGCAAAACGTTGAAGTGGGTGATGTTGACCCCGAATGAGGAAAACCCCTGGGTTCCGCAGCTATTTATGGTTGGGATTGTCCCTTCATGGTGGGGAACAAATGGCCGTGGTCCCTCTTTGGGGGGGGGGGGGATAAATTTAAGATCGGGCAGCCCAATCTGGTGCTCGGCGGTCTTTTTGGGGGGACCCGAAACTCGGCGTTGTGTTTTCCGGCTTGCCCTGCAGCTTCCGACAGAACGCCACCCAAAAAAAGATGTAAATCGTTTACCAACTCTTTCAAACATGACACACCCAAAAATGAAATACATGTTCACACACCAACATGTAGCCCAACATGTAGATATACGTTCAATATGAAGCAAACAATCCGACGGATGCCAACGGATGCCAACGAATGCCAACCACCGTGAGAGCCTCCCACTGAAGACACCCGAAAGCCCCGTTGACTTTCCATGAACAACAGCAGAACACCCTCGTTTCTGAAAAATTGAGAGCCCCCACACAAGAGTGCAGACCATATATCCCTTTCAAAGGTTTCCTTGCTTGAAATTCTTCTCCAAAAGCCTGTGGCCAAAGTGGCCATAAACCTAGGGATTGATTATTTTCAACGTTTTTTTCAAAAACCAGCCGTGTTCCCTGGGTTTCCGGCGGTTTTGTAGAAAGAAGGATCCCTGGAAAGCATGGGGATTGTACCCCCAGAATGAACCAAGAAACTAAAACACGCCCGCAACGGGCCCTTCCACCGCGCCTCACTTTCATGTCGCTCTTGGCCTTCTTGCCACCCCGGAAGGAGTCAGGGACCTCTCTGCGAAACAGGCATCGGGAACCAAACAACAACCAAACAAACGGCCAAGTTCAGAGGATGTGCGGCCCTTTGGGGGAATGGAGCGACCTTTTTAGAATTTCGCATGGTTTTGTAGGGGAATTCCAAGGACCATCGGAGGATGGAGAAGGACCGGGTCCAGCAGCTCGGTCCAAAAGGGTCCCGACATCAAACAACAAGCTGAAAAACATGTTCCACGAACTGCCCTCAGATCTTTTTGGGCTATGTCTTGCTTGTCTTGATGAAGCATCATGTGATTCTTGTTTGACTTTGGAGAAAACTCACACATCCGTAGTGCCATCCGCCTGTTCCCCGCCCCAAGAAAAGAAAAGACCAGATATCCCAAAGAACCACCCCGAAGCCTACCTGGGCCTAGCAACCTCATAGCTTTCAGGTCCATGGCGAAATCCGGTCGAAGCCACGAGTCTCAAGCGGATCGCCGAAAAAGAAGGAGCCGCATTTCTGGGGGTTGATTCCTGGTCCATTCGTTTCAACCATCGTTTTTTTCCAAAAACCGGCCGCTTTCCCTCGGTTTCCGGGGGGTTTCTAGAAAGATTCGGATCCCTGGAAAGGATGGGGAAGGTACCCCTAGAACATTGCGCTGTTGTATGTGGAGTTCGCCAAACATGGGCCTGACCCGACCATTTTTGGGCAACAGCCGCAACAGCCACATCGGGCATCCAGCGAGGCATGCTTCAATCGACATACGGGTGCGTCATTGCTGGGGACAAAGGAACCTCAAACAACACGGTTACTTGTCTTGGGGAATCCCGAACAGATTCTCATGTGAACCCTTGAGGTTGCGGCAAGGGACACCTTCTTTGGTGGTTCATGGATCCCTTGCCAGAATGAACAAATCCACAACTAAAAGTTCTATTGGAACCCAATAAACCCCATCATGGAACCCATTTTCCCTTGTAGACCTAGACTGAGCAAATCCACAGCAACTGAGTAATCCATTTCAAGCCCAAGGAACCCTGTGGCTAGCCATAAGCCCTTAGGCCAAGCGACGAATCCCACCCCTGAAACCCGCGGCGTGGCAAGCCTCGTTCACGCGGGCGGCCATTTCGGGCTCGACCTCTCACGTTCGAATGGGTCAAAGGGGAACCCCTTTTTGGTTGGGTTTAAAGGAAAACCAAAAGAACAAAAACATGTTCTGTTTTTTTGGGGGGTCCCCTCCCCAAAAAAAATCGTGTGTGGCAAATGGCACCTTCTAAAAAGAAACGAAAGATCCAGCCAAAGTTGTTTCAGTTCGCAATGATCTGTGATGCGAAAGTCCAACCTGGAGTGATCCGCTTGGATTGGGCTTGCGACTTAAAGGGGAGCTGGGGAAACATGCGCCCCATTTCGGAGGGGGAGCCCCATAAAACTCGCATCGCCGCTTTCAAACAAGACCTTTTCAAAGGGTCAGAAGGCCCTTCGGCCAGGTGGCCTCCGGAAAATCGATCAGAGTCCCTGCCCTCCGCCTCACGTAAGCTGTGGGTCAAAACTAGGTGCCCAAATGGCTTGCCCTGAGTGAAAACATGGACCAATACCTGCGGATTTGTACCGCTTCATTCTTGACCCACAAGTGACTGCATGCGCCCACTCGAAAAGTTAGGATCGATATCCTGCACCATCGGCCATTCGAACTCGGCTCGGATCAAGGGGGAAACGAGGCAACCTCAGCAACATGCGCCCTGCCACAATATCCTTGGCGTGAAACGCGGCTTTAAGACATGAACTAAAACCCTTCCACAACGTCATGTGGATCCAACCAAAGTCAACCAGCTTCCCACACTCCTGCCCCGTTTGCGAAGGAAGAACATATCCGAGGCGGCCGAACGGCCGAAGCCGTGGCCGAAACGGTTCTCAAAGCCCGGGGTTTCGAGTGGGCGCGTCTCGCACCTGGTTCTTGAAGACAGTGAACACGTCCGGGGCATTCCGCAAGTCCTGCATCGGCGAACTTTGTTGTGGCAGATGTGGACCTCTCTGTGAGTTGAGATCCGCCAATTGTCTTGACTGCGTTGTCATTTTAACCGGGGACTTCCTTGGTACCACATATTTGACAACAAATTCTGTAGATGAACCCCAGCGAAAAGCTGAACTTGTTCTGGCGGGGAGACAGGAGAGGGAATGTGAGCCACCCATTGGAACACAGGCACCGGGACAACGGCAACTGTAGATCACACCTGGGTTCCCTATAGTCACATGCTGAGTGTCCCCTGGTTAGCTATACTGGTAACTGAAGGCAACTGGGACACAAACATTTGAAGCCCGTCGCTTCTCAGGAATATGGGAGGATTTTGGAAGAAAGTCTAAAACAGGCTGGGAGCTGTCGGAAAAAGGGTCCACCTTCGGAAACCAATATGTGCAAGATGACCAAATCGTTTGCGGAAACAACCAAATTCATGTGAAAATAGTCTCAGGTCCTCCCACCAAAGGTTTCAGAACGCAGGCACGTTTCCCGGGTGCTGTTTTCTTGGAAACCGTTTGCTCTCTGTGGGTCGCATCCCCTCTGCCTTTGGCCGGACCCACTAACCAAACCAGCCAAACCAGCAAAACCAACCAAAACCAACCAAACCAACCAACCTACCCACTTCAAATTTACCTCACTGCTGTCCAGCCACTCCCCCCCCAAAACGAAAATGCACCCCTCCCGCTCCTTGAAGGGCAGGTCGTCCCGGTGGAACAAGGTGCTGCCCCAGCAGTACTCCAAAGCCTCCGAACCAAAATCTGAATGCCCAGTCCAACTTGGTCCAACTGGGTCTGCCTCAACAAAACGGCACCCTTGAAAAAAATTAAAGGGAAACCAAGAGAGAAACCTCCACCTAGAGGCCTAGAGGGGTCCCGAATTTTAGAAGCTCCCAACGTCTCGCTGAAAGGGATTTTCGCGCGGCTGTCCTTTTAGAACACTGGCTGTTGGCACAAAGAAGCCTCTGCAGAATCAACCCATCTTCCCGAATTCGAGGGAGTTCCCTGGAGTTTCGATTCCCAGGAGATTCCCCCCAAAAGAGGCCTTCTGCAGGGATCCTTACATTATACACCTGAACATTGCCTTGTAAATGGGGGGTGTCCCTTTACTTTGGTGGAAAAAGACATGTTTCAAATGGGCAAAATGTATCTTTTAAGGAGCCCTGTTCTGGTGTCTTCTATGGGAGGAAAGTGGGAAATGCACTCGAGAACCAAGTTCTTTTTTTGTGCCAGTTGGGTCAATCTAATACTGACGGAGCCAAGTCACCGGGTGTTGCAATGGCGCAACTTCCATGGGGGAACCAACTTGGTTTTCCTTGGGGAGTCAGGAAACCCGAGCGAAAAGGCAAATATCGACTCCATGTTGAGCTCTCCCTTTCATGAGCCAAGTCGGCCTGTTTCTCCCGCGGGACAGTTGAGGAAAACATAACCACAATTGTGATAGGATGGGGCAGGCGCAGCCCTTCGCAAGAAAGCTCCCTTGGTGCAGAAAGTGACCCTGGTCTACGCCAACTGTAACAAACATCTTCAGGGCCCGCTTTGGGGACATATATGTACTCACTAGCCAAACTCGCATCGTCCGCAAGTGGCAAAAGGCTTGTACGAGCCTAACACTAGCAACTCAGGATCTCCAGTGTGTCCAGCCTTGAAATCACAGCAGCTGACAGCAACTGCGCTGCGCTGCATGACCGCCAGGAAGCCAAAAACAGAAGGCAGTCAAGCTCAAACAGAGGGCGCGGCTTCTGCGCGACTTGTGGTAAAAGTCATGGCCAAACGCCAAAGCGTCGGGCAAGCAGACTGAGCCGAGGCAGGCCAGCGCGAGCTCGGAGATGCTCGCAAGCCACGCTTGTGACACTTGCTTTCGTGCTCAAATGCTGCAAGGTAAACATGTTGCCGCGCAGGCGTCCATGGCCCCCCCCCGGCCAAACGCCGAAGGCCCAGGGCCGCCATGACCAGAGGTTGATTGACAGCGCTTCAAGCGTGGCTTGCGAGCATCTCCGAGCTCGCGCTGGCCTGCCTCGGCTCAGTCTGCTTGCCCGACGCTTTGGCGTTTGGCCATGACTTTTACCACAAGTCGCGCAGAAGCCGCGCTCCTCTGTTTGAGCTTGGCTGCCTTCGGCTCTTTAGTTTCCTGGCAATCATGCAGCGCAGTGCAGCTGCTGTCAGTTGGATACACTGGACATCCTGAGTTGCCCCTAATACCGCATTATTTCCCCTGTGTATGAACTTTCTTGGGTAGAGTCCTTTTGAAGGGGAAACACCCTCATGGGTAAACGAAAAAGGAACCCTTTGGACAAAGCAAACCAATTTGAAGGTCCCCTGCTTTAGGGGCTTGTCCAAGAAAGGGAATCCCGCCCTTTGGAAGGAAAGGTAAACACAAACACCGACGCATCAGAAGATAGGCCTTCTCAATGTTGCTCCAAAATCACTACGCTGTACACAAAAAAGTGTCCAAAGAAGGTACCAAAGAAAACCCTGCCAACTTTCAGCCCTGCTCTGATAAGCAACAAGGACAGGCCCCATAGCCACTTCGAAAGCGCAGTTCTACAGGTTCCGTCGGTTGAAACTGAGAGAGTCCTCCCAACCCAACTCGACCAGAGGCTACTCGTCTCGCAAGCCCAGATGTACCATGACCAAACCGCCAACTTTTGCGGGGTGGTGAGGATGGCGATCAATCTCTTAGAGATTTTAGACCAGCATGAAAACCAAACCATGGCCACTCAAGACCCGGAGAAAACACGCAGATTCCTCGGCCGGCTTAGCCCTGACCGCTTGGCCGCAAGGAGTGAACCCCACCGTGCCCACAATCCGTTCGCTTTGGTACCAACATGTCCACAAAGCCCCTACTGTGACAATGAATTCAAGTAGTAGAGCCATCAGGATGCCCCTTTTGTGTCTGTATTCCTTGTTCAAGGGAATCCAAAAGGAAAACCTTTAGTCCCCCCCAAAAAAAATAAAGAAAGCCCCCCCAAAAAAAACAAAACAAACTTTGGTTCCCCCCCGCCAAAAAAAAAAAAAAAAAAAAAAAAAAAAAAAAAAAGGAAGTCCCCCCCCAAAAAGAATAAAACAAATATATCAAAGGACACGTGGCCTTCTTGGGCGCTTGGTTCCTTTGGGGCATCGCGGCACCGCGCGCGGCACTCGGCGCCTCGGCTCCCACGGCGCGCTGAAGGGCCCGATCCACGTCGAGCTCCTCCGAGGTGACCTCCTCCTGTAAGCTGCGGCGGCGGCGCGCGGCGGCCGGACGGCGACGTCTGGGGGAAGGCCTGCGATGTTTGGGTTTGATTCAGAATTCAGAGCCCTGGGGGCCGAAACACCCGCTTTTGCTAGGTGGAGGCTGCTTGAAACTCACCAAATGGTCCAACCGAACAAGAACCCCATTTTAGGCGGCAACGGCCTAGGTTTTGGACCCTTTGCGCCTGGACCACCCAAAGAGGATTTTCCTCTTTGGCCCGCGGCTGCCTTTGGGCCAAGCCATTACAAACCCCTTTGGCATGGGTCAAAATCCAAATCGGTTAGCCCCCAGTGAACATCCGATTCAATTCAACCACTAAAATAGGTTCCAAAATAGGTGGTGAATTCACCTACCCCAAAATGGTACCGTTGGCTTTGACCCACCGCCATTTCGTTTCTCATCCCAAGCAACTTATGAGCCCCTGCCAAGTGGTTCATGAGACCCCAAGCCCCCGGCAAGACCATCTCTGCGGAGGTTTGAGCGGCTGGTCTACCATGCTCGATGTTGAAAATAAGGGGCGAAGCAAGTACATTCACATTGTCCCAGGCTCATGCGAGACTTCGGTTCAATTCCATCAATTCCACCCCACCCTCATTTTGACAGGCCGGCGCATCTACCAGAACACCGGTTGTTGTTTGCTGTCTGTGTGGGTGTTTTGTTCACCAGTTGTTGTTTTCTTTGCTTTCTGGTTTTATTTTGGGGGGGTTGGGGGGGGAGAGGGGGGTGGGGGGGGGGGGGCGATGGGGAGCTTCCCACGTCCTGAGTCACCACCATGGAACCCTTGTCCAGCAGCTCCGGCAGAAGCTCCTCCAGGCAGCGAGCAGCTCTTCGGCGGCGAATTGGTTGGCCCCCCCGTAGCTTACCCTACCTCCCACGTTGCCGTGGCCAGGGTCAAAACCCAAATCGGTTAGCCCCCAGTGAACATCCGATTCAATCCAACCACTAAAATAGGCTCTAAAATGCGTGGTGCACCTACCCCAAAATGGTACCATTGGCTTTGAACCATGGCCACATGGCACCTGACAGAGGGTTGCTTAAAGAGGAAATTGGTCTTCCAGGTATCCTCCCACAAATGCTACGTTTGTGGGAGGAAGGGTATCTGAAAACAACCAAAAGCACTGGTTTGGCGCTTAGCCCGGTTGAAAAGGGGTTCAAAGTGAAACCCAAACTCAAATAGGTGTCTCAAAATCTGGCAACGCTTGCCCAAAAGCGGTGATACCAATTGCAGAGTTGTGTCGAGCAAGTCTAAAAGTTGGCCTGTCAGCTAGTCGCTATCCAGCAAATAATTCGATCGACTGCTTTGCTAGCAGCTTCTTCAATAGTTGGCTATAGCTCGCTAGCCAACTTAGAGAATGAAACACTCGAGAAAAGGTGATTTTGCAGGTTGACCCAAAGGGATTCGACTGATCCAATCCAAACCGCTGGGTTTGGGCCCTCAATGATGTCCACCAAAGTGTCCGCTTCCATAAGAAATCTCAGATCCATGTGGGTGTGCCTTTTTCAGGGTACCCCTTTTTTTGGTGCTTTAACGGAAACCAAGAAGAAAACAACTACTTTCGGGATTCCCTGATAAAACACACGCCCATATCCACATGAAACTGCAATCGTAGAATCCAGCAAGGTCTACAACATAGCCAAACACCCAAAGCAATGGTTCGGCTTTCCAGTGGAACTTCCTTTGAAAAGTTTGATCCTGGGGGAAACAAAAAAGTCCCAGCTGCGCAACCTCGACAGTTGTCCAACCCAAAAGTTTGTTCTTGCAGTTTGCACCTTGGAAAAATGATTCGGAAACCCAAAAGGGCAGAGTCAAAAGGTCAGTTAGGTGTGTTTTTTCAAGGTATACCTTGTTTTCGGCCGCGGCGTCTCTCCTCGGGTTTGCCCACCTTGACCAGCAGGTCCGAGCCTACGCAAACTCGAAACTCGGGTTGCCTGCGGCCTGGGGCGCCTCTCAATCGAAACTCGGATGGCCATGGGATAAAAAATCCAAATCGATTGGCCCCGAGTGAACATCCGATTCAATCCAACCACTAAAATGGGATCCCATTGATTTTGGACAACCACAGCCAAATTGGGAACAGGTGCCAAAAAATAGGGGACACAAAACAAGGCCGTTGCCGATGCTTTGTTCTCCGGAACCGACCTAGGGAGGGTACCAACTCCAAAAGCGCGCTGGGCATTTCACCTGCGCCCTGAGCAACCAACATGCAAGAAGACAAACCGACCCTAGGGGTAGCTCAGAGAAACCCAAATGGGAGGGAATCTTCATTTCCCGAGTCTTGTACCACCTTCTGAAAACATGGCTCCCTCCAACAACATAACACTCCCTCAGACTACGGAATCAAACCCCCCATTGGCCTCAAATGGAACCAAGTCACTTCCATTTCAGGCTCCTGGAACCTTCCATGAATCGCCTGGGCGACCTCGCCACATCAAAAGCCACGCCGCCGCTAGCGCCGGGCCTACGGACCGCAGCCGGCGCTTCAGCACCCGCACCGACTGCAGCAGAAACAGCGCGCGGAAGGCGCCGGTTCTCGGGCAGGGCTCAAAATCAGTCAGCTGGGGGGCGGGGGGCGTTGCAACCAAGTTGTCTGAGGCCCAGGGGAGGGGGGGGGGGGCTGGGGGGGGTGTTTTGTTTCTTCTGGCATTTGGTTTTGGGGTGCGTTGCAACCAAGTTGGACGGCGTCAAGTAAGTGGGGCCCTGACAAAGCGTCAGTTTAAGTTAAGGACACCACAAGAAATGGTTTATAAGGGAAACCACCAGAAAATGAGGGAATGAACCTGGGGGTTCCCGAACAAAGGACCCGTGGGGGATGGGTTTAAGCGGGGTCATTCCCTCATTTTCGGGTTGAGCACCAGCAAGCCCCACGATCCCACAGCCCCGGCTGCTTGAAATTCCCCGCCGATTTTGGGTGAGGTGTTTTCCTGAAACCAAGTTGTAGGCCAGGTGAAAAGTACATGCTGGTGGTTGGTTTCGCCCGGTAAATCGCCCCTTGTTTGATATAAGGTGCTATACATGATATACACATCTTGTTCTTCTTGTCCTTGGTTGTATGCGGTGTTTAAGCAGTCAGCACGGAACGAGTCTATGTTTCGGCCCTTGCAGTACCCTTGTTTAAGAACCGAAAGAACCGAGAGCCTTTCAAAGTCTGAGAACAAAGGGCCTGATCTTCGCAAAAGAGAGGCTTTACATAGCTTTGGCTTCACATGGTGCCCGTGGGTTGCTCAAACTGAGCTGCGAGAGGTTGCGACGTGTCACGTGTTGGTTCGTAGGCTTCACAACTCGCCAAGAGGACCGGTCGCCGTCAAAGGGCAAGCAAGTCCTTAGCGAGGAATGTGGCTCGGTGCCTTCAGGCATTCGCCCCCAGGTTTGATGGCTGGGTCGGGCTGGGTGCTTTGCCGATCGGCATGTTTGTTGTCTGGCGGTTCCTTGGTTGGCTGGGTGGTGTGAAACAATTTGACCCGAGAGAACGACAAATTCTCGTACTAGCAAAATTCCTTTTCTTCTTGCTGGAGGTTTAAGACCAAGCCAGTAGCTGTTATTATTTCACCACCTCCTTTGGCATGACACCAGGGCGCATTTGTAACAAATAAGCGAAGGAGAGGGGCGTTTTCTCGCAGTGGTGGTGGAATAAACAAAACACCCAAGGCTCAACATACAAAATGGTAGGGTGATAACTTTGTTTTCGGGGGGAGGGGGCTTCCTGTGAAGGATCCCCTACTACTCATCCAGGGCTTGATTAATCGTGGCTTCCCCAGTCCCCTCATTCCCGCAAAGTGGTGCCTTCCAAGTTTGACCGACCTGAATTAAGAAATCCGCAATTCTGCCAACTTTGGTTTCTGAAATGGAAGCCAAGCGAACTTTGACCTTCATACTAGGTGAGCCAATTCTAGGGGACACCTCCCCGTAACTCGTGCAAATGCTTGGGGCAGGTGTGCCAACTTTCTCTCTAAGGCAATGTGACCTCGGGATGAATCTATGACAATCCCGAGCTTGCGGAAGGTTCCCCCCCCCTTCACCCCTCCTTCCACATTCCTTTTTAGAGGTATTACTTTGTCAACTTCAAAGCAACACCTGAAGGTACTTCTGTTTCAAGCAAATCTTCGGAAGTAGCTTCCAGAAGCACCCAAAGTCCATCGCTTCGCTTGCCACGGCGCTTCCACACGCCGGACCCGGTCCGCTGGAAGTGCCGGGGGTCGAAGACGTAGACCTGGGCGCAGGGTGAGTCGTTTTGGGGCCGTTTGTGGTCCAGCAGAAAGCTCCTTTCGTTTCAAAAAACGAAGGGGATCTCCTGAAAGGAAACTCGAAATGATTCCAAGTGAGCTTCCTTCAAATTCACATTCCTGGGAATTCTCGGACCACTTCCCTTTCAAATCGAAGGAACAGCCAGCATGAGGCCCGAAGCCCCCCCCCCCGAAGCCACCCCCCCCCGGACAACCCACCACCGCCCTCCGGTCCCAGCTGGAGCTCCGGGCCGGCAGCACGGGGAGCTGCTTCTCCTTCGCCAGCTGCGAGGCCCGGTGCAGCACCTCGAGCGGCGCAAGCCGCGCTTTCGCCGGGTTGATGCACGGCAGCGCTCAGCAGCTCACTGGCTGAGTGGATGGCCCCAAAAAAAAGTGTTTTTAGATTTACCACCAAAATGGTCCAGCCCCAAAAAGTGTAAAGTTCATGAACTGAGGAAGTGAGGCAGTGCAGAAACGGGGAGTTGATCCAAATTCCGTGAAAGGCACCCAAAATGACCATGGGTTGATCTGTATGAGTCATATAGCAAAGACATGATCAAAACATGTCAACTTCCGGAACGGGTTTGGTATTCCAAGACCCAAATTTTGGGCTTGATCCAGATTCCGTGAAAGGCGCGGCATACAAGGACCATGGGTTGATCCAAAATGAGTCAAGTGGCAAGGACATGAGCGAACTTGAAGAGATGCCGCAGAAGTTCCAGTTGGTCCAATCTGAGATGTTCCCAGGTGTTCCCCATGAGAGATTCCGTAGATTTGGGCCCCAGTTTTGACCATGGGGTCACTTTGCCCATTGGCTGAAAGTCCTCGTCTTGGGTGGGTTTCCCCAATGGTCATCCCATGCAAAGGACCTTTTGGTCAACACCCAAGTCATGTTTGGGCCAGGGCGGGCGCCCCAACTGCCATGTGCTTTGGAGGAAACCAGGAGGGTGTTGAACCCTCTGAATTTGAGTGCAATCGCGGCGCTTGGCTGGTTTGGGGAGAATCCCAAAAAGGGGCAAAGGCTTTTTGATGTCTTCTCATTCGGCAGCTCATTGTGTAGTGTCCCCGGAATGTGGGCAAGGGGAAAGCATAAGCTTGGCCGCTCAGCCAAATAATTCCGAATAATTTGCTCCTATGACTATATCAGTTTTGTTGTACCTCAAAACCCCAAAACCCCATTATTTCGGCATCATGGACTACCCCTAGCAACATGACTCACCACAACTCTAAAACCCCCATGAAAACGACTAACCCCAAAACCCCAAAACCCCAAAACCCCCAAAACAAAACAAAAACTGGTTTGTGGCGCGGCTTACCCCTAGACCTCACGACTCGCACTCTTTCAGCCCCCTACTCCTCCGGGATCCCGGGCCGGGGAGTCGTGGACGCGGAGGTCGTTCCGCAGCCAGGCGCAGATCACGCCCAGCGCCATGACCGAAGAAAACAAAAACAAAAAAAGGCCGGAGGCTCCCAGCCGGAGGGTTTTTGTTCTTTGGTCTAAGCTGGTTTAAGTTTGGCTTTGGGACGCCTTCTGGGTGGACTTGGGTTTTTAAAGGAGGTTCCTGCGTTGGGCTTTGGGCTGAGAAGTTGAGGCTGGTTCTGCTTTTTGGGGCTGGACTTTTGGGCGGGGTTGGTGGTTGCAGCTGGTGGTGTGGGTGGTTTGGGTGGCTTGGGTGTCGTGGGTGGGTTGGGTGGAGTTGTGGCCTTTAGGGGTGTGTGACCTTTTGGTCAAACAAACAAACAAACAAACTCATTAACTAACTAAAAAAGGGAAAGCTTGAACCAGAGCGTAGCAGGTGGAGCAAGACTAGCCTCGTGACAACTTGGACTCATGTTTGCTTGTCCATTCGGTGGTTCAAAATAGGGGCATCCAACCAAACTACATCTGTGGTCCCCTGGGTGCTTTTTCTTCAAATATGACCTCTGCTCCGAAAACCGAATCGGCGGAAGGCTCAACACAAATGGCAAACGAAAAGGGGGGGCCAGGGAAACCCTTGACCAAGTTTCTTGAGCTTCGGTTCTCTTTGTACGCGTCATGGCAAGAATTGACGGCTGCGCGGTTGAACATGTTGGAGAATCGTCATGCCCCTAACAAAGAAGAAAAGGTTACCCTCCTGTCCACGCAGAACCCACCAGGGGGCCCATGTTACAGGAGAAGACTTTCCAGCACCTGTAAGTCAGTTCCAAGGTTCATGCTAGTGGAAAGGAGGGAGGATAAAAATCCAACCCAAGAGCATTCAAAGTACCCTGCTGAACTTCCCCTAAGTGTTCTTTGTCCTTCTGGGGCGCATTGGAAAATGCGGAACCGGCGGAAAAGTCAAGGGCGGCATCGGTCTTACACGTCAAACTCATCTCTTGAGGTTTAGTACGTATCTGCGTGCTTTTTGACCATGTCCCGCAACCGACAAGTGCCCCTTCGTCCACTTCAAAAGGCTGCAACCTCTTAAACCAAACTTCCAACTAGGAACAACTCCTCCATTCGGCACTCGCCAGCTGCCAACCCTCCCCGGCATGACCGCCCCGCCCGGCCCCGGGGCCCTGCCCCCGGAAACGCCTCGCCGCGCCTTGAGCCCGGCCACGGTGGTGACCCCGTAGTGCCCCAGGAAGTGCACCGAAGGGGCGACCTCATCTCCTGCAAGGCGCCCGCAGTTCTTCAATTGACGCAGTTCTTCAATTGAGTCATAATCGAAACTCGGGTTGGCCTGGGGCACCTCTCAAGAGAAACTCAAATGAGTCACAAGCAAAACCAAAGGTATTAAACCAATGGTTGGGTTCATATAATGATTTACCTAGGGATTGTCATCATCCAAATTGGGTCGACCTTTCTGTTGGGGGTTGAAAAACTTGGTATTAAAATGGTCGTAATCCCAGAACCATGTAAAGAATTAAGAAGGCGGATCTCCGCAGCTATTTATGGCTGGGATTATTCCTTGCTAACCTTCATCTACCCGGGTTGTGATTGTGGCTCAATTAGTTTTCGGGTTGCGGGGTGCGGGTTGCGGGTTGCGGGTTGGGGGTTGGGGGTTTGGGGGTTGGGGGTTGGGGGTTGGGGGGGTTGAGGGTTGAGGGTTGGGGGTTGGGGGTTGGGCTGGGTGTGGGGGTTTGGGGGGGGGGGGGGGACGTCCGAATTGCATAAGGGCAAGTATTGTTTGTTTCACGGGAGGTTCGGTTGGAGTGATGTTTGGTTCAACATTCAGGGTGGAAACCTCTCAGGGCTGGGGGATACTCCTTGGACTTGTTACAAGAGAACCGCTCTCAGTGAGGTTCAGTCGATATCTTCACTGCCCAAAACCACCAAGCGTGTGTCAGTACCCCATTTTGGTGGGAAACAAAGGAAACAGTCATTTTCGGGGGTCCCTCCTATTTCGAGACCAACCCACAAGGAAGGGGTCTGCCACAAAGATGCATCATGAACCCCCCTCTGGGCTGATTGACCGAGACACTGCCAAGTTGGGTCCCTTACTATCAGACGCTTCACGCATCTACAAGTAACAATCACTTGGCACTCTGGGCACGGTTAGCACACGTTCAAGGATTTCCCATCGGGTGGAATACGATTGCGGTTCATGTGCTGACTGGTTACTCAGGGAAGTATCCTTTAGGCCATCTTTTGACTCGCTCAATTCGCCGCTCCCAATCGCCTTGCGGCGACTCGTCGATGAGATCCTTCGGGATTGAGGAAAAGGGGAGTCATGATCGGAAACCCCAAAAAGCTCAAGTAATTAGACTGCCTCGAATCAAATCTTGACACATTTATTCGGAAATGGGATTGGCCTTGTGATGACCTAGATTCTGAAACGATCACCAAATACAAGAGCTTAAGTAGCTAGAATGGAGTTGCGTTGTGCTTTTTTAAACCAAACTAAGAAAGAAAACGTTAGTAATCACGTAGCCCTACATTTTTTTGAGTCAGTGACAACCTCGATTCATAAACGGGATTCTGATTTGATTGGCTCAGAGACAACCTATAAGTCTCCCGAGACCTGAAGATCGCCCAAAAGTAAAACCCGCCGATAGGGTATCCGGGCCTGCTTAGCAACAAACAGCAATGGACTGCCCAAGTCAGACGACTGAGGATCCTGGAGGATCAAGTTGGGTCAGAGATCCTGGGGATTCAGTGGCCAAGGTCCAGCCTTGTGCAGAACCTTATGTTGACCCCTCAAAAACCACCCCTTTACAAAGGGGCATTCTGAGCACTGGGAGTTTCAGAAAAAAACAGAGACTGGTCAGCATCACCAGCATCACCAGCATCATCAGCACCAACATCCCCAGCATTATTAACATCACCAGCATCGAAGGTGTGACCAGAATCAACAAAACGAAGCATCATCAGCATTCTCAAAGTCCAGGTCATGAAAGATACCCAGAAAACACACAGGATGCGTTTAGATGTCCACCTGGAACCAGGTTGAGGAGAATCATGCTGCGAGGGCTCTTGCCAATGCCTGGCGAAGGCGTCGCATTTGATTGGTTGGCAACCTCATGCTTCAGGGTGCTTTTTGGGCTCATCTGCAAAAATTTGACTCGTGTCCATGGCCAAAAGGAATACCTGTGCCATGTTCGCGGCCAAGAATGAGGCGAAACCTAGTATCATTCTCATTGTCACCATCGTGCATTGGAATTGCTTACAAGCCCCAAAAAGCTGCTAGGGATCACAACGGATGTCCCGGGAGACAAACCCCATGCAAAGCCTCATGCCCACAAAAAAAGAACGCGTGTTTTTCTTTCAGGAGGCAAGACACAAATATGTAAAGAGCCTCCAAACCCGAGAAAAACCAAACAGATGTAACAAGAAACAAACCTCCCAGCATGGAAGCGCCAAGACTCGCTGAGAGAAGCATCGTCTTCCAAGCCGTGTTTGTTGGAGGGAAAGTCATCAGCAGTCAAAATTACTTGTTCTCATGAGTGAATCCCCGGCTTCTTGTGGGAAATCTGGTGAGACCTGGACCCAGGATTCATGGCTGGGACTTTATTACAAAGCTTCGCTAGAATTCACAGGATGCAGTTCCCCCCTTTGTTCCACCAAGGAGACCAGGGTCCCTTCTTCCGGGGGGGGGCAGGCATCGGGGTCCTGGCAGGCAGGCCCGCAGTCGATGAAGTGCACCGGCACGCAGGGGGTCCTCGGAGCCAAAACTTCGGTTCAGAGAACCGAATCGGTGGCTTGGCGGCTCAGGGATTCTCATTTCCCTGACAAGAACCCGGGCTTCGAATCTCCGCACCCCTTGGCTTTTGGAAACAGAACAAAAAAAAAAAGAAGAGAGCGGCGCCACCTCCTCCCCCCTCCCAAAATCCATCCCCCAGCTGCCAACCCTGGATCTCTCTCTTCACCCGGGCCGCGTCTCCAGATCCATCTCCTCCGAGCTGAACTCTCCGACGCAGAAGACTGCTGCGAAGCGCTGGTCCTGAAGCCGGCCAAAGGTGCTTTGGACTGGGGTCGGGGTTTGAGGGTTGCACACAAACCAACAAGACAACAGAAAAACCCAAAAGCACACAGCACAAAAGGGAAACGACGAAAAAAATAAGGAAAGACCTGGAAAAACCTGCCAACACACACACACACACACTACCCTACGCATGGAGGAGGCCCGTCTGCCTGTTAGATCCCTGGATCCGTTTTTCTGCGCCTCCGGCAGCTTCTGCTGCAAGGCTTCCAGCGCCTTGCCTCCGAGGCGGCGGAGGCGGACGCGGACGAGTGGGGCGAGTCAGGCGTCGGCGGGCTTTCGCTGGGTGCGATAGGCAGGGGCCCTGAGAAATAGAACAACCCCAAGAAAAACCATCCATCCGGTAAAAACCATCCATCCATCCATCCATCCATCCATCCATCCATCCATCCATCCATCCATCCATCCATCCATCCATCCATCCATCCATCCATCCATCCATCCATCCATCCATCCATCCATCCATCCATCCATCCATCCATCCATCCATCCATCCATCCATCCATCCATCCATCCATCCATCCATCCATCCATCCATCCATCCATCCATCCATCCATCCATCCATCCGTTTTTTTTGTTGAATCTACCCCTGAAAAATTGTGCTTTCGGGAATCCTCCATTCAAAAATGCATCTCTTCCTTCGGGAAGCCCCTGGTTCATTCAGAAATTCCCTGAGCACCAAGTTCAAACTTGTATCCTTTCGGGGCTCAAGATGAGGGAGGTTCTTGGTATTTTAGAAGGCAGGGACAAGCAGGCAGGTGAAAACAGGGGCCGTGCTTGTGGAAATTGGAGAAATGGTCATGGAACTCAACTGGTTGTTTGGCTTGGGCTGGAAAATCAGCTGAAACCTGTGATGCCAACATGGGCCGTCACGACTTGATCACGGGGATTTCATAGGGCCCGAAGACTGTCTTTCAACAGCGACAGCTATGAGGTAGCCAATCCTTCCCTGGGGCAGGTTCCGGAAATTTCGGGATGGGGAGCCCATGCAACATGTTCCTTTCAGCATGGGTCATTCCCCTGAGTTCAATTTGAAGGGAATTCCCTTACGTCTTTGTGGGGGATACTTGGGTTAAAGCCTCAAGGAGAAAGTCTCAAACCCCGAAATCACCGGGTCTTTTCTTGGTCGCAAATCACAAGTGTAGTCGAAGCAAGGCCCGTAACCAAAAAAAATGAGAAGATTGTCGGGAGGTCAGCAACTCTATGTCAATCAATGTCATGGTCCCAGGTTCCCTTAAGGATCCTCAGAATTCATTGTCTCAAGCTCTAGTCACCTTACCCCTTGCTGATTTGCATTGGTGGATAGGCATTCCGGGGGGCAGCTTCCCGTTTCAAGACTCAGGGGTTCAACCAAACCACCAAACCACCGGAACCTGAGTAAAGGCTTTATGCGACGCAGCCAACCTCCAAAAGAGGTGCTTACCTTCTTTGCCCTGCTGTCTTAGGGTATGACAAACTTCTGGTTGATTCAAGGGAAACCAAACCCATATCGTTGCCATAGGGGGCCACCATTTTGACAACCCCCCCACATGGGTCTGCCTTTTCTCAGAGGATGCTCTTGTTGGGTGGTTTTAATAACAATAGTAATAACAAAAACAAAACCTAGAGCCTATGTCAAGACAAACCCAGAGAGGGATTTCTCTTTTGGGAGGGGGGGGGTCCTTTCCAACTTTCCTTTCCCGCTTTTTCTAGGTCCTCCAAAAGAGAGGTTAGAATAAGGGTACCAACTGTATTCTGCAGTCTATTTTAGTAGGGGAACCCTCCCAACCAAAAAAGTTGGTGAGAAAGGGCACATTTTTGTGGGACTAGCTTTGCTCCCAGTCCCAACTGGGCGCCCGGCAGAGTTTCGGCACATCGCCGCGCACATCCCCACACAGCAAGATGCGGACCATGGCAGAAAACCCGGAACAGCGGCTCGCTCCAACTCCGGACGCCTCCTTTGGGAAGCCCTAAGTGGTGTGGTTTGCAACCCGATGAGTTGGACTTTCGCCATTTGGGTGTGGTTCAAAATTGAAAACAGGAGGGGGTAACGCAGGTTTTGGTCCATGTTTCCACTTACCAGGGTTCCATTTTGGTACCGGCTTTTTGAGCCACTGCCATTTGTTTCACGGATATTACCTGAAACTTGGAGTTCTGTTGGAAAACTCGCTTCATTTGTTTAAGAAGCAAGCAAGCTCAAATTCTCGAACTGGACTTGCGCACACCTGATTTTGGACCAATAGGACCTCCAATAACCTTCAAGCTTCTTGACCCTCGAGTCTCGCTGTCACTTGGGTTTTGGCATGTACCCATCTTACCCTGAAGGTTTGGACCGGAGGGGATTCAGCTGGATTTCTCCTCGAGTTGATGACATTGCTGGAGTTGGCTCAGCTGCTGCTGTTGGAGGTGCAGCAAAACCAAGAAATTCAGGCATTGGGATCAGAACTCCCTTGCACTCTCCAATTTACGCCTTGAAGCATTTGGGCAATTCAGGGACCCCCGGGATTTGAAGGCCCTTGAACCGCGAGCCTGGGAACTCTCCAAACTTTGCCTTGAACCGCGAGCGTGCGGCGTCTTTGTGAGTGAAGTGGCGCGTGTGTCACCGAACGCGGGCGAAGGCGGGCGACAGTTCCGGACCCAAAAGACGCCGCGGAGGTCCGCACCGTCCCGCCGCCGCCAACTCCAGGCCCGTGAAGACCAGCTGGGACTGAAGCGAGCCACTGATCCGCCCCGCATCCGAGCCAGCCGACGTCAAAAAACAATGACTCGCGACTCGCCCAGACATTGGCATAGGGGTAAAAAGGAAAATAGATGGCCCTGGTAGATGATTCAACCACAAGGCAAACACTATTTTTCTCATGCAACCAACCAAAAAGGACGACCCATCGCGATAGGCTCTGAATCAGAGGCTCACGGTCAAAATACGAATTCCCAGAGGGCATGGGAAATTTAGGGGTTGTTTTCTGGTTTTCGTGGGACCCTGAAAGGCGCTCGTCCCCCACGAGTCTGCGAGAAGCACCTTTGAGGCCACTAAAAATGTCAAACCCCAAAACGGGGGGGGTGGGGAAACAGGGAAAAAAACTCATTTCAGGTCAACTCACTTGCAGCTATTGGCCTCGGACCCGGAGGTTCTGAGACAGTATGTAACAGGCCTGCAACGAAGGTTTCCTGATCTCAGGGGGCAAATCCAGGGGTGCTTGTACATACCCCTTTGACATACCCCTTGGACAAATGAACCCAAAAGGCCTGCTGATGTTCATACCCCCCTCCCTAAAAGAGGTTTCTACCCCTTATAAAGTGGGTTGGAAATGGAAGCCAAGGGCTATGAGCAAGGGGTATGTACTTCCCTTAGAGCAAAGCCATTCCCGGCACACGCCTTCAAAGGCCCGAAGCTGTGCTGGTGCTCCTGGCTGCGCTGCGTCGAAGCTTGAAGCCGGCGCGCGCGAAAGAGCACCACCCAAAACCCGAGCTGATTTTGGCTCTGACAAGGTAAGCAGGGCGTTTAAAAAAAATAAAAATGGGACTACGAGAATCCCTGATTGGCTGGTTTGGCTACTGTCCTGCAGAATTTATCATGGCTTATGAATTTAGAGAAACCAAAGTCCGATAAGGATAGGAAAATGAATCAAATCCTTTTTTGTAGACTCAGCATGGAATAAATCAATGTGATTCTTGGCCGGATTCCTTTTTTTTGGGGGGGCTCGTCTATGCAAGAACGATTTCTGGCTTTCCGCATCCCAACAAATATTGGAGGCTGAGCCTTTTTAGGGTACTTTTTTTGGGGATATTTTCGCGACCCCCTATTTTGGACACCCTAACCTCGTTCTCAGGTAAGCCCCAAATATAGAAACCGCACCTTACATGTCCTCAGACTGGGCGATCTGGCCAGAAGGCTTTCAAAAACCATCAGTCTAACAAGGCCCTAGTCGAAAGCATTTTATTGGGTACCAAGTTGGATTTCCATGCCCGTCACTACTTTGTAACATCACAACAAAGGTGTTCCTTTACGGAAAAAGGGCACCACTGCAGCAACTGAGCTCGCTTCATGTGGGACGGAATCAATTCTCCTTCAACAACCAAAGAACAAATATGGGTGCTTCTCAAAATAGAGGTCCCCTAAAACGATTGGTGTCCCTTTTAGTCCATCTGAAAAGCGGGTCCACCATGTGAATCATCAAAGCCTGGTCACAGAAAAAGAATCGGCACTTACTGTTAAATTGTGGCTGCGAACCAACCAAACGCCGAAAATCGCCCCCAAGTTCAACGTTGCATCCTCTATCCGCGCCTGCGGCAGTAAGGAGAGGGAAGCCGAGCTGATGTGAACCGACCTCGGAGAGACGAAGCTAAGACCCGGACATGCCCCAGGTGAAGGAAGGAAAGGAAACAAATGGGGCACGGGCAGTGGTTTTTTCGACGCAACGATTTTGGAGGAAAACGGAAATGTCATTTGTATCACAAGAAGGAAAATTTCTGGGTTGATTACGAGGAAAGAGCAAACACCTTGCGAGCGGTTCGCCTTAGAGTCACTACACCTGTCCAATTAAACCCAGCCTGTTGGCTCCCTCCTAACAAAAATGGGTTTGACATCAAAGGGTGGGGAGGGCATCAAGGAATCACCTTGAAAACGCACAAATAACGGAAACCAGCGGGGACAGAGCGTCAAAAAGGGCTGCTGCCTCGTTGGCCCTCTGTGCGTCATCGGCAGTGGGCGAAATCGACTTATGACTTCGCTGAGGACAGGTTTTGCCTGGCAATGCGCTGGAGCTCATTCATGAGACTGTGGGTGTCCTGATCCTTTCGCATCGCAGCTCTAGGCAGAAACTCGGCGCTCTTTGACACGCGTGCGACGCCCGACGCGGGCCGCACACCGATTGCCTTTTGGGCACTGGTCTGCTTCGGCGGGGCTGCAAGTGACAAGGGCTCAGCACGGACCATGTCAGCCCAACTGCACACGTCGGGCACGACACTGCACGCCGAGCTCTAGCCTGTCGAGGACCCCACGGTACGGAATTGACACCACGGGCAAAGCTCCATGCAATCATCCTTGCGGGCGCCATAGGATTCAAGCCGAGGACAGCACTTCGCTCGTCACTCGCTCTCCGATTCCCGTCCGCTTGAGGAACTCGCTGCGCGCACACACACGTCTTTGCTCTCGCTCCACCATCGCCATCACCGCAGAAGGGTTACTTGGGGGCTTGCTGTGCGCACCTTGGGATAATGGCAGGGCAGGCATGGGGCACGCTTTCTTTCAGCGGGCGGCACGATGCTTAGGGTCCGAACTTCATACCTGTCGGATGTCACAAGCGCCTTCAACTTTTCTTTGCCGAAATTGTCATCAGCTCAGGCGACTCATCTCTGGCATCGTCTTTGCCACTTGCGTTCTGTCTCTCCGTGCGGAGTTCCTTGGGCTTGCAGCAGGCCGTTAATATTCTCAACTTCTGCCTGAAGGCTTGCATTTTGGGCGGCCATGCTGTCAACTACACTGGAATATTCTGCTTCGACGTTGCAAGAGTCTAGACACTGCTTTTTCGGCTTGCTCTTTGAGGCACCGTTGGGCGTCAGCTACGGCTTCATTGGCTTTGCAAGCGGCTTGGGCCACTTCCTCGCCATGGCGGCTATACCTAGCTTCAGCCACTGCCACCTCCTCACCGGAGCGCAGGTTCATACTCAGAACATTATGTGCTTGGACACTCAGGCATTCACTATAGTAACGCGCAATGCTTGCTGCGCGGCACGGAGTTCCTCGCGGTTCTCTGCTTGCATGTACGTCACTGCGGCCTGTTGGGCGCCCGGCTGCGGAACGGATTGCGGCATCATTCCCGAAGGCAAACACGGCTGTGTTGTACTGCTGAAGGGCACCGCCGGTGGCGTGCACGGTCTACGGGCACTGCTGTTCCGTCTAGAGGCAACACGCTCATGGCTTTATTCAGCTAGGGGTCAACGGCTGCTAGATTCAAGGGTCACCCGTCTGGGGCCCAAGTGATTAAAACAATCGTTAGGCGTGCAACTCAGTGGGCGGACCTTTTGAGCTGCCATTCTGCAAGACATGCGGATGATGTCGAAGTGTACACATGGTTCCAAAGCAATCAACAGGTGTCCCTTTAGAACCACAACAATGGGGGGGTAGCCTCAAAAGAAGCCAGGACCCAAAACAAAAATGCCAGGACCCTCCCAGCGAAAACTTACAACGGGCCGCGACCTCCGATTCCCGACGGATCGCCGAGGACTTGGGCTTCCCGGCAGCAGGCTGGTGGGCTGGGAGCTGAACCCCAGCCGCAGGATCCCCTCCTCACAGGACTCGCGCGCCCACGCCGACGCCCCGCAAGTTTGCGGGGCCGAACCAAAAGCTCCCCCCCGAAACCCAACAGAGACCCAAACCCAAGCAAGCCTGGGTTTAAATGAGGAGAAAGACACCAAATCAGAACCAACAGAACCAAATGAAAATCAAGCAAACCACCCCGAAAGAAAGAAAAAGAACACCCAAGAGGAGACAACCAAAACTGAAACCGACCAAACCAAGAAAAAACAATTAATGATGATCTGGGTGCGACGGAATCGTCATAGGTGATGTTGTCTTCCGGCCGGTGAGGCCGTCTTGTCATGCGATCAAAAAGCATAGCTGCCCTTTGCTGGGCCCTTTGTTCATGACTGTGGTACAACTGCCAAAAAGTTGCTGGGTGGTTCTCAAAATGGAGGGCCCTACAGATGGGCTGCTTGCTTTTGGCGACCATGTTAAACTACCCAAAAAGCGGTCTACCATTGTTAAAACCCTCCTGGTACTGCCCCATTGGCACCTTCCGACTTCTGGCCCAACCCCTCCTCAAGGAAGCTGCCATTCTGCCTCGGCGGTGAGAAAATCTGAGGCCCCATGGAACTGGGTTCTTCAAACGGGAATCCGGAGATGAATTGGGACACAAGGGAAACCACCAAGCGAGCAGGATCTTGATGAAACCACCCAGTAATTTCATAGGATACAAACAGAACCCTCATAGGACAAATCCTTTTGGTTTCCCTTGAACGCCTGACTGCATCCGTGGGGCGCAGTCAAGTTCACCTGTATCTAGTTGGATGGTACCCTGGGCTGGAGTGTTTTGGGGCATGATAGAGGTTAGATTGTGGTTGCCAAGTACATGATATCCCTGACTAACAAGGCTTGGTGCACAGTTTCCGTTTGTTTTCCAAAAGGAACGCAGTCTTCCAAAAGGGGTCAAATGGTGCACTTCCTTGCAGGGCTCCTGGAGGTCAAATGCTCAAAATGGAGGCTACCGGCATCCAATAGGAGATGGGTTTCATCCCCTTTCAGGAGAAAACGCTTCACCCCGGGTTCGGCGCAGCTTTTCTCCTCGCCCGGATCGCGCGCGCTCGAGGCGGCGCGATGGAACCCAGCAGAGGTCTCGGGGAACCTGCACGCGGAGAGCTGCTCTCGGGTGTACTTCTCATCGAAGCCTCACCAAAAATTCGGAGCCCATACCCATCTTGCTGGTATGAGAAGTGCTTGTAAACCATCCTTGTGGCTTTAAGGCATTCCCTGAGCACCAGGAAGCAATGACTGTCCCCCAGGTTGACACGGAACCCGTTGACGGGATCTACAATCAGTGATCCCATCCAAAGAATCCATTTGCTTGGACTTCAGACCTGCGAAAATGACGATCGAGGAAAGCATCTCCATGGCTTATTGGGAGCTTCGACCATGGCACATTTCAATACGCCGCTGGTTGGCACCCAAACCGAAATCCACCTGCATAACTGGGAGGCAATGCAACAAGCGTCCAAACCACCCTGGTTCCAAAATTGACCCCAGAACACTCCCGACATGTGGACCATGGCCACGGGCTTCCTCACCCCCCCCCCCACCGTGTTTTGCCCCGAATGTTTGAGGTAGGGAAGGGTTTCAATAGGGGTAGTGAGTCAGCTCAAAACTGGACTGTTTGCAGGCCCAAGACGGAAAACAAAACAGATCATCCAGAATACCAGATAAGTGAAAACGCCCCCTTTTTCGGGCGTATTGCAACTGTTTTGAAGGCTCGAACTGAATTTGAAAAAGGTGTTGAAAAAGGTGTTGACCCTGTAGGCAACCCTGGAACATGGCGTAGGTCTTTCGGGGGTCACTGGAAATGTCCCCAATAATCACAAGTTGTTCCAATTCACCTAGTGGGTTTACCTTCGAACCGCCGCGCCTCCGGGGCGAGTCGGCGCGCCGGACCAGCATCCGGGTCCGGACCCGGGTGCCGCTTGAGCTGCAGGACGCTCCTTCTTGGCTCCTCGCGGAGCAAAAGTCGGGTCGTTTCTGGGCGGGCTTGGATTTGGGGAACCTGAGGGGTCCCGATGGTTTTTGTTGGTTTCCCGAAGAGCGGCGGCTTTCGCAGCAGCGCCGGTTTGTCCGTTTGATTTCAGGTTGGTGGGGCGGCGTTTCTAGGGTCTCAGCCCCGATGGTTTTTTGGTCGCCCCAAGCCACCAAAAGCTGGGTGTCACTTCAATTTCGGGGTCGGAAACACGCACTTTCCACTTGGGGCGCCGCCGGGCCGTCCTCACATCCCCTGCTACAAGTCTATCTCTAGTAGTTTACATGGAAACTACTACTAAACCCTGAAAACCTAAGACCCCCAAGGAACCGGACGGCTCGGAACCAAGATGGGCGACTCCAAAAAGGAAACCATCCAACACGTCCGCAAGTCAGGGACCGGCCCCCGTTTGACGGGTAAGGGAGGCCAAAGGAAACCCAGGAGCCCGTTTTGGGGGAGGGGGTCCAATTCCTATGCTCCGAAACACCCAAAAAACCGCATCCCAAAAGGTCAAAAGGCACATGGGATAAAGCAGCCGAAGATGAGTGCAACACCAAGGGCAAGAACAAAAACCCTACACATTTGGAGGAAGGAGACATGGAAGAAGGAAAGGCAAGAGCACATGTGTCCAAACAACTGCCACCCATATGCAAGCGAGAGGCACCAACAACCATGCAACCATCCCAAGGAAAGAGCAAGCTGCGGCCCAACCTCAAGTCACCCAACACGCCGTCAGGAATGATCGCCAGTCCAGAGCAACCACTCGTTGACTGTGCCGCATAGCGAGTCACACTATTCATAGCAGAGAAAGCCACACACAATGACACCGCAGGCGGACAGGAAAGTACCTCACAGTTTGCAGTCGCGAGGAGGCATAGAGCGAGCACATGGCACATTCTCCGAGCAAATCCGGACACTACGAGCAAGAGTGATACAAAACTACAAAAGCAATTCCTATCATGCCTACGGTAGAGTGTCATAGCGGATACATCATGAACTGATACGCACGGCACTCTCCCGGCTACATGCGATTTCGCAGCCGGATGCGAACTCGTTCAGACCGCGCAATACATTGAAACAGGTCCCAAGATGGAACCACGGTTCGGGACGCAACAGGACAGGAATCCATAACAAGCGGCGTGAGCACGATGCAAATAACAAATTAAGCCACAGGATTAGGTGTAGTAAATGTAGACGGGTTCCAGTAATGCTGAAAGCGCCGACTGTGTTGTACATCAAATGGCCGGTGTTCCTGTGTTCCGGTGTCGTCGTGTGTTCCCGTGGCCAGTGCTTCTGCCAGGTTTCAGTTTTGCCCCAGTGAGGGCTTTACATCGTTGCCGCTTTGCCTCCCTGTGGACATCCAAACGCGTGTCGTGCCAGGCTGGAAATTCAAAAACATGTAGCTCATTATATATATATAAGTATACATACATACATATCTATATATATATATATAGATATGTCTACGTATCGTAGGGTATATAATGTAAAAATAAGTACATATCTTTGTTCAATCAATCTTTCAATCTTGAGGTTCAGCACGACCAGCCCTCCTGGCATCGGCTCCGGTGCATCATGCGCACAAGACCTCCTCATGCCGAGCATGTGTGCAGACTCAAGACTCGAGAAAATCGATGCCCTCGAAACCTGGGCCAACGGACAATGCACTCATGGTTC
This sequence comes from Effrenium voratum, assembly GCA_963377175.1. Taxonomy (NCBI): domain Eukaryota; class Dinophyceae; order Suessiales; family Symbiodiniaceae; genus Effrenium; species Effrenium voratum. The sequence goes on along the minus strand of CAUJNA010003837.1, from coordinate 45,229 downwards.
TCCCTTGATACGGATTCAGGAGCTGTGTGAACCCACCAACAAGCCAAGTGCCTAGAGTTCGTCCTGGAAGGTTTTTGCCAATTCTCCCTGTCCTGGAAGGGGCGAATATCCACCTCATTGGACCAGCCAAGAGGTGACTGCTGCGCCAGTGCAAAGTAGGTCTCTGCAATGTCGTCAGTGCATCCCATCCTCCGCAGGATTGAGGATGATGCATGTGGGCGTGCGTTTACAAAGGGTTCAACACTAGAAATGTATGCCCTCTGCAAGCACTTGCTGCAAAGTGTGCATGATGGAACTTCGCACGCCTGCCCATTACGCGGAACTTGCCAGAGTCTAGTTGGCTTCATGTTGGCAAGCCATCTTCCTAGAATTATTCCAGAGTCTTCACCATCGGCACTCACTTCTATCACAAAAGCTGACAAGCTCTGTCCTGTGCTCTGCGTACATCTGCGGCATCTTCTTCTGGTACCCCGGGGTGTCTAGCACGCAATCCAGCCGGACATGCACGGCGTGGATGCCTTGCTTCCCGTACTCCTGGTCACTAGATCTCCCCAACACAAAGGTTGATTCCCAAAAAAAGGATTCCCAAAAAAAAGGAAACCACCAGTTGGATGGTTTTTTGGGGGTCATTCCATTTCTCACTTTTTGCTGAGAAGACTTCCCGTACTCCTAGGAAACCATAGGGGATGATTTCTTCTTTTTTTTCAGGCTCATTCCCTCATCTTCTCCTGAGAAGAGAACCCGACCCCCCCGCCCACCCAGAACCCTTACACCTTATGTTTTTGCTGAGAAGAGAACCCTGTCCTATGGTTTATAGGGCTCATTCCCTCGACTGTTTTTCGCTGCGTGTGATCCACCGCTCCTTGGCGATGGACTGCGACAGCGCGCGGAGCGCGTGCTTCCCGCAGGCGAACTGCGCCGTGCCGTTGCCCCCGCGGAAGGCCGAGGTCGCCGAGGAGAAGATCCTGGGAGTCCAGCGGAGGTTTCGCGACGAAAAAGCGAGCGGCCATGGAAAGGCCCAAAAGATGTAGTTGTTGTTGTGTTTCAAAAAACAGGCTTCTATTCTTTAAAAATTGAAACGGCCCAAGAATTGTTGAAGGGCTGTTTATTGAATAAAGGGAAATCTAGTGGAAACAAAAAAACCCTGTTGCTTTTTTGAAAAAAAAAGGCTTCTAGTCTTCAAACATGGAAATGGAGCACACCCTGGAGACGAAAATGAACATATCTGAACGTGATTCAGCTTCAATCTAACTTGTGGTTTGGGGCTCGGTGATTTAGAGGTCAGTTTGCTATTTGCCCACTGAAGCCAGGGCTTCAACTCCGCACACCAATCCAATCCACCAACTATTCTAGGGGTTGATTCCTTGTCCATTCTTTTCGACCATCGTTCTTTCCAAAAACCGGATCCGTTTTCCCTCGGTTTCCGGAGGTTTTCTAGAAAGATTCGGATCCCTGGAAAGAATGGGGAAGGTACCCCTAGAACTATGGGTTACTTGATCTGAGCCTAAGAAAGAACAATGGATTCTGAAGAGCATCCAAACTAGCAACTAAGGTTCACTTGACCTGAACCATGATGGGCACGCCAAAAAAAAATGAAGGGCAGTTAATTACAAAGTGGTGGCCTAATATTCACCAGTCCTGACCATTCACCTTTGAAGACACCAGAGACACCGACAGAGGGATTCAAAGAACAAAGGATTCTGAAGGCCCCAACTAAGGGATGCTTGATCTGAACCGTGATGGGCACGCCAAGAAAATAACTGAAGGGCAGCTTTTATTGCAAAGTGGTGACCGAATATTCACCAGTCCTCACCAGAGACACATTCAGACAGAGACACATTCAGCAATTTGGGCACGCAAAATAAATACATTGATTGATTAAAAGAAGAAGAAAAAACTGAAGGGCTGCTACAAAGCAGTGACCGAATTCTGGCAAAGGCGTCAAGGTCCCCTTCTTCTTGACCGCGAACTGCCCGCTGCCCTCCGAGGCCAACATCGAGGGCAGGACCGCCTGGGCGCACAAGAGGGCGCCCGTGCAGGAGGCGTCGAAGGAGCTGCGGAAGGTCTGCGGATCCTGAGTCAACGAAACCCATTTGGCCATGGGCCAAAATGAAACTAGACCAGGGTTGTGGGAAATGGAATCCACTTCTGTGATACAACAAATTGGGCTTCCCAAAGACTAACACCCCATACACAGGGGGAGATTCCCTTGTATCACAGAAGTGGGAATAAACCCCCTGATTCCACAACCCTGAACTAGACGGACCCATTTGGCCAACGAAACCAAACCCATCTGGGGATCCGGCGCCAACAACCCCTGTTAAAAGGTATGGGGGAGTTCCCCTCCAAGGAAAGCCTCTGAATGATTTGGTGGGTTGAGTAATGTTGACCCCAGATGAAGAAACCCCTGTGGATATGGGGGCGTTCCCCTCCAAAAGTGGTTTGAAGCTCCACCAAAAGGGACAACCCCTGTTTATAGATATGGGGGGCAGTGCCGAATTCACATCTCATGTTGACCCCAGATGAAGAGACCCCTGGTAGATATGGGGGAGTTCCCCTCCAAGGAAAGCCTCTGATGTACCGTGATTTATCCTGGTTTTGTGGGTTGAGCCAAAATCCCGTACCCCCAGTGAACAGCCGATTCAATCCAACCACTAAAATAGGTTCTAAAATGGATGGTGAATTCACCTACCCCAAAATGGTACCAAAACGGTTGTGACCCACAGCCATTTGAGCAGCGCCGAAACACAGCTCATGTTGACCCCAAATGAATAAAGCCCTGTTTATAGATATGGGGGGCGTTCCCCTCCAAAAGTGATGAATAAACCCATTTGGCCATGGGTCGAAATTACACCACCAGGAATTGGACCGCAGGTTGAAATGTCCACGCTTCCGTTTACTAAGGCTCCATTTTGGGGTTACCCGATTTTTGACCCACTGCCATTTTAGCCAACAAAAAAGAAGAAAAAAAATGGGCAGCGCCAACAACCCCTGTTGAAAGGTATGGGGAAGTTCCCCCCCAAGAAAGCCTCTGATGTACCGTGATTAGTGATGTTCCTGGTTTTGTGGGTTGAGTAATGTGCCGAATTCACATCTGGCCATGGGTCAAAAGCCAAATCGTACCCCCAGTGAACATCCCAATCCAACCACTACAAAGCCTAAAATGGGTGGTGCACCTACCCCATTGGTTTTGACCCACAGCCATTTGGGCAGTGTCAAAACACAGTTCATGTTAACCCCAGATGAAGAAACCCGTGTTTATAGATATGGGGGCGTTCCCCTCCAAAAGTGGCCTGAATCCCCACCAAAACCAAAAACACCCCCATGTTAAGAAACAGGGGTTTATTGATATGCCTGACTACAATCCTTGTTAAACTAAGTAGCAGAACACCTGCTAAAATGGCTATTGGGGGTTTGGGGCGCTTTTGCAGTGTTGGGCGGCTCGCCATGTTTTCCTATTTGAATGGTTTAGAGTTGATATCCTTTTTCAGTTTGCTAAGGGAAACCAGCAGGAACACCGAAATCCATTTTGTCCAAGCCCCTACTTTGACACATACCAAATGGGAAAAGCATACCTCGTTCTGGGTACAGTCTTGTGGGTGAAACCCAAGAGGAATGTTGGGGGTCTTCTCAAGAAGACACCCAAAAAGCAACTGAAGAGTCAATCGTGTTGGTTTCCGTTCATTGAAACATAAAAAAGGAGAAAACAAATACTGAAAAAAAGCGGGGGGGAAAAAACAAAACAAAAACGAGAACATTCAAGACAAAACAAAAAAGACGAGAACACTCTTTTCAAACAAAAGAAGAAGAAGAAGAAGAAGAAGAGCGTTCTCTTGGCGTATCATTTTATTTTTTCGCCCACCGAAAGTCGATGTCCAAGACGGAGATCCCGAAGCCGCCGCCCCCGCAGTTGTAGACCAAGACCTCCACGACCCCCAGCTCCGCCTTGGCCTTGGCGAAGCCCGCGGCCACGGACTCCGCGCTGGTGGCGTCCACCTCGTAGAAGCCGAAGGAAGCGCCCAGCGCCTCGCGCGCTTCGGCGTCTCTCGCTTCGTGTTTCGTGGCCGCGGCGTGTGGCGGCGGGCGGCGGAAAATGTTTGAAGGGGGGGTTGAGAAAGCTGTTTGTTTGAGATGTTGTGTGTTTTGAGAAATGTGTGTTTCATTTCGACAGGGGGTTTTGAGAGTTGTTTGTGGAAGAAAGTGGTCAAAAGAAGTGCAAAACGGGTTTAAGGGAGTCTTGAGAGAATCGCCCGCGGCGGCGATTCAAAGTCGAGGAAACTGGTCAATAGTTGGGCGGGTTTGCTAGGGGGCATGCCAACTCATTCACTGAGAACCGCACGGGTTTTGAGAAAGTTGTTTGTTGAAGGAAGTGATGAAAGAAGTGCAAAACGAGCTTAAGGGAGTCTTGAGAAGACGGCGAAGTGGTTTTGCGTCAAGAGTCTTGGCAGAACAAACGTTCAAAAAGAGCAGCTGCAAAGTGGTTTTAAGAGAGTCTTACATATATATATATATATATGTGGAAGCTCTCCCAAGCTCTCACGATTCTTCTCGCCTGCAGCTTCTCCCGCACCGGCGCGAAGCTCTCGGCGCTGCGGCACATGGCCGCCACGGCGTAGCCGCTCCGCGCGAACTTCAGTGCCGCGCTGCCGCCCATCCCCGGGCCGCAGCCCACCACCGCCACCACCGGCGCCATCGGCGGGCGATTCGGCTGGGGAGGCGGAAGGCGCGGGTCGCTGGACAAGGGAAAGGCGGCCGGGGAGTGCCAGGCAGCTAAGGGCAAGTGGAGAGGACATGAAAATTGGAAAGACCACTAAAATATCACAGCAAAAAAAATACTGTTTGACTTGACAAGGTAGAGAAGGGAATATTAAAGTACATCACTGGAGCAAAATGGGCCTGAAACCTGGGGACGGGCTTGGGCTCGGGTATGGAACGCTCCTCGTCTCGAGCTTCACCAGGATAGCTCTGAGTCACTTGCTCTTCGCCGGGTGCGTGAACACCACATCTACCGCCAGCGGAACCCACACCGGTGGCGGCAGGGGGGCCTCGGCTGGCGATTTTTCCCGCACATGCAGTGTCACTCCCAGCAGCCACATGGGCCACATCTTTTGGAGTTGCAATGGTTAAACAGCTTCTTTGCGGGTTGCCATGTCTGGCTCAGCTGGCTCGACTGGACTAAAACTTTGCTCACAAGGGTGTGCGATCAAACCCTTTGGCCAAGTGTTGCCCTCTGGCCGGGCCAGATAGAGGTACTCACTTCCCGAGTGGATCCACAAAGTCCCAACAAAACTTTAACATGAGACGGGGGCCCAACGAAAATCCAGCGGGGTACTTCACGAGCCCCGTTCCAACCCAAGGGGGTAAAGCCAACTCCGAGGCAACGGAAAGCCATGCATTGCTCAATTCGGGACCTTCAGAATGCGACCTTCACCTTGACGTAACCCAAGATACTTCGCCGTCACTTTGCCCACATTCATAAAACTAGTGGTGGCCCCTGATGTATACCCCCCCCCCGCTATTTTTCAGGGGACATCCTTTTTTAGTGGAGATTCCTTTCTTCCATAAAAACGCCCTGACTAATAACCGGGGCTGGTGGATTCAACCTGTTGCCCCGGCTGATTCACTTGCTCCTAGCTCTCAGCTCGCGGTGTTCGGGCGACGGCTCGAATCCGTGGTACGAGGAGCTGGGAGGTTGCGTCAGCGACAGCTTGCGCACCTCAAGCGACAGAAGCCCTTTGCAACTTGGAGGAAACCAGAGGTTGGGGGGGGGGGGGACCCCCGAGCGACAGGGGTTAAAGACGATAAACCAGCAACTGTGTAGCCGCTTTATAACAGCTGTTTACCCTGTTTCCCCTGCCGGTGGACCATGTTCGACAGGTCGAAGATCATACCAAAAAGAAGCCAAACGGCTCGAGTCCACCCAACGCAATGTTCACGAACATTGATTTATGGTTCAAGTAGAACAAAATGTTCGGAAAGGAGACTTCAGCGCACCTCCATTCCCGACGTCCAGGCAAACAATACGTCTTCATCTATATATATATATATACAGTAGTAATTATTCTTATTTAAAAAATAATGTTGCAAAAAACCGTAAAGCAACCTCTAACAACTTGGAGTGAAAAGAACTGTTACTGTACAATCAGGAAGTCTAAAAAGAACGACCAAGATGCCTTGTTTAAGGATTGCATGCCCCAAGGTCGAAGCTCCCAAAATGTGGGCCATAAAAATGGCACCCAGAACCCTTCTCATGGCTGTCGAAATGTCCTAATGAATGGGGTCCTTGACCACCCCTACGTCCGGTAAAAGTGTGCGTTGACCAGGGCTAAAAAAGCCCCAGCGTTCCTCACCCAGGCAACCCCGTGAATTGCCGAGGTTGCTCTGGTTTCGGGTGGGCAGAGGGCACCAGGGGAAAGCCCAATCAAGGGCACTACAATGGCGAATGGCACCAGGAAAAGCCGACCCAATTCGCTCCGTGCACATCTTCTCGAACTGGTCCTTCCAAAAAGCCCCTGGGCGCCCCCTCCCACCTCTTTTGTTTGTTGCTGCTTCTGTTCGGAGACCATCCAAAAAAATATATGTCCGTTTTCCTGGACAAAACTCCCACCAGTGGTTCTTCCCAGCTCTTCAACTCGGGTTTCATCTATGCCAACTGCAGGATTTTTGTCCACACTATGGGGGGTGGGGGCGGACGTCTGCTTCAGGGGCCACGGCACCACCAGCAACCCCCCGCACAGCCGCCAGCTTCGCCCTCAGCTTCGCCCGCGCCTGTTCGCAGTCCAGGCACCTGAAAACCATCACTCAGAACTCGCCAAAGGAATTTGCGGAAGACCTTCATGGAGTTCAAGTTAGACCTCTTGTATTAATACTACCCTCCATTGTACAAACTTTCTTTCGAATTGTACAAACTGCTTTTCGAATTCAGGATCCTGTGACTGTTTTAGGGCTCCTCTATTGCAGTTCAAGTAAACCAGAGATCGTGATTTTTTTGATTTTGCCACAAATGCCATGGGCATTTTTGGGCAAACTTGTTTAAACAAACAGAAAAATTTAGGCTAGCCGGACCCCGGCACGGAAAATCCGAGCCCACAAACCCTCAACCCCCGCAACCCTCGACCCCAAACCCCCTACCCCCACCCCACCCCCACCCCCACCCAAAAAACAGAAACTGTTGCAACATCCTCCTGTCCTCAAGGTAACACTCCGCTACAATTTCCCAAGGACCCCCCCAAACAAAAAAGAAAACAACGAGAAAAAAAACGCAAACGACCCAGCGAACAAGCAATCTACGACCGCTTCAACCCCCAATCTTTTTCTGTGCCAAAGCGGCACAGAAATCCCATGACTTCACTTTGGCGATTCCCCAAGAGTTCCCCTTCGGTTCCAGTGAATAAAGAGGAAATTGAAGGCCGGGCCCACCGCCAACCCGCATTTGCCAAAGTAAAAGTGAATCGACCCTTTAACCTTTCCTTTCCGTGATTTGGTCCATATTTCGTCAAGGTTCCAAAAGGTTGTAGTTCAAAGTGGCCACAGCCCCCACCCCCCCGGATCGAGGGCCCCGCGCCTCGATTCGCCCTCCAGGCCCCGAAAACCATCGCTTCAGCGGCAACCATCGCTTCAGCGCACTCAGCCCTAACGGGGCAAACCGCTGGGATGGGCTACCCTTAAGGTTCAGACCAAGCGAAAACCGGTGGCCAGTTGTGTTTTGTGTTTTTTTGGGGGGAGGTCCATGGAGGTCCCCCCCTAAGTTGATGTTCAAACCATGAGGTGGTCCCAAACGAAACGAAAAAGAGGGGTGGAGGAGCCATTACAAAAACTTGGTCAGCCTGGGGCTGGGCAGAAAGGGGCAACCTCTCGCCCTGCCAAGGCCCTTCTGTCCGCTTCCCCAATCCTCCACTTCAGTCCCTACCCGCACTTCAAAAGAACTCCGAGCCCGGGTTCCTAAACAGCAATACCTCATCTCCAAAGAAACTCTTAGACGACCTCGTCTAGTGAATTAACCGCTCAAGGATCCGAACACTTCCCACAAAAAATGGCCTTGCCCTGGTGCCACGTGGTTATCTTTTGGTCAACCGGTATTCCCCTCAAAGGAAAAAAATCCGCAGCTGTCGCTGTTTGCAAGTTGAGAAAGCCGAGAAGAAAAAAAAGGGGGAAATAAAGGGGGGAAAAAGAAAACGCTCAGTGGAAACCCAAACCTTTTGGGTTCCATGAACATCTTTGCAAGCTGCCGGTATGAAGGGGAACCGACCAAACACAGAAAAAACACCGCGCCCCAAACCGCCGGCTTCCGCGATGGCGGAAGCACAGGCGCGCCTGCGCCACTTTCCCGAGCTGGAACCCTTTGGCCATGCCGCAAGAAAAAATGTGTTCTGCCCTGAAAAAAAAAGGCTTTGGCCTTGTTGCGTTGATTTTCGGGTGGTTGCGAATCGCGATCTTCACAACACCCAGGGAGAAAAAAAGAAAAAAGAAAACGGACGCCTTAGGGCCTTGAGGGAGCTCGCGAAGGCTCAATCTTCTCACTCGGGAACCCAGGTGTTCCGTACATGTCTGGTGTTATGTTGATGGGGTGCAGCAGTTTTCCGTGGATTCGGATCGATGGAACAAAAAAAACGGAGGGCTTGCTGAAAGCCCCGGAAAAAGCGATCAAAACACATGTTTTGTCATTACCTTTTTTAGGGAAGCCAATTTTTGGGGTTGGTTTGAAGGGAGCCCGCCGTTTTGGGGGTCCAAACGTTTCAATTTTCTGACGCACAACTGCCGCCAACTCCGCTTTGCACTCGCAAAGCTTCGAGCCTCAAACCCGCGCTGCCGGCTTCGGGTCGCTTTGCAAAAACTGCGAGCCATGTGGGTGGCTCGTCTTTTTTGAGGCTGAGGGTAGATGGTTTCAACGGGGAGCCAAAAGGAAACCACTCATTTTGGGGGGTCCCGATCAAATCGCCAGCCGAGATCATCGGACCCTGGGCGATTTGTAATAATTGGCCCACCGAAAATAAGGGATCCGGGAAACATCGTTCTAATTTGCCCAGTGGGTAACCTCCAACAAAATCAAAGGCCCGCCAAGTGATGGGAGGGGCGCAGTCAAATTTAGGTTGGAATGGTTGTGAGTTCATATGCTCGTGGAAAAACTGCGGAGAACATCTGCTTGTCACCAGTTGGTAGGTGGTTTATCCCAGTGACAGAGTTTCATCTGCTGCATGGAGTTCGTCTCACGGAATGAGGCTTCCACGGCAACAAGTGACTCCAAAAAGCGGCAAGAGCATGCGCAAAAGTCGCTTCCGGGAATACATCGCCGCAGAAATCCTGCTCATGATGCTGGGAAAAATGTGCCAAAGCGGAAAACAAGAAGGTCGAAAGGTCGCTGTTAGGGTGATACAGGGGCCCAAAAGGAAATGGAAAAACGAACGACATCGCCTACCAAACGGTGGGAAAGGGGAGAAACAAAACGTGCCCTGAGCGCAAGGTTTAGTTGAGTATGGCTCGTCAGTTGGGGATTTGGCTCCACATGGGTGCTTTTTTTTGGTTCCCAACCCCGCAAAGGGTACGAGCTGAGGTGAGCTTCCGTAGAGTCGGACAAGGCACTTTGCGGCCAACATTCGCAGTTGTTGGAAGCCCCAACGAAGTTGGTTCAGGTCTTAACTTGAAGAGAAGGATGTTGTAAGTGGCTTGGTTCATCGTCTGTCATCTCACCAGACAAAACAAGCAAATCCACACGGGCGCATTGTAAAGCGGAAAAGCGGAACCAAGCGGAACCCAGCGGAATCTGCGTGTGCCCGAGACTCCCGACTCAAGCATATAGCTCCTAGGTGCGGTCGAAAGGTCGAAAGCAACGGGTTGTGTCTGCTTGCTGTCTCTGGGATTCGTCTTGGCATGCTCTTGCTTGTTTTGCGCTCCTAGGTTCGTGCTTTTTTGCGCATGGGTTGTGCGTGTTTCCCAATGAAGCCAGGTAGTAGAACCACTTCTTCGAACGGCCATTCGGGTTTTGGGCGCTCATGGACCAAAGGGCGAATTTGGAGCCGAGCTTTGTTCGCCCCCGGCATTGGCTGATGCCGTTCAGGTTGCAAGCTTCCGTAACCCCAACGGAAGGTGCTGATTTTTCGGTGGCAATCCAATTGCAGTTTGCCAGAACAATCCAAAGCATCCCAGTCCATGGCGATGATCATTGTAGCGCGCATGGCAACTCGATGGCGATCGTCTGGACCAGACCCTAAAATAATGCAAAACAAAAACAGAAAAGAAAAGTTTCCAACCAAACAAGGATGGCCTAGTTCTGGCCCATATTCAGCAAACCTCCAAAATCAGCGCAGCAAAGAATAACACAATTATCCTAGTGATGGTACCGCTCCACGACTCCTTGCCTGATTCCGTCAAACTGGGTTCAATTTTTTTCGGCCTGGCAAATGTGCGAACCTGTCACACACAGAAACCATAGACCATGGCTCGGACTCCTCCACTGTGGCACCCCACCCGTTTTTGTTGATTGAGTGAAACCTTTCGAGACATGGGTTTCATCTAATGTGTTTGCATTGTTGCACCCTTATCTGCATAGTAACCAACTCCCTAAAATGGTGCATTCAACCAACACCTATGTATTTTGCACCAACTAATGTATTTGCCTTCAACAATTTCAACCATTTCTACCCAAAATGTATTTTTGCGTTCAACCAACACCCTAAAATGTTTTTATTAAAACCATTTCTACCTAGTGGGGCCCACGTGGGCGTGGGCCAGTCCCGGATCTCTCCGAGGCGCCCCATGTAGATCTCCGCGCTGCCCAGGCTGCTGAACTTCACATCCTCCTCGCTCCGAAGGATCCGAATCCGACGCTCCGATCCGCGGAGCGGATTGAGCGCGGAGACCACCAGCCGGAAAGAAACGTGTGAAAACTACGCATGGCGAGAAAAACATGTCTATGTTTTTGTCTTCTTCTTTTTTAATAATGAAAAAGAAGAAAAAACAAGGATCTTCTTCACAAAATGTACATGTTTCTAATACACATTTGCAGTGCCTCAGGCCTGAGCCCCTCATGCGAGGCCAAAAGATGCCCCTGAAAACTGCGTCGATCAAGCCCTTAAGTAGCACCTGGCGGATTTTCAGGGGGGGTCCCCCAAAAGTGAAAAACCAAACCTCTCAAATGGGACACCGCTCCCTATGGATCGTGGGGTCATTGATCCTGGGCTCTCACAATCCAAGCGACACCTCGTCAGAAGATCAACCCCAAATATGCGAAGGCCCGAAAAAGGTGTCCATTTCGGGTCTCTTCAATTTCACGCTACCTTCCTTTGCCCAAAAAAATAGTTCAGCCACTGGTTACAGGCGTCTTTTGTGAAATGGAAACCTTTGGTCGATACATTTGTTTCGCAACAACCACGGCAGCTGCCGGTGAAGCGCGTCTCTGCGCGCAAACGCGCGCGCGAGCTTTTGTGCCTCCTGGCTACCTCGGCTCCAGAAGTAGTCTGAGGCCAAGTTCAATGTGATGAAGGCCGTCCTGCGGAGGCTGAAGGCAACCCATGAAAAAATCCCTGGATTGAAAAGGAGCCAGACCCCGGCTTCCAGATCACACACCTGCACCAGGTTTCCGGGGTCAGCCGTGCAGCATTGTCCCGTCCGCTTCGACGGAGGGACCCAAGGACCCACATAACCCCGCCCAAAAGAGAATCGGCCATTTGCCCAGGGCACAAAAAGGAAGCGTCGCAAGGGAATGGGACCCCTCACTTGCCAAAAAGCAGCGAACTTCCTCTGGCAAAAGGGCGAGGTCCCTTTGACTTTTACAAGGCTCGAGCTCAGGGATGAGGGAATGACCCCGAAAAACGCCATCCAACTGGTGTCCTTTCAGGGAATTCCCAGGTTCATTCCCACATTTCCCATCTATCTCACCGATCGCAAGTGATGGGGGGAGTCGAACGAAGACCGCACGACAACTAAAGCGAGAAGCGACACCGGCGGCCACCGCTCCAATGACTCACCCACAGGGCGCCCGCCTAAACAAGGCATTAAAGCAAATACAAAGCATCGAGTGAATCTGGATATGAAATATGTATAGAGAGAGGCATGTATCTGTCCACTTGGGCTCGCTTCTACATTGAGTTATTTACAGATGTCAAGCACACTTTTTACATATCTATGTATACCTAGATATACATATGAGTAAACAATTTCTTACACATAGATGCAAATATGTATGTATGTATGCTTGTGTATGTGTATGTGTATGTGTATGTGTATGTGTATGTGTCTGTATGTGTCTGTATGTGTCTGCATGTGTCTGTATGTGTCTGTATGTGTCTGTATGTGTCTGTATGTATATGTATGTATATGTATGTAAATGTATGCATATGTATGTATATGTATATGTATATGTATATGTATATGTATGTGTATGTGCATGTGTATGTGTATGTGTATGTGTATGTGTATGTGTGTATGTATGTGTGTCTGTATGTATGTATGTATGTATGTATGTATGTATGTATGTATGTATGTATGTATGTATGTATGTATGTATGTATGTATGTATGTATGTATGTATGTATGTATGTATGTATGTATGTATGTATGTATGTATGTATGTATGTATGTATGTGTGTATGTGTGTATGTGTGTATGTGTGTATGTGTGTATGTGTGTATGTGTGTATGTGTGTATGTGTGTATGTGTGTATGTGTGTATGTGTGTATGTGTGTATGTGTGTATGTGTGTATGTGTGTATGTGTATGTGTGTATGTGTGTATGTGTGTATGTGTGTATGTGTGTATGTGTGTATGTGTATGTGTATGTGTATGTGTATGTGTATGTGTATGTGTATGTGTATGTGTATGCGTATGCGTATGTATATGTATATGTATATGTATGTGTATGTGTATGTGTATGTGTATGTGTATGTATATATATATATATATATACCTATGTATATCATGCGTGTCTGTGTGTGTATATGTGTGTGTGTGCACATCCACGTCTCGATGTTCGTTCCACCCGCAGGTTTCGGTGCCCCGTCCAGCCCAGCAGCACCAGGTCGCAGCGACCCTCGCGGCCCCTGAGAATCCGTCGGATCGATCCGAGGGGATCCTCGGGGGTTCGCTCGTTTCATGAGCCTAGCTCCTCCAGTAGAGAGGATCGAATAAGTTGGTACCCACTCTTGTCTGTAGTCTATTTAGTCGGGGAACCCTCACCCCAAAAGAGAAACGGGTGAGAAAGGGCACTACTGGGGGGACATAGGAGCTGACTTTTGACCGCCAGCGGAGCCCAAAGTGGGGAGATCCTTCGAAGACTTTGGGAATTCGGAACTCCGAACCTGACACAAAGATGAGTCAGAACTGGGCCTTGTCCGCCACTTTTGAGGGGTTTCCCGTATCAAACGGCATGGCCGGACAGGCTTGACGACCCCAATTCAATCGGGCAGCCCTCGAAACTCAACATGGGGATCAAAAACTTGCTGGTGCGGTAGGTAGGGAATGGCCCAGGGTGTGGGGGATGAACCGGCAGGGGATTCCCTCAAAGGAAACCATGGGGGATGGTTTATACGGGGCACCCCCCCCTTCGCCAAAAACAAAACAACTACCTCTTCTATAATGTATATATATATATATGTATATATTGTGCAGATGTATATACTACATATGTTCTGTACCATTGGATGTCTCTCTGGAGGGGGCCGTGTTTTGCGGTTTCAAAGGGCAACCAATGGGAAATTGCCCATTGTGAGGGTTCCCCCATCTGGAGACAATCTCATGTATGTATCCTGTTTATCGGCCGCACCCTGTACATATTTGCCAACTGTATGCATACTTTCAGTGTCCAATGGTTGACAAAGGAGCACTTCAGGGACGCAACATTTGTTTCAGTCCATTCCACGGTCAGCAAGCAAATGTATGTTCATGGACGGTGTTTGGAAGGAATGTGCCGTTTTATGGGGGGTCCCTAATTTGCGAAACACCCACATAATGTGTTGCTTGCTGTAAACATGTAAAGCTGCATCATGTGCGTTCCTCGCATGGGGAGGTCTTACAATTTGGACGACCGATTCCCATGTCGCAAGACAAACTGCATTCATCCCACAGAATCTGGTGGAAACTCCGTGTGAAAGGTCGGATATCGGGGCTTCTGAATAGGAATCCGGGGCAGAGTTGCTGCCCGACAATTTGGGAGTAGATGCTTTCTCTTTGGCTGCTCTTGCGCGAGCAAAATGAGCCGGCCATGTCCCAAGCAAACAAGACCATATGAGTTCGTGGGCTTTTTTTTGGGGGGGCACCCCGTGCATGGTTCGAATGGACCAGCCAAAAAAAAGGGGCGACGGGCCACCCCACTTCCGCAAGCTCAAAGCCCAATTTTGTGACACATGCCCCAAATGGCTGCGGGTCAAAAAATGGCACCCGTCATGGGGAATCCTGGGAAATGAAGCCAAAGCTCGAACCTGCAGTTTCCTGGTGGTAATTTTTGTTCACCCATTCCCACATGGGAGATGTCGAACGCCCACGGCCGACCCGCGAAACTCCGCCGAGGCGCCCCTCCATGCCGATCCATGCCGATGCAAAGCGCTAAGGGAGGCGTGGCCCGAGTTCGCCCAGAGTTGCCCTGGTAAGTCAAGCCTCCATACAGGATCTTCCAAACAGCTTCACAAAAGTTCTTCACTTCATCTCAAACGGAACCTGCAAAAAAGCAAAACCACTCGTTCATGCACTGTGGGAAGCCTATGGGGTGTTACCGGCTTGCTGCTGGTTGCTGCTGCCCCACTACGCAGCTTTCCGGTCGATGCGAAATCTGGCCCTCGGATGATCTCGTGATCCTGGGGGTGATCTTTCGAAAGGAGACTGTAGGGGAAACCCAAAAATTACTTCAAAAAAGCAAACTGCTTTCTGTCTTTTTTTGAGGGGGAGGGGCTCCCACCAAAGTTCTCAGGGAGTCCGACCTAAAACAGATGTCCACTGTTTCGAGCCAGAGAGATGCGCGAGATGCGAGGTGCGAGGTGCGGGCAAGAATGTGAGGCACCTAAGCAAGGCCTGGGGACCACCTGGCTAAAAAATGAAGAGGCCTGTGGATGTTTTGGGTGTTTTCCCAAGAACAAAATCGAAAAGAAGGCCGGAAGCCTGAAATTGCTTTAGATATCTCGCACGGGACGCTGTCAGACTTGGAAGGAACCTTCTGGCCATACCAAGTCCAAAACGATCCCACACCCAGACAGCTCACGTCGACTTTTTGGATTGATGTTCCCCTTTGAAAAAAGTACAGGTGCGTGACAGCCATGAGCCAAGGTTCGTGGTTCTTCGGGTTCCCGTCACATTTGAGCAGCGCCCGTTTCAGCCGTTGACTTTTGGTACATGATCTAATTGTTTGGGCATGACCCCAATCAAACCAGGCAGGAACCGAACCACCTAGTCATGGCAGACAAGAAATCGGCTTTCCACCGGCCTCTCGATGGATCTCGCAGCCCAAAGAAGCAAAAAGGGAACTGGGGCGAAAAGGCCAGCAAGCTCACTGGCTCGTTTCGAGGGAATCCCCCCCCCCAATTTACAGAAAACCCAGGTTCGTCCAACGTCGAAAGGGCCATTGCCCATCCAGCCTCTGCTCTCAAACCCAAAGTAAAGCAAGCTCCCCTTGAAGAGCTTGCGGACGAAGCGAGCCCGAAAGTTCAGGAACTCCAAGCTTTCTCTTCTTGGAGAAAAAAAGATCAAACCTGGGAGAAAAAAATAAAAGATAGGTCCCTGAGCTTGCCTTCAAAACCTCCATCGGCCTTGTCCCAGATTTTCGGACACTTCGGCGCGGGCTCTCAGAAGGCTTCGCTCGCAAAAAGGCCCCGAAACGGGGTCCGAACTTCCCGAAACCGTTTCTCTTGGAAACCCACAGGGCCCCTTTGACGCTTTGATCCGTCCGCTTTTGAGACACGAAGGCAACTCATTTCCCTGGGTTCCAAAGGGACCCGGAAAAAAAAAAAAAAAGAAAGAAAAAAAGAAAAAAACAACTCCCCGGCCAGCTTGGCTCTGGAACATTGGTCTCTGGAAAATTATCTTCTTCCCAAATGAGCGGTTTGGTTTGGTTTGGAAGTTCGGGGGTAGCTTCTCATTTGCCCCCAACCAGAACAATGGCTTCAAGTCAAGCCAAACCAAACCAATTGATTCGCAAAAACAACATGATGACTCGCAACAAAAAGACCGACAAACCACACAAACCACGCAAGTTATTCTATGACCCACAAAACAAAACAAACCAAAAAAAAAGACGTGTTCTCCCAATCCCCAGAATGGCATCGATTGCCCCCGCCTCCGCGGTCTCGGCGGAGGGGCAGGCGGCCAGAGCCCGGAGGTCCTCTCTCGCTCAAAGCCGAAGCCTGCAAAAAAAACATGTGGCAGCACAATCAAACCCCGGTATGAAAATGGTCTACCCAGAACCATGTAAAGAATTAAGAAGGCGGCCGCAGCTATTTATTGTTGGGATTGTCCCTTACTAACCTTCATGTACCCGGGTTTTGATTGTGGCTCAAGTGGCAGCAAATTCAATTCAAAATGGTGTGGCAGCACCAATGAACTAACACCCGTGTTCCACTGCGGGGTCAAAACCGAGCGGAACATGGTCTACCCAGCTCCCATGTAAGGATGAAAAAAACGGCTACACCCATTTATGGGTGGGATAAGACCTGACTGACCATCTACACGGATTTTGATTGTGGCTCAATTGAAATCCCAGGATATTTGCTCAAGTTCCGGAGAAATCAGAAGGATGGCTGGTTTTCCAAACAACGATCCAGGACAAAACAAGCCTGCAACTTTGATGTTTTCGGATTGATCCAGACCGTACTAATCAGAGGTCGCCTTGTCCGTTAATCGATTCATAGCAGTTGTAAGCTCCAGAATTTACGTAGATGGGAATAGACTTTGTGGTTACGCTAGGGAAGCTCTGTTTGGAGGGTGTCTCCCAGGGAGGTTGTATTAATGTGGTTGGATCGCTCGCAATGAAACATGGCTGGCCAAAGAGAACCCAAAGGTAGGCTACTTGGTCATAATGTTTACTTGCAAACGCATCCGAACATGGCTGGTGGACATGAACCCCGTTCTCTGATGTCCCCCAAGTCAAACCAAATTCTAACCTACACGGGTGCGTTTCCTTTTTGTCGCCGGCATGCGGAGCCAAACAAGGTCCTAGGAGCCTTTCATCTGGAACATGTATGGCAGCTTGCCCATCCCCCTGCCGACCCATCAAACACACCTGCCATCAAACCCCAAAAACCAATATGTTGTTTTTCAAAGGTGTCACACCTGTTCTCGAAACCTAGGAAAAAATAAAGGGGCCGCCCATGTGTCACTTGGACAAAAACTCTTCTCCTGACACCAACATGCAACCCATCATTTTGGGAGCAAACATTGCAGCGCCGTTGCCATGGGCTTTACCCTGCGATGCAATCTTGCCTTTGCCCTCATTTCATGGCCCAATCGCGCGGCGTCGGTGCTTCGCGATGGCCCGCACTCTTTGGCGTCCCGGGTCCCTCACTGGAAAGGAACTCCTCTTAAAAGGCTAAGGACTATCTCTTCTGTGGGTGGACAGAATCTGGCGCTAGTTGGCGCAAATCGGGTTTCATCCACCCAACTAGCGCGATGTAAGCTTTGTCCATCCACGGCGCCGACCTCAAGAAAAGCTATGCCTCACCCTTCTTAAGAGGTTGATGGCGTCATCCCCACCACCGAAGTACACTTGAGCGTTTTGACCATCATCTCGCACTTGTGGATCTTGGCTCCTACACCAACTGTACCAAACCCCCCAAGAAACGACTCTACGCTCTTGCCATGTTCCTTTTGGGGGTGAGTGGGTCGGTCTCCTCAGGCTCAGAGACCCAAGCCGCACCAGTCGCGCAACGCGACTGGCAGGCACAAGGGCAAGACAGCGTGACATCCTCGAACAGCGCTTACCCGCAGGCTCTTCCCAGGATGATCCCTCAAAGCAGTACTGCCGCAACCACACGCTGGGCCTCGTCCTAGCCCAAGGGCTCACACATGGGCAGCGGAGGCAGCGAGACAAAGCCAACGCAGCCAAAATGTTCCGCGCGGCTCGGACGCAGCCATGGTTCGTTTTGGGGTTTCAAGGGTTCCCTTGGTTGGGGGTTTTAAGGGTTCCCTTGGTTGGGGGTGTCAAGAGTTCCCTTGGTTGGGGAAACATGGCTCTCAAGTCCAGCGGAACGACCCGGCTCGAAAAAAGAAGAAGAAAAAAAACGCTGCGTCTCCTCGGCCCCCAGCATGCCACCGTACCGCTCCAGGAACACGTGCATCTGCCGGCACGCGCTGCGGGTGACCTGCAAACGAGTGGTTCGAAGCCGAGTTCGCCCGGACTTCGGGCGAAAAAACAACGGCCTGAAGAGTTCTGGGTTCTTCTCGTGTGGTTTCACTTGAGTGGGTTTGGTGAGTTATCTCATCACGGCTTTGGGGGTTCCCCCGGAAGTTGGGCTCTAAGAAATGGAAGGCTTTCAGTTGTCGGAACCCGCGCAGTAGCCGTGGGTCGGGTCCCCTGAATTGTTTGCCTTATGGCAATCCCCTCCTTCAGCTTCCCAGCAGCTGGTTGCTTGGATTGGGTTCGAGTCCCCAAGCCACCAATCCAACCCAACAACCCGGTTTCCGGATTCTTGGCATCCGCAAAACGAACGAGAAGCACCTCAAAACGTTTCCGTGCTCGGTGTACCAACAAAACATCTCACTTTTCGTCACTGGTTCAAAGAGCTGAATGGGCTGAGATTTCTTTGCTTAATCGCTGGTTGTTCTCAAAGGGTTACGCCCCAAAATGGCTCCTTTCGATGTCCTTTTGGTTTCCTTCGACACCAAGAAGAGTTGGGTGACAATAGATGGCACAATCTTGCCCCATGTTGGTTCAGTCATCCACCCTTTGGGGGGTTGATCAATGCCCCTGGCCTCCAAATGACTGTGGGAAATATCAAATCCTTTTAGTGGCTTTCCAACCAACGGTCAACCCCCATATGCTTTTGAGTCACCCCCTGATTTTTGTGCGGATTCTACGGACCAAGCCGCCCCCTTTGCCTTGAGTTAGGCTTCTGTCCTTCCGAGCAAAGATATGGGTGTGGCTCAAAACTAAATGTGAAAGGTAGACTCAAACCTGCGTAACCCCTCGGTGAGCATCCCAATCCCAACTAAAATTGGTCCTAAAATGAGTGCTGAATTCACCTACCAACCAAAATGGGATCCCCAAAACTCTTTTGACAACCACAGCCATATCACGATCCCATCGCAACGAAGTTTTCTTCGCCTCCGCCAGCTGCTGCTCCGAGGAGAGCCGCTGCTCCACGAAGTCGGTGCCTGGGAGACGACGGTTTCGGGTGAACGTTTCGGCTGGGTGTCGGGTGAATTTAGGTTAGGGTTGGGTGGTATTGGGTCTGGTTTTGGGTGAAATTTTAGGTTTAGGTGCTGGGTGAAGTTGGGTCTGTAGATCCGGGTTTAGGGTGGGCTTCGGTGTTGGTTTCGGAAATTGAGGGTTAATAATAATAATAATAAAAATAATAATAATAAGGATCATGATAATGATAATAAGGAACATGATAATGATTATAATTGTTATTATCATTATTGCTAGTTGTTTCTATTGAAAAACATGCGGTCTTGGAAATTGTTTTTTCTCCCCAAAAGACGGGTGCTGGAATGGCGCAAAAGAATATAACTATTCTGGCCAGGAGTTTGCCCTCTGACGCGCAGGTTGTCAACGAATAACCAGGCTTTACGTGGGAGGAAACCGAGCAGACCGTGCCAAGTTTATCAGCGCCGAGCCAGCCGACGAAACGCGACAGGTCTCTAGCGAACATTTGTGCTATTTGTGAAGGGCCAAACAAAAACAACATGAAACCAAACACGGACAAAGAGAAACCAACAAAAAGAACACCAACAACAAAAAAGAAACCCAAAACATTGACTCTCAAAAGTGAAAGCGCGTTCAACAGGTAGAAATTGAACTTCGCAAAACAATTTTGCTGGCTCAAAGCGCCAACAGCTGAGGGCAATATCCTCCCACCAACTAACATGGAAGTGCAACAAGGCCTTTCCAAGAGGAAAGCAGTCTTTCTACAGGGGTCTCTTTGCACCAACCCATGTTAGCTGCTGGGATTCCCTTGGCGCCATTTCCAGTATCAAACTTAGTCAAGGTGCATCAAACGGGGGAATCTTCCCGTATCCCTGGTGCGCCCTGTGTCTGTGCTAGTCATAAAAAACCAACGGCTCGCTCCGCCAAACTCCGGGCACAAGCGCCGTTGAACTTCACCGGATGCTTGAACTTCCCCGCAAAGTCCTCAGCAAAAGGGGCTAGCCGTTCACCAAATCTCGGCCAGCTTCCTCGCCCCAAAAAGCGCAGTTGGTGCAAAAGTCATCTGTTTCCCAAAAAAAACTTATGAAATCGCAAGCAGGTTTTTTTCCGACACACTTGAAGTTTTCTTTGGGATTTCCTGAGGAAGAGTCGGCGAGTTTTCTGAATTCAGGGTGTCCAATTCTGTGAAGGCCAAGCCAAACGACCCCTTCAGTGGGGTCGCTACCCCAGGTTTATCGGATGGCTCGGACGTTTCCCCCGGCTAGTCCCCGGCTGTGGGGGTTTCAGAAAGATGTTGCGAGGTTTTGCTGGGGATACCCCTTGGGCTTGGAACAAACAAAATCGGGTCATGCAGACTCTACTTGAATGCTGGGAGGGATCTTTAACCTTCAACTTGTTGGGAGAGTCGTCGCTTTCCCACAATTCCCTGCAAGAAGTCGATATTACCAAAGCGGCAGCCGCATCCCTACGACTTTGTCATTCCAAAACGAGAATCCCCTTGTCGCCAAAACTGCTGAGCCCCTCTCCCAGAATTCGAGCCAGCAACCCGCCGACCGGGTCCAAAGTGTCATCCTCCAACTTGCCCTCATGTTGGCTGAAAGTAACTTGCAAATCATGGGACTCTTGGAACCACAGCCACCCAAAAAAAGGTGATCCCGGTCCGCCCAGATCATGGGTTACACTAAACTTGCCGAAACACCGTGGGCTGCATTCATCTTTGGGTTCCCAATCTTTAAGAGAGCGCACCTCGCAGCCAAAAACAAAAACCTCCAGGGTTCCGAACAATCTCTGTCGCACTGAGTCTTTCTCGAACTGCTCCCGCCCTCGCATGGTACATCTGGGCATGTTGTCTCAAACCTGCGAAAAGAAGTGATCTCCCCATTTGGGTGCATTTTGCAAAGGTACGCCTCTTTCGTGGGTTTGATGGCGAAATCAAGAGGAAAAAAACGAGCCCCCCAATTCACCCCAAGGAGACGTTCAGCCCAGCGGCCGCATGCTCCATCACCCGCTTCACAGCGAACTCCACCTGTCGCGGGTGCAAAAATGTCCGAACCCCTCCCACATGATATCAACCTCTGATTAAAGGATGCGTTCACGCAAAACCTGGTTCCAAAAATGACGATCAAACGCAAAACGGATACTTGTGGGTGTGTCCCCCAAACTTATAGGCTTCCTTCTGGCTTGGCTTCCCTTCAAAAGGACACACAAAAAGGGTACCATCAAGAAAGACACACCCATTTAGCTGACCCGAAATGGTGGACATGATTTAGGTGGCAATCATGTTTGAGGGTCTTCCCTAAAATTAGCAGCCACGTCCAAGATGGGCGGAGTAATTGAATGGGACGCCACCTACAAATCAAGCAGGGGTTTATTCATCCTATCTTCCCAAGGCTCTGAGTACCAATGACCTAGCGCCATAGAGCATGTGGGGATAGGGCTAGTCCTAGATTCGGGAGCGCGGCTCGAGGAGTTTCGAACAGAAAGCTTCGAGCCACAGAGTTTGGAGGCCCCACGCAGAGGCCTCGGGAACGCCTTCCCGCGCTACTGGTAGCGGTGAGGTGAAAAAGCCCCGAGAGAGAGAGAGAGAGAGGGGGGGGACAGACGACGAGGGAACAAAGGGAGGAAGGGACAAGAGAGGTGAGAGAGAGAGAGAGAGAGAGAGAGAGAGAGAGAGCAAGAAGGAGAAAAGGGAGAGGCCAATGTCGGCGGAGTGAGCCGGAGTCGAAAGATCCGTTGGATCGCATTCTCGTTGGAGTGCATTCTGGCCGTTCGGGTTTGGGTGCCTTGTGTCAGAATCTGTTTTTTGGGACGTCGCGGCCCCTCCATCTTTGGTTTCCATTCAAAACCACAAGGAGGGTCAAGATGGTTGCAAACGCCGCTAAAGAGCTTGGGTAGCTAGGAGAAACCCAAAGTGAAAAACCACCTGGGGTCCACTTGAACCGAAAGTGAAACCACCTGGGGTCCACTGGAACCAAAAAAGCACATGGCTCGGCCGAAACGCTGCAAAAAGTTGGAAAGCCCTCAACGCTGGGTCCCATCGAGTCTTCAACCGTGGCTCGGTCTGATAGCTGAAAGGAACCCGTTGGCTCGAACCGGATCAACCCAAGTGGGCATCAGACATGTGTCACATGGCAGAAATTGTTGGATCAACCAAAGTGGGCATCAGAAAGGTTATTGTTTTCACATGGCAGTAGTTTTTGGTGGACTTTTTTCGCGACATAGTTGGCGTGCCCGCAAAAGCCGGAAACCCCGGGGCCCCGCGCGGCCGAGTCGAGCGCCGCATCCGGCATGCTGGAACTCCACGGGTCAACCCGGCAAACTGCGTACCCCAAAGCCGCTTAAGAGCTTTGGCGTTCGGTGTCAACGGCTTGCTTGAAAACCGGTCTTGAAACTGGTTCTCTTCCGGCCTGGTTGAAGTCGCAGAAGAATTCTTTCGGGGTCTCCACACTTTGCGCAGCTTTTACGTGCAACTGCATTCGCGCTCCGAGCTCCGAGCCCGGACTGCGGGAGGCCTTTCCTGGTTGCCATCCACTCACAAAAAATAATGATCTCAGACTCAGTCTACCCTGAGACAGTGAGGGCAGAAATCTCGGGGGAGACCCCAGCCACCCCAAAAAGGTCCTTTTGGTCTTTTTGGGAGATGCATCGTTACGCCTCCCCCGACTCGAAGGTGTTCGCAAAGCGTGGCTGGTTGGATATCTGGCGGTTCATGTGAACCAACAAATACGCGGGGGTGTCTGCTTTTGAGGGCCTTTTTTTGCGGTAGTCTCAACGGGAAACCCAAAAGGATTATTTTTCGGAAACCCTAAAGGATGTTTTCGTTTTCCTGGTATTTGTTTTTGGGGGGGGAGGGAGGGGTCCCCTAAAAACGACTACCTGCATGCCCCTTGCATACCCTCGGTAAGGTCAACGGATCAAACCAAGGGTTCAGAGTTCAGAGGCCTTCCCCAGACTCCCCATGATCTTTGCTTCAAGACGAGCCCTTGTTCCAGATGTACCTTCAACGGGGTTTCCCACTTTAGGTTCAAACCCAAGGCTTGTTTTGATTGCCAGTCCTCGAAGGGAGTTCGAAGGAAAGCCTTGGTGTGTTCCATCCCTTCCTTAGGCAGGCAATGGAATGAGGTGGCCCCGGGTCTGAATCCCGTCAGGTACCATTGGGCTTGAGTCACAGGTATCTTGTGATTCAGACCCACGGGTATTTTGTGGAGAGACTCATCCAAAGGAAAATTTATGGATTCTGGGTTTCCGAGCCTTCCTCCCGCGAATGGCGCTCGCCAAAGGTGCAACTTTCATGCATCGATCCGGTCAGATCGATTCGGATCCGGTCAGAACAGACCCGACACGGAAGCGTTCTTTTTGGAGACCCCCCAAAATGGTCCTGGAAAAGACGAGCCACCCACAACTGGGCTGCCCGTTTTCTGATCCCCCGCTAAAAGTGTTTAACCTTGGCAGGTGAAATGGAAATCCCCACTCAACACCAAAAAGCCAAAAAGCTAAGGGGATGGCTGGGAACCACTGAGACAAGGTGAAAGACAAATAGTCACGTTTCCCTATAGAAGAACTTGGAGATCAAGGGAGAACGGCAACAAGCCTGGCTGGCCAAGAGCATGGCAGGAAAAACCGGCAACCCCCAAGTCATACACCCTCCAAGTAACCTTGAGCTGGTCTCATGATACAATGCCAAGCCTAACTCAAGGAGTCACTTTCCATGGAATAGGTAGCAAACCCAAAGAATACCCTTCAAGCAGAGGGAGTAATTCTTGTGACACAAACGTTTCTTGAGGGTACCCTCTTTCGGACTGGCAGGAGAACCAAGAAAAAAAATGTGCGACCCTGTTTCATGAGCCCATGAGCCCCCCTTCGCGCCGTGAGCAATGAGCAGCTTCCTTTTGCACACCGTGCATCAAGCACCTGAGCCGGCTTGCGATGCAAGCCGAAAACCACGGCTGAGGTGAAGACTTGTTTCCAGGGCGGATCTCCGAACCAGATTTTGGGCGGGACTACTCCTCGCCTTCTACCCAGGTTTTGACTATGTCTCCTCAAGACTCCATGACCTCTCCAAAATAGTTGCTGCACACGTCAACAAAACGCGTAACGATTCTATGCCGGAATGGTCATGGAGACTTCAGGTGTATGGGTTTCTGGGGTATGTACCCTTGACTCACTCTATTCGCGAGTTGACGAGCGAGGATAGGAACGAAGGAAGACAGATGGGGAAGGGAGAAGAGAGTCATGCTTCCATCCCAATCATTTCCACTGAGACTTGACGGAGAGGAAATGATGGCTGAAGAGCATGTCCTACCCCATCTCATCCTCGCTTTCTTCCTTCCCGCTCTTCGTTCGTTCGGGAAAACAAGGAAGCGATGGAAAGAAATGGGAATGCGATGGAAAGGGGAGAGCACTCATCCCGTCGCTTCTCTCGTAACTTTCCATCTCCTACTCATTCCCATACCCGCCCCATCGTATGCAAGAAGAGCCTTAGCAACCGTCGCAACTGTCACAACTGTCCCCCTAGCCTCGGGTAACTTCTTGAAACCTCCGCCGGAAGCTTCCGGCCCTCGCCAGCAAATGGAACAGGGAAAGAACCGAAGCCCACCGCATCGTCTGTGCCATCCCTACGCCTCCCGACTGCCAGCTCCGCTTTTCGCACGCATCTTTGGAGAAAAGTTCGAAAAGAGGCCCGTGCAGCTGGAAACGAGCTCGCCCCGTTCCCCGAGTCGGAGGTGGGGCGAATGCTATGTGATGCAAGATCCATGGGACGAAATCACGCACTATTGCCCTGTCGTAATGTAACTTAGTACCCTTCATTCTGCTTACTTAGGTCCTCCGGTACCCTTTTCAAGGACGCTTGCATCTGGCATGATATCAATGAGTCATGCGCCTGGTTCTACGCAGCGCCAGCGTCAGCCGTACTTGCTTGGGCCCTATTTGGTGCATCTAGCCGACACATGCGGGTATCAGGATGCCAGCCCAGCGGTCAGAGCAAGCCGGGCGCTGACCTTTAATCAACTCATTGCATTTTTGTGGGGGAGAAAGGTGGCTCGAAGCGTTCGGGACATCTTCTGAATTGAAAAAAGAACTCGAGATCGAGTTCACATCTCGAGTGCTTGACACAGTCGTGCATCTGTCAAGCCGCCTTTCTCCAACCAACGTTTCTGCAAGTCGGGTGACACTGTTTTTGCCTTTGCATCGGACGCTCTCTTCTCTGGTTTTGTTTCAATGTTGTGTCCCCTGGATGATGAAAAAAAACGACACCCCTTCGCAGGTTTGCGGCCATCGTTTCGGGAGCTGCGCCCTTTTCACCTGCCAAAAAGGAACTGCAGCTGGGCCCCAGGTCTACGTTGGGAGAAACAATGGCTGTGAACTTCTGGAAGCCGAGAAAAGAAAACACGGCGGCTTTCGAGATCCCAACACGAAACCCATCAACTCAAACCTTGGAAACTGGTTGCAACGCTGAGCCGAAGTTTATCAAAGGCCAATGAGCCGGGCGATCCTAAACCTCGCATCCAGTTCAGTTTTTTCTCACCGAAGGAAATACTCTGCAAGATAACTTCATTGTTTTCTATCCCAAAGGCAAGTGGCAAGAGTCACCAAACTTGCAGCGGTTCTCCGTGAGGTGATTGTGAAGAGACCCGTGCGGTTGTGAAAGAGACGATCAGCACAGGGGATCTCAACCGGCAAAATCTGCTAGCCTGGCCGCTCCTGCTGGCTGTGGCACGCTGTGGCAGACGCCTTGTTTCAGCGCTCCCAATGCTACCCAACCAACAGTTCAAGGGCACCTGACTCTTGACAGCATCAAGGCTCAACGCACGTCCACTGCGCATCACATGTCTGGCGTGAAGGAACCTCTCCACGTTAGCCCAAAACTCATGTTGGCCCCACTTAGCTAGAGAGACATAGTGCAATTTCAGTCGGCAGCTTACATGGGTTTGTCTCCAAAACCCCAAGAGGGCCGAGGGTCACTCCTTGAATCCAATCGGTTCCATGCCTGCAGCCACCAAGGCGGTAACGGGAAACCAAACAAGAAGTCACTATGAAGACTTGGCCCCTGGGCCCCGTTTTATGCTCGGAGGGTAAGTGCTGCAAAAAATGCAACACGAGAATGGCCAAGTCGGCAAACGAATCGCCGTTTGGTTTCGTCTCAACCCCATAGCCTGAAGTGAATCATTTCGTCAGCATGGAATCCACAGCCCCAGACAAGACCGGCTCAGTGCGTAGCCTCTTTGAGGCTGTCTCAGACTATACGAATGGGTCAGGCTGATTCGTGCTTCATGGCCCGAGCCACGCCGCAAAATGAAGGCGACAGCGCCAGTCGTGCGCGCCCCAACCCGTCAAAACGAGTGGTTGGCGATTTTTTGGCAGCTGCGCATTTTCGTTTGATTGCTTCCCCAGTCGGAAGGTTCAGCCCAGTTCCCCCGTTTGCGATGTGCGGCCGACATGGGAAAGGCAACTTGCAAAGAAGTTCGAGTGAGCTGCAAAGCTCCCAGCCCACGGCCGAACTCGAACTCTTGGGGTTTCAGCTCTGGCGCAGTTTCGGACTCGCGCATGGCCCAATGGTTCGGGCTGGGCGGTTTGGTGAGGCGGTGGTAAGCCCCAAGCCAAGGCATTTTATCCAAATCCAAACCACCCAGTCACACCACCAATGCCAGGCAAAGCTGAGAAAAAGGATGGAAGGGACCCGTTTGCAGAAGGGCCTTTCTCTTCAGCTCCCGTGTGGATCTGCGGATCGCTCAGCGCGCGCGGAGGTTCCAGCACCACAGGTTCAGCGTGGCCTGTGGATGCTCAGGCCAGACCTCAGGAGTCCTGCGAGCCCAAATTCCCGTTCATTGCTGCGAGCAGGGGTACAAAGGTGTTTGTCTACATACACACATATATATATATATATGTATGTATGTATATATATATATTGTAGGTACACATCAGGGTTCTAAAGGTGTACATGTATATATAATTGCATATATAGCAAGAGAGAGACAGAGAGAGATGTTAAGAGGGTGCACTCAGGAGAAACAATGCTCGACAGCTGCCGCCGTTCACACACAAAGGTTTGAACAACATTTGCGCCACCGAGTTTTACATGGTAGCGGAGCAGCGATCCCTGGAACACGATCCACACACACTCAGGGTGGGCTCCAACACACGCACAGGTTTAAGCGTACGGCAGTAACTAACATGGCATGGCACAATCCACACAAGTAGCAGTCACAGCAGTCACACAATGCACAGATACAAGATACCAGCACCGCGATATGGCACATATGAGGACTTCGAGGAGTGGAAGATGACAGAATACACTGGAAGCAACTTGGGAGCGACCTGTACTAAACACTGGACTCGAGATCTGACAACTCCACATCCGGTTCTCGATACCAATGGGTACACGAAGCGTCTCAAGCCACAATTCGATGAACAGAAGTTTGAAGAAAACTACACCACATGGGAGTTTGAGGCCACACGGTACGAAAGGGACAACAACACAACACTGCCGGACAATGTCAAAAATAGCCATACTGCTCAACCAGATAAAAGGACTATTGCAGTAACACTTGCAGTTAGCAGGATCAATCACAACATACGCACAGATCAGGTCCCTGACCTCAGAATACGAGCATCAACAGCATTTGCACGACTACAGTGACACAAGCATCAGCAAGGCAGCGGACAAGGACCAGCACCAATGGACATCGACGGCACATGGCACAAAGGCGGCAAGAACAACAAAGGAAAAGGAAAAGACGAGCACAAAGGCAAACACAACAAAGGAAAGCGCAACAAAGCAACACATGTTTGTCCAACGTGGTTTGCAACAGACTACCCACTGCAACAGACACAAGAGGACACAGGAGCACAACTCAGAACAATCACAAACCAACCAATCAAGGCACACGGGTACAAATGGATCTGCGTGCAAAACGACACGCAGACAAGCACATAGTGATACCCTTTTACGTGTAACAACTAATCCTTTCAGTCACAAGGTTGGTTCAACAAGGGTTCAAGATCACACTTCCTGAACAACCAAACACGCAGCGCAGCAAAGGCTTTCACAGCAACCTGGTACAGCAGCATGGCCTGCTGTTCCTACAGATGCACATTAGCATCATGGCGGACAACATGGAGCTACATCAGAGACACACCGCAAGGACAAATCGACGCCAACGGCGGCCGACATTGTCAGAGGAGGCACAAGTGACTGGCAACACAACAAAAACGGGAGTACACAGAGTGCACAGGAAAGAACTGGTCACACCCGAACGAACAGAATGTCCAGTGTCACTCAACAAACTGGAAAACTACAGGCGAAGCACAGTAAAGAAGCAAGATGGCGCAACATACGTCATCGAAGAACAGTATCAGACACTAGACAGCAAGCAACAACACAGAACACTCCCACATTCCTGGAAAGGTGAAACAGTCTTCAGGATCAAGAAACAGCACCAGCAGGCGGCGTCCCAGTAACAACAAATGGCGCCTAAGCAACAGCAAACAGTGGCACAGTCAACAACCACAACGGGAAGACTTGCAGCAACAAGAATCACTCCAAATATCATTAGTTACAACCCAAAGATGAGACTGACAACAAAGACAACACCACAGGCGCAAAGAAATCCCACAACCACACCAAATAACCCCAACATCGGACTACGGGGTTCGCGAAGGACATCTTGGAAACAAGTACATGTTATAACGAGCACAAGTACATCGAGGACGAGTGGACAACACAGCCCAACAAATCCCACAATTTTCTGTTGACAGGTTCGACCAACCTCGAGGAGAACACGCAGTACAACACGGAACTACATGATGATGAAGAAGCACAGCAGCAAGCACACAAGGCAAAAGCAGTACCTTCGCCACAGCGCCGACAGCACAGATCGCAACAAGAGTAGCGCGACCAACAAGAGAAACAAGGACAGACACATCACGTACCAGCACACAAGACGCAGGAACCAGCACAGCAAACGAGCAAAAGCGAACACCGCAGCAAGATGGACCTCCGACCAAACAACAACGACTTCTTCCTGGAGACGCTGGACCTACATCACCAATGCCGACTTCACAAACGACATCAAGACGACCACCACTACCACCACGAACACAAACACGCACGGATGAAATAGCAGCAGGAAGCACAAGCAAGCAACAGAAAACGGAAACAACACAACAGCAGAAGGAAAGGCCAGAGCAAACAGAGCAACCCAAGATGAAGCTCAGGATTGGAGCCAGCACAGAAAACAACAAAGCAGGACAACCAATAGAAGCAACAACTGGTGGGTCCAAAAGTATGAAGAAACAAATGAAGGAACACAATGTCTTCACAAGGGTTGACATCCGGACACTCACGCCGGAACAACCACGGAACATTGGAGTCGAGGTGGGTGCTGAAAAAAAGGAATCATAATTGAGCACGCACGGTGGCAAAAGGCTACACAGAGAACATAACAGACACAGACACACTGTATGCATCAACACCAATGTTCAGCATCCTTTGCACGCTTCTCACGAGAGCACTAGCAAAAGGAATGAAAGTTCGCACAGGTGATGTCAGCGTGGCATTCCTACATGCCCTAGCAGCAACCACGGACACGCACATGAGACCACCACAAGAATTTTACGGTGAGAACAACAAGCACATTGTTTGGCGGCTCAACAAGCAATGTACGGCCTGAGTGGCAAGATCACATAGCAACAGTTCTCACAAAAAGCTTGGACAAACACCACTCAAAACAGACTCCAGCGTCTACAGGAACGAGGAAGGACAGCCTACACCACGATCTACGTCGACGACCTACTTCTTCTTGGAGAAGGACACATCATCGACAAGATCTTCAAACAGATCGAGAAGGAGGTTCTTCTACGACCCACAGGTGAACTACAACCAGGTACAGCAGTTTCCTTTCTCGGAAGGAAAATCACACACAACGGAAACAGCGTGGACATCAGCCTGCAGGACAAATACGTCAACGACATTCTGCGAAGCAAACATGAAACGCAGCACCAACACCATGCTTACCAGCATTTAAGACAGACACCAACACAGAGCAACCTCTGAACACAGAGGAACACAATGCATACAAAAGGACAGTTGGCAAGATACAATGGCTAGCATACACCAAACAAGACATTTGCTTTGCAGCAAAGGAACTTGCGAGTTCCTTACGAGCACCAACACAACTCGACAACCAGAAAGTCAAACTCTAGCTCGGATACCTCGCAGGCACACAGCACTACAGGCGTAGGACACAACCCGTCATGCAGCATGGAGACAGGCGAGTCCTTGTCAACATCGACATCCAAAGCGACGCTAACTGGGGCTCATGCCAAGCAACGCGCAACAGGCTTTGCAATACACTACCTTGGCACATGCATACACTTTGCATCACGCACACAAGCAGTAGTAGCTCTCTCTTCAGCGGAATCAGAGCTGTATGCCGTATGCACAGCATGCACAGAAGGCCTGTACACGCAACTTTGTACAGGAAGCATTCGACATCGAAACAAACCTGAAAATCACACCGACAGCAGCGCAGCAAAATCCATCACAATGAGAGAAGGCACATCAAAGAAAGCAAAGCACATTGAACTGAAACACCTCTTTGTGCAACAACTGGTAAAACACGGACTGATCTCGACGCACAAAATCAGGTCAGAGCACAATCCAGCTGACATTCTCACCAAAGCTCCAAAAGCACCTCTACAAGGTTGGTCTTCCAGACCGGCCCACATCTTGGATGTGACCAGCGCAACTGCAGTTTCACACATGTTGAACAGTATGTGACACACGCAATGTTCGACAGATGCGACCCAGTGACATCCACAGTATTGCACGTACTTGTGGTACAGTAACGACTTCGCACTTTGTCACTTGTCCGTTTAAAACAACAGGTACATGCGGGGCAGCGTTTCACCTTGGAGTCCTTGGCCATGGACAACCCATTGCGCGCAACCTTCCTACAACCTTTTGAGATGTTGATACATGTTGATAGGACCGGCAATGGCACGGACAGGAAGTCGCCCTCACAAGAGTCTTGTGGCCAATGACATGGATCTCCCCTCAGGCTACTGTGGAACAGGTAGAGACAACGCCTGATAATGCATTGTCTACGCACATGAAGTACAAGATCCCCATGACAACTGAGGAGAAAGACATGCTCACTTCGAATGGCGCGCATCGATCAGGACACTTGATGGCAACATGCGGCATCCACACATCGGCTTCGTGGCAATGTTGCACACGGTGATGGACTGTGTGACTTACATGAGGTGGCTCACAGCCGAGAACATGGTTGGGTCGAATCACATGCACAGCATGTACATTCTGCTTGTCAGGCACATGGCACACCTGTTGCATGTTCGCAGAATATGCCCTGTCACCAGGGTATGCTGTGCTGCAGTTTGTTCTGGAACAATTCACAGGGTATCGCCTCTTGCACAACATCAAGTTTGAAGTGTGAGCATGCGTGCTTACAAATTGTGTTTGCTTACACATTGGACTGTCTGCACAGTCTCACATGACAGTCGGATGAATGTACACGGCGCCGACAGTACAGGACACAGTTGTATAGCTTTGCACTATCTGCCGCTAGTTTGCGCGTTGCTTGCATCATCCTCATCACAAGGGCTTTGTGCAAAGCAATTTGATACAGTTCGTTGTGTACATCGCTGTGCACACCGAGGAGGCGTGTTAAGAGTACATGTCTCATCTGGCCTTGGTAGGCCTTGAGCCATACTGGTTCGAACACTCAGGAGAAACAATAGAGAGACAGAGAGAGAGAGGCCTTACTGCGATCCGGATAAAACCAGGTAGCAGAACTACATCAAATGGGCATTGCCGACTAATAGTGACTGACTACCTCGCTTAAAAAACGCGATTAGTCAGTTGAATCATTTTTGCCAAGTCACTTTCAGGAATGCTCAATAACATCAAAAAGGGGCCAAGGACATTGGACAAAACTTTTGAGGAGCAACCATGGCCGCAGACCACAAGATCATCCCAGTCCGGCACTGTTGTGCCCAGGAATAGTGTCAGAAACAGCCGAAAGCGTAAACTCTGAATGGCCATAGCTACATTCAGAATATGCAACGTTGGTCCCTGGGATTTTCATGTGGAACCAGAGGTTGAAACAGCTCAACCCGTCCACAGGTGCAAGCTGGGGGCAGCATTGGAGGCTTGGTTCATGTCCTCAGTTTCAGAAACCTGGAGGTATTCACAAGGGGTACAAAAAGTCAGGCTATGGGTTGCACCCATCAAAATCAACCGGAGTTCAGTTGTCATCCTCCCCACAAAAAGCCCGCCAGCAGCTCTGATGAAACAAACGAAGCCATAAGAAAACCACAAGAAAGCTACAAGAAAGCCATAAGAGCACCAGTTCCCATCAAGCCACCCCGCCCACTCAGCCCCCCCCCCTCGGCCCCGTCCTGATCCCCGACGTGCCGGAGAAATCTGAGGCACACGTGGACTTCTTCGACAGGGCCTCCAGCTGTAGCTTCTTGAACAGATTGCCTCAGGTCCAACAGCTGCACATGAGCCATGTGCTCAAAACCCGGGGATTGATGAAGGTTAGTAAGGGGACAACCGTAAATAGCTGCGGATATCCGCCTTCTGAACTCTTGAAACATGGTTCTGGATTACGACCATTTTAATACCGGGTGTTGATGATGACTCACATGTGCGCCACGCCCAAAATGACCCAGCCCAAGGAGTGGGAAGCTTTGAGCTAATTGTTGCCGACTTGGATCCTAATGGCCACAATTCTGGCGTCCCTTCAAACCAAGCTGAAACGGGTTACCCTGCAACAACAACATGTGTATATATGGATGCAACAAATAAATACATACATATATATATATATATGTGTATATATATATATATAGTTGCATATGTGGCTACATTGTGGTTCACAACACCGAAAAGATAGAACCTTCAAACCTCTTTGCCATGGAACCTGGTTGTGCTTTGGACCGGTTTCCTCAAGCGACCCTCTGGTAGGCTCCAGGATACCCTGGTTGCAGCTCACGGCGAGTTTTAAGACCAACACAACCCTCTGGTACAGCAAAGACTCGCTTCCTCTCCTTTTCCACCTTAAAGGCGTAGCTGCAAAAAAGAGCGCCCATGAAAGGCTTGAGATTGCAGCACGCATTTGTATGTGTGTTGGTTCCTGTTTTTTGTGGGGCTTGCCCCCCATTCTTTCAAGGGAAGCCGGAGGGTGTTTTTTTCCACTGTTTTGGGACCCCAGTTGTAAGAGAGTTGGGAGGGGTGGATTCCACCCATTGCGCCTTCAAAAAACAGGCGCCCTAGCCTTGGATGGAAAGCTGCTTTTTGGGTGGGCCTTTGCTTTGGCGTGACGGTTCATTCAGATTAGATCACTTGGATCCGGTGGGGGGAGACCTGTTTGAAGTGGTTTGCCTTTGGAACACCTTCAGCTGGCCGACCCTGCCCGAACCACGTCAAGTCACTTTCCAAAGGGTGTTACCCAACAAACTAGTTGTTTCCCTGTGGTTTCCAGACCCCCCAAAAAAAACAAAAGAGGAAGGGGGCCAAAAATATAAAATAGGCTGCTCGCTTCTTAATATATATATATATATATAATATTAATAATATTTAAAAAGAAAAAAGGCACCGCACCACCAGACCAAATAAAACAAACATCCAAAAGCGCGTCCCGTCCGACCGTTTCGCTCGTCTCCGATTCTCCGCCGGGAGGCACAAGCCGCCCTCCTTCCGCAAGCGGCTGCGGAGCTTGGGGCACAGCTGCACACGCCGCGCCAGGCCCACCTGGCGGCCTGTCCAAACCCGCTGGACGACGGGCCACAAAACCCGCTGGACGACGGGCCACAAAAGCCTGGGATTGGATCGCTGCTTTGGGCGCTGCTTTGGGATGTTTGTCTCTTTCCTTCTTGTTGCTTCTTGTTGTTGCCTGTGTGTTGTTTTGTGTCTCTCTCTTTTTTTGGGGGGAGGAGGGGGGAAGGGAAAGCGATGCCATTCTTGAAGCCTCCTAGAAAAACAGACACCCGCCTTGACATTTGCGACTGGGGGAGGTGTCAAACTCAGATTTTGCGCATTTGAAGCTGGTTCTTGAGCAAACCAAAGGGGACACCACCCCAACCAACCACCAAAAGAAACTCAATACATTGCCGCGCCTGAACTGGCAAAAGAAGATGTGTTTGAACCAGTCGCCAACATATGTTCAGTCAGGGCAAACATGGAAACCGGTCCATGTGTTGCGACATACACCAATAAATGTGTCTGTGTCTCTTTTTAAGGACCCCCAAAATGGTGGTGTTCCTATTTGCCACCAGCCCAGACTACTTCTTGCCCATGGTCTTCGAGGGCTTGGTCAAAAGACTTGGGTACGCGGCTCAAAAAAATAGGAGCACTGGGTGCCAGGATTTTGGTTTCGCGAGTGAACAGCGCAGCCACTTGCGAAGTCTTGAAACGCTCAAGTATGGCCACGTCGAACTGCAAACGAACCGTTCCCCAAGGCGAAAAAATCTGCCAGCGCCGAGTGGTCGCATATTGCGTCCCACCGCAAGCCGCCCGGCGGAGTCGCTTTTCAAAAAGTCCAACTGGAACCCACCAGAAGGGTGCCTCGCGCAAAACCCAGCAACAAAGTATTTGATAAGTTAAGTTGCATCACCCATGTCATCTCAACCTCAGGGACTGCTCCTACGCCCCAAGTTCCTCCCCCCCCCCCCCAACTGCGGCTTCGCCTAGCCATGCCCCGAAGCGCTCGTCCCTCTCCTCCACCTCCAAGGGCAGACGCAAGGCCTGCCTTAAGTCCTCCCACATCTCCTCGAACGGCGCAAGCGAGGAAAAGCTGGGTCCCCGCAACCCAAGCCGAACAAAAAACGCCAAGCGACCGAAAGCTGGTGGAGTTTCGCCCTTGGTCGGCTTCAAGTGAGACCATGGGAAGGAACAAAGGGGGCACAGAGGCTGATGTTGCAGCCACTCGCTCGGCTTGCCACCCGCCACCCCTTTCTGTCCTGCTCCTCTTCGCGATTCCAGGTGCAACCCTCCTTCCTAACGGAAGGAGAAGGGACCAGTAGCAAAGCTCCCGACTGGTGTCATGGGTCATCTTCATTTAAAGAGAGGTGTGTTGTCATGGCATCCTTATGAATCCTTAGATGTCCTTTTGTTACTACTACCCTGTTGGCCGGCTGAATTCAATGGGGCATCGTCTTCAATTCAAGGAAATCCTTGTGATGTCCCAAGGTGTGTTGTCATGGTTTCCGTATGGACGAATAGAAAATGAGCTGGTGGCTACTACCCTGTTGGCCGGCTTGAATTCAATGCGGCCTTATGGTTGCCTAATGTCCCCGGGTGTGTTGTCATGGCATCCTTATGGATCCTTAGATGTCCTTTTGTTGCTACTTCCCTGTTGGCCGGATTGAATTCAACGGGGCATCATCTTCATTTGAAGACACTCCTTCTGTTTGTCTAATGTCCCAGGGTGTGTTGTCATGGTTCCCTTATGAATCTTTAGATGCCTACTGTTGCTACTACCCTGTTGGCCGGCTTGAATTCAATGAAGCATCATGTTCAATTGAAGAGAATTCTTAGGGTTGTCTCATGTCCCAGTGTGTGTTGTCCTGGTTCCCTTATGAATCCTTAGATGTCCTTTTGTTGCTACTATCCTGTTGGCCGGCTTGAATTCAATGGAGCATCATCTGTGTTGTCAAGGTTCCCTTATGAATCCTTAGGAAATCTGTTATTGCTACTCCCCTTTTGGCCGGCTTGAATCAAGGGGGCATCATCGTCACTTGAACAGAATCCTTATGGTTGTCAAATGTCCCCAGGTGTGTTGTCATGGCATCCTTATGAGTCCTTAGATATCCTTTTGCGCTACTACCTTGTTCGCCGGCTTGAATTCAATGGGGCATCATCTTCATTCTATTTTGGTTGTCTAATGTCCCAGGGTGTGTTCTCATACTTCCCCCATGAATCCTTAGACGTCCTTTTGTTGCTACTACCCTGTTGGCCGGCTTGAATTCAATGGGGCATCATCTTCATGTCAAAAGAATCCTGATATGCACCTGAATCTATTCAATAGGCTTGTCTCAGTATTCACCAAATGGCTGGCCGCCGCGTCCTAGTACAAATAAGCCAAAACGTCAGCCAAAAGCAATAGCCTGACGTCTCGGCTTGCAGACGCAAAAAGACACTTCCAAAGGAATCATCTTGCTTTGGAAGGACCCAGAAGACTCCAGGAAAACAAAGACAACTCAGCTCGGGGTCCCCCACAAACAAGAAAGACATACACCTGTTTGAAAATAACCAAAAGCAGGGATCAACAACTCCGGCCTCCTAAAAACACACATACACCCTTCTGAAGCGACAAAATCAAATAAGAAACTGCAAAGAAAAACGATAAGGAGAAGAAAAAAAACGAGAAAACAGTCGGCGCCTGGCTGTCCGCGGCTGATGGCAGGCCATCCAGACTCGCCCGATGCCGCCGTACTTGGCAACACGGTCCCTGCCGGCCAAAAACCCATCGACGCTTGGCTGGTGGAACAAATTAGGTGACAAATGGTGGCAAAGTAAGTGAAAAGAGTTGGTACCCTTATTCTAACCTCTCTACTGAAGGACCTAGAATGGCTGTGGGTGAAAAATCGGGTAACCCCAAAATGTCTTGCCCTGATAAATGGAAAAGTGGACTAAAACCTGCGGTCCAATTCCTGGTGGTTTAATTTTGACCCAGGATTAATATACCCGTCCCATTCTTAGGGGGGTGTTCCCTCCAAAAGTGGTCTGAATCCCCAATAAAAGGGGACACCTCCCTAGTAATCAACCAGGGGTTTATTACTCCGGGGTTTTTATTAGGTGACAAATTATGTCCATAGGCAAGGCGTCAGGACAAAGTTCCCCATGCTCAACTTACATCTTCCAAAATCCAAAAGAGAAACTCGACTTGGACCTTTTTATAGCGGGGACAGCATGTCGCACGACCGGGTTCCGACGAGATGTTCCTAACATCAACCACCCGCAAGCGCACGTATGGAAAGGGAATTAAATCCAGGAGTCCTGAAATGCCGTGCAGGTGCGGAGGGGACTCCTCTCTCTTTGAGGCATACCACTCGAACATCGAAGCCGCCAAAAACAGGTCGAAGCGAACACCGAAGCCCGAGACAAACCCCAAAGAAGCCGTGGTTTTCTTCACCACTTGGAGCCCTTCAAGGCCGGAAACGAACCCCTCGCGGATTTTTGGGACTCATTCCTCGCCTGAGTGCCGGATTCTTCGAAAAGACCTCCACCAGGTGAAATCTCGCCGTGATCCAGTCCACTTGCCGCTCAAAGTCCTCACCGGACACAAAACTCCGCGCCGGGTGCGGCGCGGAAAAAGACGCGCGCAGCACCTAATTTCATGGGCGGCTGAGCACGGCATTTGGAGGGCACCCTGTTGTTGGTGTGAAAGGGACGAACTGACCGAAGCTGGCCTGCCGGAGTCTAAGCCATGGAATTCAAATTCCGAATCTCTCCTTTTCCAACTTGCTCCATGTTTGACGAACATCCGGAAACAAGAAGCTGACCAGGGAAACCATTGCGAAACTATTGGTTCCTTCTTTCATTTCAAGTCTCCTACAAGATCTTCATTGAAAGCACCCCCCCATACATTCATGCAAAGCTTGGGATGTTCACTGGTTCACGCCATTTTGAGCGATTGCTGAAACTGCAGACGGCAAGTGCCAGCGGAACTTGCAAGAATACGAAATCCGAAAAGGCCAAACTTGAATTGAGGCCTGCTAGTTTCTTGACAGTAGCTGGCGTCGCTAAAGAAATCAAGAACTTCAATCTGTAGGCATGCTTCCATGGTGCAGGACGGCCACATCATTGTTGTGTGTTTCCCCAAATTGGGGGCTGGGTGTACCCTATTTTCAAGCCGCCAAAGAGTACCCATTGGCGGCCTGGAATCCCAACCCATTCGAGTGCAGATTTTGCCCGCTTCGCCTTGGGTTTGATCGGCACAGTCTGCAAGTTGTAGAGGAGGTCTCGCCAGGCAGGCTCCATGAGACAGACGCTACCTCCAAACAGACGGACAACGATCGCAGCTACGTCCAAAATGGCTGCTGAACGAGGCCTCGCGCGTCGTGTCGG
The DNA here is from genome assembly GCA_963377175.1 of Effrenium voratum. NCBI lineage: Eukaryota > Dinophyceae > Suessiales > Symbiodiniaceae > Effrenium > Effrenium voratum. The sequence continues at coordinate 6,855 of CAUJNA010003837.1, read as the reverse complement.
CTTGTCAATATATCTTCTCTCGCGAATCCCAAGTGGGCCACAAGCGGGCACGCCTTGCACACCACATGAGCCACGGCTGATGATTGCTTGCTTCCCCGAGGGTGCCCCGTCGTTTTGCGAGCAATTCCGCGGCGCGCCCCCCGAAAGCAAGTTTGACCGCGTACCTGAATTCTTCAACGAATGGCAGCCAATGGAAAGAAGGACTTTTTGAGGGGAGTGAGCCATCACTGGGTGAATACGGATGTGTCTCTTTTGGGGGAAGCCTCACAATTGTGGTTTTCCTTGAACCAAAGGGGGGTACCCTCAAAAAGACACACCCATTTTACAGGTTGAGCCATGCGTGCTTCAAATCGACTTTCGCCGGCCGGTAGTTTCACTCATGCAGATCATGGTGCTTCCTACCTTCCACACCAAACACCTGAAAACGCCTGTGAAGTTGCAGCTCAGGTGAAGGGCAATGTGGACTTGCGAGGACTCCCTTTTTGGCTGGTTCTTCTTTGAGGGAAACCAAAAAAACAACCCACACACATGCGAGAAACCAAAAGAACCCGCTCCTTCAAACTTCAGAGCGCTCCTTTGTTCGTGGCGAGGCACAGTGTCGTGGCTCCGCCTTGGTTTCACTCCAAATGGTGGTTTCAAGGGCTTCCCCCCACCAAAAAAACGATTGGCTGGACCCACTTCAAAATGCGAATCCTTCCCAAAGACAAGGCCCACCCCTGCTCAGTCCACCGCCATGGCGAGAGCGCCATCCAAGGATGACTTCTGGGCGGTTTTGGTTTGAGATAACAAGTTGTCCTTGTGTTGTGGCGACTTGTTGGCTTTGGTGGTTGAAGTTGAGTTGCCTCGTCTGGACGCCGGAGCCACCAGACCAACTGCGCAGGTCGCAACTCGGACGGAAATCTCGGACCCTTCCCTCGGGTTCATTTATAACGCTCTCTGCTTGGGATCATGTCCACAAAACAACCGCAAAGACATGATGGAGTCTGTGCTTAATATCAATTAAGGCGGCATATTTGAATGGCAATCGCTACGCAGTGCGAGCTTGGTTCCTTTTTCCGCAATGCTCAAGGACCCTTGATCCACAAGGCCCATACGCATCCACGCACATCAGGTTTTACAAGACATGCCTAAAGACAACATCTAGGCAAGGAGCCACGTGTACTATCACACGTTCACACTTAACCTGCTACTGGTGTTGTCGTGGTGCTATCTTACCATGAAAGTTTGAATCTGTACATGCATTCCACAACTCTTTACTCCACTTCCTAGGATACATCAACACCAGTCTGCAAGGCATAGGTCTCCCCGTGGGGCGTCGCTGCACACACGCTTGATCGTGCAGGAGCAAAACGACAATCGAACAATGCCCACCTGGAATCTCGGGCTTGCCGGGCTTGCCGGGATCAGCATGGATCCGTCCCTGCTGGAACTTGTGCTGTCAACAAACCCATATCGTTGTTTTTCGTGATCCGTGCGGCCAATCGCGATCACGCAAGCCCGCTGTTCCAGCATCGGGAGACAACCAAAAAGAAGACTAAGAGGAAACCCGCACCAAACAAACACCAAAACGGAAACGACACCAACGAAAAACCGGAACCAGCAAGACAAAACGACAGACGGGATCCTCCGGACACCTCCAAACGTCATACATGGGAGGCGGATGCCACCAGGCAAGAACAACAGTTGGTGGGTGCCTACGCGAAAACAAGCAAAAGTCAACACAAAACAAAACAGCCACAAAACCAGAAAACATCGGCAGAGGGATGCTTTGAGCAACTGACAAAGTCGAGCAAGAAATGTCGAGCTAACAATCGAGGCAACGAATGTTCCATTCGCACCCACGAGAGTCAGCGACGCATACAAAGCCTAAGTCAGCGTGAAACCAAACAAACGACATCGGGAGACAGAGGCCTCAACCATTAAAACACAGTGCCTGCAAGCCACTGCATAGACGTAAGCAAACGGAGAAAAACCAAGGGATAGCCAAGAGAGCCCAGAGTCGACTGTTGTTGCGAAAGGGTTTGAAACAGAGTTTCGGGAGAGAATAAACAGGCCCAATCCCACCAACAAGAAGAGATTGTTTAAGCCCCCCAGTCCCAAGGGCAAAGCGGTGCCCTCAGCTGGCACGAACAATGAACCAAAACAGGGCGCCTTTAACCAAAAGATGACTAAACCCAGCAAGGGCAGAGACAACCGATAGCAAGCACAAAGCAGCAAACCAAGCAGGCAAACAGAGCGAAGCACGGTGAGCAAGCAAGCAAACCAAATGCGCACCAACCCCAACCAAAACCCCCGACCAACCTCCACCGGGGACACCACCACCGGCGCTCGGCAGCGACACACTTTGTCGGAGACGAGCACGAGGTGCCGCGGCGCGCGGTGACGAAATTGCAAGGGCTAATTGCCGGGTTGAAAAGCTTGAGCCAAACGGCGCATTGGCCGTGGCAGTATATGCACATGTTGCGATAAAAGTACATGCCCCCAAAAACACCCCCCTCGACTGCACAAAGAGAAGGAGTGAATTTGGAAATGTTGAAGTTGAGTAGCAACAAACAAGGAAAAACAGGAGATTAGGCTACCAGGGTTCGCGACCCCATACCCGGGCTCACATTGGAGCCCGGATCCCGCCACCACCCCGAATTACGGGTATGGGGCGGATTCTCGCCGGTAGCCAAATCAAATAGAAAAGAGCAAAGGAAGAACGAAAAACAAGGATTCAACTCCAATATGGCAGGCATGAAATAGATTGGCATTTGCAATGCAATCACACGGAATCGTGAGATCCACTGAATCCTTGATTGGGCGCTTTGGCCAGCTGGTTGAAACATGGTGCGTTGACCAGAAAACACTGGTCTTAAAAAAACACCGTTTCTCAAAAAACATCCTTATAAAGCTCCTTAAAAGCTTTTTATAAAGCTTCTTATAAAGCTTCTTATAAAGCTCCTGATCCTTACAAAGCTCCTTATAAAGCTTCTTAAAAAAAGCTTCTTATAAAGTTCTTATAAAGCTCCTTATAAAGCTTCTTATAAAGCTTCTTAAAGCTTCTTATGAAGCTTCTTATAAAGCTTCTTATAAAGCTTCTTTTAAAGCTTCTTATAAAGCTTCTTATAAAGCTTCTTATAAAGCTTCTTATAAAGCTCCTTATAAAGCTTCTTATAAAGCTTCTTATAAAGCTTCTTATAAAGCTTCTTATAAAGCTTCTTATAAAGCTTCTTATAAAGCTTCTTATAGAAAGCTTCTTATAAAGCTTCTTAAAGCTCGCGGTCACTCAAGGAGAACCGACGGGAGCACCGCCAGCAGCATGCGGTTCAGGTCCGAGTAGGACCCCAATCCTTCGCCAGCTGCGTCAGCGGTGCAGAAGGATGTTGATCGCCAGCGGCCATAGACGCCGGTGAGGATGACTGCCTTGCAGTGACAAAACGTGCTTCTGGCAGGACAATGTGACCGGCGCGATTAGCGAGTAGGACACCTTCGCCAGCTGCGTCAGCGGTGCAGAAGGATGTTGATCGCCAGCGGCCATAGACGCCGGTGAGGATGACTGCCTTGCAGTGACAAAACGTGCCTGGCAGGACAATGTGACCGGCGCGATTAGCGCACAGTCACACGCGCAACTGAATTATAAGTCGGTGATTAACCGATATGGTGGATTGACACCAGGAGCGTTGTCCTGTATGTGTCATCGCGCGTTGGTTCAATTTAAGATAAAACCACATAAAATTGCAAGCGCGCATTGGCACATTCGGGCGCGACACAGCACTTGTGGAACACGATCGGGCCGCGCCGTCCCTTTCCCTTCTCAACATTCCAGTCCCCGGGGGGAAGAGGAGAAGGCTCGGTTTCAGCCAACTCGTCAGTGAGGCGAATTTGGATTCATGTATCCGCCGGGATTCTCCTGCAGATACTGCGGCCACCCCTGCGGCATTGCGCCAGGCCACATTTGCGGCATCATGCCAGCCATGGGCTGTTGCATGAAGCCCCCCGTCGGGAATGCGGGATACATTGGACTCGGATACGGAAAAGGAGCGGCTTGTGCGCCCTTGTATCCCAAGCCACGTGAGTCGGGCTGGTACCCGCCGGTCGGCGTCCTCGGCCACGGCCGTATTGCCCGTACTGATGGGAAAAGGCCGCCCTTACCCTTGCGCTGGTCACCCTTGTGACCCTTGAGTTGGTCACCCTTGTGACCCTTACTTGCATACGGGCCCCCTTTGCGACCGATCCGGTCGCATTGAAGCCGAGCGACGATCACTCCGAGGTGTCGCCGCCCGCTTGTGGCGCTTACCAGATGGCGGATCGGGAACCATGTCGACCTTGTTTTGATCGGTATAAATGTATGCCTCAGCATACTCGATTGGGGCCGTGATCGACCCTCCGCCGGTTCTCACGCTCAGCGAGTCTCGGTGATAACAAAACCAGGATCTTCGTCAGTGAAGTCCGCAAGGCGTCGCTCGGCTTGGACCACTGACATGACTACGTCCTCACGAGAGGCGCTTGGGCCATAGAGTGGAACGAGATACCCATCCTCGACTGCGAGTCGGTACGCGTCGTACATATATACAGAAAGGTAAAAGGCAAAGGCTGAATTTAGACTGCCCTTCCTCGTCATGCGGCGTCCCCACTGCGCCGCGTTGTTGATCAAATATGCGAGCACTGTCAAGCCCTCAGGAACTGGGATTCCAGTATTACTTTCCTCGATGAGCAATGGCTTTGCAACCCATCGCTCAAGTGCTTCACTCGCTCTCACACACAAGTGAGTGTCCATTGAGGCGACGCTCTCAACCTCCCGAAATGCAGTCTGTACAGTATCCGCATTGGGATTGTGTACGGGGTATGGCGCACATCGCAGCCCGGAGATCGTGCAACTGACCACCTCGCGGATCGGGTTTACCGATGCCATTAGGGGGGCCCAGACACTCGTCCCCATAGTCCAGCTGTTGGGCATGACTGCTTTGAGTCCGTCCAACCATGGCCCATTCCCGATAGAATACGGGCAAATGGCAACCATTGCATAGAATGGCGCCATACATGTTCAAATGTGCCACATCGAGGGCACCAATACTCACGCATGGAGCTTTGTCCCACGCGAATGACTCCCCTCTCAGCGGACCCGGGGCATTCAGGGCCCGGATCGCCCAAGGTCGGATGTATATAACATCCCCCTCCTGGTGCAAGTAACATGCACCCTCACGCACAGCAATGAAACCGACGGTTTTGTATATGCTTGCGGCACCCTCAATTGCCAACCATTTCAAGTCGATCGCCACGACAACATGACGCTTGTCCATGTGTGCGACGCGTTCGTCTGTTAGGGCTCAGCAGCTTCAAGAATGGCACCTTTGCGCCTTCCAAGCCGATTTGAATCTCCCCCCTGCAGATCTTATCAGGTCGCACGGTGAAGACTTTGATGGCGAATTTGCCGGGACGTCGGACGCACCTCGTCTTGAGGGCGGACCAACACTCCCTCTGCCGCATCCATTGGCCTCAACAAAGGCCCGATCGCTGTCCGATCGCGCAAAGCCCAACGCTTGAAAACCTTGTATGGCACGTCCCTCCCGATTAGGGTAGAACGCGCAAAGATCACTTCGCTAGTGGATCATCTTCCCTCCAGATCCGATAGACGAATGGTCCGTCTGCGAACAACAGCCCTGATATTCGGGCCACCCGGACACGTGCCTTGTTCGGGCGCCAATAGTGGCCTTTGACCACTCCATTGTCCCTTCCGGACGTCGAAATCCAGCCTTATACTCTTCAAATGCCTTGGCTATGGGATGAGCAGGGCAGGCAACAAGCCCAGTAGCCTGAGGGTTACGGCTCGCCCCTCTCAAAAACCTGCTGACAAATCAGGGCAGGACTGTGTGTCCTGTCGTCAGCAGTGGTAGTAGGCTCAGCAGACGCGGGCTGCGCATCGGCAGATTCGGTTGCTGGAGCCGCAGTGTGTTGACCTGCTTCTTTCAGCAAATGCTCGGGTGGCTTTGCATGTTTGTAGTCACACTTATCCCTCACGCATTTGCCGAAACAAATCCATTGGGCACAATACCCCAAAGTTAGGGGAGCGTTCCTTGCGTTGGCATCGGAACTTCCAGCCCTAGTGTGTGCGAATTTGCACTCTTGTCCGCGCGAGCAATACCCACGCGCGAAGTCTCTGCATGCATCGATTGCTGGAGCACCGAGTGACGTAGACCTGGGCCTCCTTGGAGCTTCGCCCCTGGGGCTAGGCCTACCCCTCTTTTCCTTGTCCCGATTCCTCGGACAGTACCTATCCCTTCGATGTGGGCTCGGGGTGTTACCGGTCCTGTTTCTTTGATCACTAGGAGGCCGACTGGCCTGTGAGAACCCCAAATGGCGACCGTGTCCTGCTCGTTCTACAACGAGCGCGAAGCCACTCATAGCTACAAACATCAGGGTTGGATTTGTTCCCCTGATATCATGTAACCTTTTCACTGAATAGCGACCGTTTTACCTGTTCGGTCAACGGTTCATGAGACCTGCAAGAATGTGGTCCCATTTCGCGATGAACCGCTCGAGACGCTCCTCCTCTGCATAGAAAGTCGAAACGCTACACCTCAGGTTCGAGAGCTCAATTATTCTAGATGATTGCTCTCCGATGTTTGCAGTCCTCAAGTGATCGTATAAGAGCCACAGGATCTGCCTACTCTTGATTGATCTTGTCCAAAATCGCAACAGTCTGCTTCAAGAACGTGATACCTACACTCTCCATTCAATTCGTCAAAGGACTTTGCCTTCTCAACTTCAGTTTGCCAATTGATGACGTAAAGTCCATCACATAGCTGTAGGCATTGCTAACAGCTTCCTTCATATTGGCTATCCATACCCTCAGCCGCGTCGGGCTCTGACGGA
>CAUJNA010003836.1:327500-380103 GCA_963377175.1 Effrenium voratum | reverse complement strand
ACAGCCTTTCTTTCTATTATTCTTGCCATCATGAACATTTTACCAATTCCTGCGCTAGATGGAGGTCATGTCATGTTTTTGACTTATGAAATTATCACCGGTCGTAAACCGCATGATAAAGTGATGGAATATGCCCAAATAGCTGGAATTATTATTTTGCTTGGCCTTATGGTCTTAGCTAACGGAAACGACGTACTTCGATTGTTTCAATAGATTAATACAGGTTGTTAACACTATCATGTGTTAAAGTCTTGGCGAACTTACCCATGGTATGCTTGAGCTAGCTTTAATTTTGGTAAAAAACACCATGAAGCGAATTCTATTCCTTACAACAGTTTTGATGGTAAACTATTGTTTTGCGCAACATTCTACTATGCGTTTTACAAATGAACCTATCCGCCTTAATCAAGAGTCAGTTTTAATGGTTCCTTTCGAAAGTAAAATGTACTTATCTGATATCAACAAAGAGCTGGCCGAAGAAAATAATTTAACAGCTGATCAAATTATACAACGATTTATTAACGGTATCGACCAAAGCATCTATTACACCTTTCGAGACCGATGTAACATTACCTCCTTCTACGAACTACAAGATGGAGAGTCAGGAAAAGATTTAAATTACATTTATGATAACTTGAAGCTAGAATATGAGCTAGTCTCTAAAGGTGACCAATCTTCAGGATTCGATAGAATGAAGAATAAATTCAAGAAGAAAGAGGATCAAGAATACAAACGAGGTGAAATTAGAGATGGAGAAATTTATTCAGAAAGAGATGAACGTGAACGATACATGAAGGCGGTAGTTGAAAACAATGAGATGCTGGACAGCATGCATTTTAAGTTTGACAACAGCTATTTTTTATTCATTACGGAATTAGATATTAAAAACCTTTATACCGACGCTATTGCGATGCAAAGCATGGATTACGATAGAGAAATAAAAGTTCACTATACGCTGTATTATAAAAATGGCGAAATTCTTTCAACTGGGGTTTCTGCAACTACATTTCCTGGGCATTTGAATAATATTGACAAAATTATTAGCGGCTATTTCCCTATCTTGGCTCAAAATATTTATGTGGAACTTTTTCCTGATGAGTCGAAGGCAGAAGAATCTAAAATTGATCTTAAAATATGGAAGTAATTAGCCCTTATACTGCAATTATTGGGATTAGCATTATCATAATTGTATCTTATTTTTTCAACATCATTTCTCAAAAAACGAATATTCCTTCGGTTTTGATGTTGATTGCCTTGGGTATTTTAATCAAGCAAGGAATGAAGTTTATTGGGATAACTGCAGGTGACTCCTTATTTAACGTTTTAGAATTGCTCGGCATTGTCGGTTTAATAATGATTGTGCTTGAAGCTGCACTAGATCTTCGGTTAACAAAAGAAAAATGGCCTACCATTTGGAAATCATTTAGCGTGGCTCTGCTATCTTTAATTATTTCTTCCGGTGCAATCGCTTATCTGTTAAATTTTTTCATTATTCCTGATTTATTTACTGCCTTGCTATATGCCATTCCACTCTCTATTATGAGCAGTGCAATCATTATTCCTTCAGTGGGAGGTCTATCTGAAGGTAAAAAGGAATTTATGGTTTATGAAGAAACTTTTTCAGATATCTTAGGAATTATGTTCTTTTATTTTCTTCTTGGAAATGCAGGTGAGGAAAGTGCCAAGGTAGTGGTAATGGATGTGGTTGGAAACATCACAATCACAGTTGTTTTGTCCATCTTAATCAGTTATGGGTTGGTTTTAATATTTCAAAAACTCACCTCTCAGGTAAAGCTATTTTTATTAATTGCCGTTTTATTGATTCTTTACTCAGTAGGTAAACTATTTCATTTATCTTCTTTGCTTATTATTTTAATTTTTGGTTTAGTACTCAACAATCAAAAAATATTTTTTAGAGGATTTCTAAAAAAATGGATTAATCCAACTAAAGTGAAGCGTGTTCTGGAGGATTTCCACTTGGTTACTGTGGAATCTGCATTTGTTGTGCGCACCTTCTTTTTTGTGCTATTTGGTGTAACAATTACCCTTTCAAGTTTGTTAAATGCTGAAGTCGCATTAATAAGTCTAGCAGTGCTGGCAGCGCTGTATATCATTCGTTTGATATTGGTTAAAGTGTTCATTCAAAAAGATATTTTCCCTCAAGTTTTTCTTGCCCCGCGAGGTTTAATAACCATTTTATTGTTTTTTGCTATTCCTGATGAGTTCCAAAATGAAGTATTCGATTCAGGAATTTTACTTTACACTATTATTGTTTCATGTATCATAATGGCGGTTGCATTGGTAGCAAGTGGTAAAAAAGTAATTCCTGTTGAAGATATGTCTTTCATTTATGGGCCTGCAAAAATCGATGATGAGCCAGTAGATTCAGAGGAAAAAATCACTAAATTGTCTGAGATTGATCCGAATGCAGATGAGCTGGAAGTGAAATGATATTATGAATTTAAACTATTCAATCTTTTACAAGGTCTTTCCTTCGGCGCTAGCTAGAATGATTGGCGGATTAATAGCATTACTAATCTTATCACTTCAAGTTTATCATTTAGCTCCAGTTGAGGAAGGAAAACAGTTGATAGCTGTTTCTATATTTAATCAAGAGTATATTTTTCCTTGGACCATTGTTTTTCTGTTTGACTTTATTTGTATTATTTCAAGTCTTTTGGTGGTGCTAAGAATGAATGTAAATCATCGATTTGTAGATGGGGAAAGTTTTCCGCTTGCAATTTTTTTGATAGTTGCACTTAGTTCATTTCCTGCCATTTTTATTCAGCCTGAATTGCTCTTAGTATCTCTTTTAGGAATTTTAATTGTATACCTCTTACTCAATATTTATAATAAAAATTCGATTGTAGGCATTATCTTTCAAACCTCTTTCCTATGCAGTATTGCGACCTTATTTTATGCACCTTCAATCATTTTTCTACTAGTTATTTTAATTGGAGTTTCAATTTTTCGTCCCTTTAATATTCGCAATTTGATAATCATTTGTATTGGGTTTCTATTGCTTTATTTATATCTATTCGGGCTTTCATATATTTTTGGATGGGATATCAACTTGTTTTTAAATCTCAAATTAGAGCTTGCTAAAGCACTCGAAGTACCCTTAAATATTGAAAAAATCGGCTTAGGAATAGTTTTTTTAATCTTAATTATCTCTATTAGTAGCGTTTATGCGAAACGTCAAAGGCTAATAGTTCGTCAACGCAATCAATTGAGCGTTCTATTTGCTGCTATTCTTCTTTGCCTAATAGTAGGACTTATTTTTAACTTTACAGGCTCATTTTTATTTATATTTTCCTTGTCGGGAATATTTTTTCTCTTCTTTTACAAGAACATCAATAAAAAGTGGCTAGTGGAAGTTCCATTAATTGTGCTATTAATTTACAATACTTTCGTTTCAATATACAGTTAAATAAAAAGGGTTTTAGCTACCTTTGCAGAAAATTATTTCAATGAAGTTTGGCGTTATTACTTTTCCGGGATCGAATTGTGATCAAGACATGATTTATGTTTTAGAAACTCTTATGGGTTATGAAGTTGAGCGCTTGTGGCATAAGGATACAGACTTAAAAGGTGCTGACTTTATAGTTTTGCCAGGAGGCTTTTCCTATGGAGATTACTTGCGATCAGGAGCTATTGCTAATTACTCTCCTATTATGAAAAAAGTAATAGAACATGCCAATAATGGAGGGTATGTTTTAGGGATCTGCAACGGTTTTCAAATTCTTTGTGAATCAAAATTATTGCCAGGAACGCTGTTACACAATGATAATCAAAAGTTCATTTGTAAAAACGTGTACCTTAAAGCCGATAACAATAAGTCCATTATCAACCGTGGAATTGGAACAGATGAAATACTTAAAATTCCAGTTGCTCATGCAGAGGGACGCTATTTTGTGCCGAAAGAAATGTTACAATCACTAAATGATAACCAACAAGTAATTTATAGGTATTGTAACAAGGATGGTGAAGTCACTCAGGATGCTAATCCAAATGGAGCCATCGATAATATAGCAGGGGTTTGCAACGAAAATAGAAATGTTTTTGGGATGATGCCTCATCCAGAGCGCGCCGCGGATTTAGAATTGGGTAACACTGATGGTCTACGAATTTTTGAATCTATGCTTGACCTTGTAAAAGCTTAGGACTTATAGATATTCATTTCCTCTATATATTTAGCAACAGCTTCAGGCATATAATGTGAAACTTTTTTTCCTTCGGCAATGGCTTTACGAATAAAAGAAGAAGAGATTTTCATTACTGGAGCTTCCACATAGTTTACCTTAAAATGCTTTCTCAGCTCTCCACCTTCATTTGCATCTAGGCGAGGGTAAACATACAAATCGTGGTTTTCCAAAATCACATCATGATTTTTCCATTTGTGAAAGTGGTTGAGATTATCGGCACCCATGATTAAAGCAAAATCTTTGTCGTTGTGCTTTTCCTTTAAATAAACAAGTGTGTCAGCAGTGTAATTGGGTTGAGGTAAGTCAAACTCGATATTTGATGCTTTTAGTTTTACATCTTCTCCTATTGCCAATTGCACGAGGTGCAGACGGTCATAATCCTTAAGCATTGATTCTTTTTGCTTAAATGGATTTTGAGGAGTTACAACCATCCATATTTGATCCAGATCAGTAAATTCAGCCATGTAGTTGGCAATTACCATGTGGCCAACATGAACAGGATTATAAGTGCCGAAAAATAAACCAACTTTCATTTTTTTTTAAACTGTTTCGGATGCTAAAAATTTTTTTACAATAAAATATGCTCCTTCTACTGCTTTTTCTAATTCATCATTAAGTATCACATAGTCAAACTGATCTGCAGTAATAAGCTCAGTTTTGGCTTTTGCCAGCCGACTCTTAATTCGTTCTTTACTGTCTGTATTTCTACCTATAAGTCTTTCTTCTAGAGCTTGTAAGCTCGGTGGCATAACAAAAATAGAAATGGCATCATTTCCAAAGTATTTTTTCAAATTTATTCCTCCAACTACATCTACATCAAAAATAACATGCTTGCCTTTTTGCCAAATCCGCTCAATTTCACTTTTCAAGGTACCATAAAAGTGATTGTGATAAACCTCTTCCCACTCTATAAACGCCTCTTGCTCTATCTTGTTTTTAAACTCCTCAACCGAAAGAAAATAATAGTCAACTCCTTCTACTTCTTTTCCTCTCAATTCACGAGTAGCAGCAGAAATCGAGAACTCTAAATCTAATTTTCGTTGAAGTAACTCTCTTACAATGGTAGTTTTACCTGCACCTGAGGGAGCTGAAAAAATCACACATTTACCCATTATAGCACATTTAATACTTGTTCTTTTATTTTCTCCAAATGGTCTTTCATTTGTACTACTAATTTTTGCATTTCGGCATGATTGGCTTTAGAACCTAATGTATTAATTTCCCGACCAATTTCTTGAGATATGAAGCCAAGTTTTTTTCCCTGACCTTTATTTTCAGACATCGTTTTTTTGAAGTAATCACAATGCGTTTTTAATCTGACTTTTTCTTCTGAGATATCGTATTTTTCGAGGTAGTATATCATTTCTTGTTCAAACCGATCTTCATTCACCTTTTCTTTTTGTTCTAAATCGTCTAAGTTGGCTCGTAGTCGCTCTCTAACTGTTTCGGTGCGTTCAGCATCGTATTTTAATGCTTCTTGAAGTAGCTTTTCAATTGCGCCAATGTGACTTTTCAAATCGTTTTCTAAACTCTTGCCTTCTTCTTGTCTAAACTCAATTAGATTTCCAATGGCCTCATTTAAAATTTCTTCGACTTTTTTCCATTCATTAGCCTCTAGTTCTTCTTCATTGTTCTTCACAACTTCTGGTAACCTTAATATACTTGCAAATAAATCTCCTGAATCTGTTTTTAAATTATTTTGCAACTCAACTAATTGATTGAAGTAACTTATAAACAGCTCTTTATCTATGGTATAAGAAGCTGTTGATTCAACTGCTTCGTAGGATAAATACATTTCTACTTTTCCACGACTCAATTGTTCAGCTAAAATCTTACGATAACTTAGCTCTTTCTCTTTAAAACTATTGGGAACTTTAACAGTCACATCACTTTGTTTGCTGTTTAAAGACTTAAGTTGAATGGTGACTTTTTTTGAGTCAAGTTGTCCTTCAGCTTTACCGAAGCCCGTCATGGATTGTATCATGCAAATTATTTAGACCGCCAAAGGTAATTAATCTGAAGATGTGCTTAAGTGCGAGGGTTAATAGATTTTAAGCCGGAGTCTTTTGATTATGATTTCTTCCCTTAATACTTACCAGATAAACTCCGGTAAATATAAAAATAGTAGCAATTATTTTTACCCAAGTAAGCTCATCCTTTCCTAAGGATAATGCTACAAATGAAGCAATTAAAGGTTGGGAATAAATATATGTGCTCACTGTAGATGGGTTGAGCTCTTTAAGACCAAAGATGTTAAATAGATATGCTAAAAAGGTGGTGCAAACTACAACGAATAAAAATGAAAGCCACGAAGACCCTGTAAATCTACTCCATTCAATGGCTAAAAAATCTTCTATTCCAAAAGGGATAACAATAAAAAACCCAAAAAGGAATACCCATTTAATAACTGTAATTGGGCTATATTTTTGCATCAAGGGTTTTACTAAGACTAAATAAATAGCATATGATGATGCATTTAAAAAGATAAATAAATCACCAATTTCATCAGAAGGCGACATGTTTAGTGGATTGTTGTATAGTATCAAACCAGTCGCACCAGTTAAACCTAAAAGAATACCCCCAATTTTTCTAAAGGTGACTCTTTCACGAATAAGCAGAGCAGAAATCAATAGTACTAATATAGGATTGCAGGTCATTATAATTGCTGCATTGATTGGACTAGTAAGGTTTAGGCCATAAAAAAACATCAGTTGATTCCCCGCAACACCAAAAATTCCACAAACTGCCATACGCAGCAAGTCTTTATTGGCCACACGCTCCCACTTAATAAAACTGCTTAGTAACCAAAAAAGGAGCAGAGCGCCAACAACACGACAGAATATAAACCCGAATGGACTTAATAAATCAGGCATTAATTCTTTGGCAACTGTGTAGTTGATGCCATAAATTAAATTGGCGCCAAACAGAGCTAAATGAGCCTTTGCAATTTTATTCAACTTTATATTCTTTTAAAAAGGATGCAAGAGCTGTAATAGTTTTTGGGCTACTGCCGATAAAAATATGTCGATCTATCAAAATTACTGGCCGTTTCAAAAAAGTATATTCCTCTAAAATGAGTTTTTTATAATCATTTTCAGTAAGGGTTTTGTCTTTTAGGCCCATACTTTTATACTTCATTGCCCTTCTGCTAAATAATGCTTCATAGCTGCCAGCTAAGTCTTTCATTTCCTTTAATTGTTCAAGGCTTATTTTATTAGTTTTGATATCTTGCAATTGAATAGATTCTGGAAGTGAAACTTCCTTGAGAATTTTTTTACAAGTAGAACAAGTTGATAGGTAATATGCTTTATTCATGTGGTAAATAGTATAGCGTGTAAAAGTAAACCTAATGCGTCTTCTAAGAAGAAATAAATGACTAATAATCCTAAGGCTTTAAAACTCTTTTCGCCAACACGAATCGCCATTACTATAGTTATTGGCTTAAGTGTTGCCACCTACTTAGTTGCAAGAAACTTTAAGGTAGAGTATTTCGAATCCATCAACTGGACATGGTATTCTACATTTTGGGTTTTTGTTGCTTTTTTAATGATGGCCACTCGGGATATTGCTTACATGTATCGAATTCGGGTGTTAACTGATAATGAAATTTCATGGCGACACAGTTTTGATACTATAATGTTATGGGAATTTGCATCTGCAATAAGCCCATCAATTGTTGGTGGTTCTGGTGTTGCGATTTACATTGTAAACAAAGAAGGGGTGAAAATTGGTCGCAGTACAGCTGTGGTGATGACTTCAGCACTATTAGATGAATTGTTTTACATCCTTACTGTTCCAGTTATAATTTTGGCGGTAGGCTATTTTGAAATCTTCAATATTGACTTACCAAGTGAGGCACTTAGTGGCGCTATAGGTGAGTATGGGATTCAAGGAGTTTTTTTAGCGGGCTACCTATTTATTGTTTTACTTACTTCAATTATAACATTTGCTGTGTTTTGGAGGCCTAGAGGGTTTAAATGGATATTGCTTCAAATATTTAGATTACCATTTTTAAGAAAATGGCGTCATGATGCAAGTGCCACTGGCGACGATATTATGATTACCTCTAAAGAGCTTAGGGGAAAGCCTTTTAGCTTTTGGGCGAAGGCTTTTGGAGCAACTTTACTTTCTTGGACAGCACGTTACTGGGTAGTGAACTTTCTAATTTTAGCTTTTATAAGTTTAAACTTTCAGGAACATCTTATGATCTATGCACGCCAATTGGTTATGTGGGTAATCATGCTAATAAGCCCTACACCAGGGAGTGCTGGGGTGGCAGAAATTGCTTTTTCAGGCTTTTTGAAGGAGTTTATTCCCATTGGTTTAGCGGGAACTTTAGCCTTGCTTTGGCGACTAGTAAGTTATTACCCCTATTTATTCATTGGAGCTATCATTCTCCCTAGATGGATAAAGCGCACACATTCTTAAAAGGCCTTAAATTTTCGGAATCAACTGCTGGAATGTTTAATTTCGTTGGCTACTAAAGTTTTTATAGTGTTTTGGCTAAGGAAAAGATGAAGTTCGGTACAAAGGTGATTCATGCAGGCTTAAACCCTGATCCTTCAACTGGAGCAGTAATGACGCCAATTTATCAAACTTCCACCTATCATCAGAAATCTCCTGGCAAACATAAAGGCTTTGAATACTCAAGAACCAGTAACCCAACCAGGAAAGCACTAGAAGATAATTTAGCCGCCTTAGAAAACGGTAAGTTTGGTTTATGTTTCGGTAGTGGTTTAGCAGCGATTGACGCCGTTTTGAAAACTCTTAGGCCTGGAGATGAGGTGATATCAACGAGTGATTTGTATGGTGGTTCATACCGTTTGTTTACCAAAATAGTTGCAAAATTTGGAATTAAATTCACCTTTGTTCCTATGGGTGATATGAGTGAAGTTGAAAAGGCAATTAGTGATAGTACCAAGTTAATGTGGGTGGAAACGCCTACTAATCCGATGATGAATATTATTGATATTAAAGCAGCTGCTGCAATTTCAAGAAAGTATAATTTGACATTAGTTGTTGATAATACCGTTTCTACTCCTTACTTGCAAAGCCCATTAGATTTAGGAGCTGATATAGTAATGCACTCCCTGACTAAGTATATGGGTGGTCATTCTGATGTTGTAATGGGAGCACTTGTTTGTAAAGACAAAAAAATTGCCCAAGAGCTCTATTTTATTCAAAATAGCAGTGGAGCTATTTGCGGACCACAAGACTGTTTCTTAGTTCTAAGGGGAATAAAGACTTTGCATTTAAGAATGCAACGTCATTCTGAAAATGGAATGGAAATTGCACACTATTTGAGGAATCATTCGAAAATAGACAAGGTCTATTGGCCAGGTTTTGAAGATCATCCAAATCATAGGATTGCACTTCAACAAATGCGAGACTTTGGTGGAATGATATCATTTTGTTTGAAGGGCGATAAAAAAGAAGCTGCATTTAACTTAATGTCAAACCTTAAGGTTTTTACTCTTGCAGAGTCCTTAGGTGGCGTTGAAAGCTTGATATGTCATCCGGCTACAATGACGCATGCATCAATTCCTGTGAATGAAAGAGAAAAAGCGGGACTAGTGCCTTCACTAATTAGGTTGAGCGTTGGTATAGAAGATGTTGAGGACTTAAAAAATGATTTAGAACAAGCACTAAGTTCAATTTAGTCGTAAATATGACAAGAAGCGGCTTCAAAACTTGCAACGAAATGAACAATTAATACGTTTAAGTTTTATATCATGAAACTTAGATTAATATCTTTTTCACATAGTTTACAATAAACCAAGAATATATTTAAAAACATGAAACAAATAATAATACTAATATCTTTTTTCTTTGTCTCGATTTCAATTCAAGCTCAAGCAGAGTGGTGTGGAACAGACCAAATGCTAGAGCAATGGTTTGAATCTCATCCAGAAGATAGAATTAAATTTGAAAATCAAACTCAACAACCCGACCTTGTGCCAAGGGCAAAGGGCGGTCAAAATAATAAAGCCCCAAACTATATCATTCCTGTAGTAGTTCATGTCATCCATTTTAATGGACGAGGAAATATTTCAAAAGCGCAAATTCTTGATGGAATAGATATTATAAATGAAGATTTTAATTTAATGAATTCTGACACTTCCAACGTGAGAAACGTTTTTAAAAGCTTAATTGCAGATGTTCAAGTGGAGTTTAGATTGGCCAACTTAGATCCAAATGGGAACTGCACAGATGGAATCAATAGAATAAATTCATTTCAGACTTTCGATAACAGAAATGAAGTTAAGCGCTTAGGTTATTGGGATGCAACAGAGTACTTTAACGTTTGGATTGTAAACACTATTAACGATGGAGGGGCACCAGGAAATGTTTTAGGGTATGCACAGTTTCCTCGTTTTGGGCGCGATAGTACATATGGTATTGTAGTGCGAGCCGATGAATGGGGAAGTATTGGTTTGGCCTCAAGTAAAGATGGTAGGACGGTAACACATGAAGTCGGACACTGTCTAGATTTGCTACATACTTTTCAAAGTGGATGTGGTTTTAGTTGTACCACTTCTGGTGATTTTGTTTGTGATACACCTCCACAAGCCAGCAGTCATAACAATTCTTGTGATACAACTTTTAACTCTTGCTCTAATGATGATGTAGGAGGAGGCTCTTTTAATCCATTTTCTACAAATGTACCTGATCAATTAGAAAACTACATGGGTTATGGTTTAAGCTGTTTAGGCATGTTTACAGAAGGCCAAAAGGATCGAATGGAAAATGCATTGGTTCAAGTTAACAAATTAATTGATGTAACAAAATCGACTAACCTCACAAATACTGGCACAAACAATGGATATACAAAAGTTCAATGCCCACCAGTTGCTGATTTATATTTTGAAACTCCTCTTATGATCTGTAAAGGAGATTCAATCACATTTACAGATAATTCTTATCGTGATACAGTTGCAACATATACTTGGACATTTCCAGGAGGTAACCCTGCTACATCATCAGATAGTAATCCAACTGTGCAATATAGCACACCGGGTGTTTATGATGTTGAATTGAAAGTTGCGAATGCTGCTGGTGCTGATTCTATTATAGTGTCCAACCAAGTGATTGTGCATGATACGGCTAACAATATTAGTGGATTTCAATATTTTGAAGGTTTTGAAAATGCAAGTTCTTTTTCAGATTGGACTGTAATTTCTTCTGCAATTGAACCTGATTGGGAACGTTCATCTCTCGCTTCGAAATCTGGTAGTTTTTCAGCTTACCTCAATAACTTTAATGTTGAAATAAATGACAACATTAACATTAATCAGTTTGATTATCTTATTTCACCACCAATTGATATGAGTCAGGTGCTAAACCCAACAATTAAGTTTCAACTAGCTTATAAAGGCAAAAGCGCTGCTTCAAATGATATTTTTAAGGTTGGTATTTCAACAGATTGTGGCTCTAGTTGGTCTACTAGATTTTTTGCCAACTCTAGTTCAACACTAATAAGTTCTGGTAACTCAAGTTCTAATTTTACCCCAACTTCCTCCGAATGGAAAAGTGTAACCGTTACCTTAACATCCGCCATGCGGGCGAGTAAAAATCTATTAATACGATTTGACTTAACCTCTGGTAATGGGAATAATATCTACATAGATGATGTTGAAGTAACTGGAATGCCTGTAGGTTTAACTGGCAATGTAGTTGAAGAAAGCAATTTTAATCTATATCCAAATCCAACAAATGATGGATTTTACTTAGAGATTGAGGATAGCAAAGTTAGTGAGCAAGCGAGCATTTTTATGACCAACATTGTTGGAGAGAAAGTAAAAGATATAATAAGTGAGGGCTTGTCAACTAATAATAAACGTGTATTTGTTGAGACTTCTAATCTTAGTTCAGGGATTTATTTTGTAAGCTACCAAAATAATGGTAGACGAATTACTAAGAAATTAATAGTTAATTAGTCTTCTTTAAAACCAATTAAAATAGTAACACAACCATCGCGAATGATGCCGGTTGTGTTTTCTATTTCTGGGAGCTGTATTTCAAGATTCAATGGTTGGGTTTGATCAACTTGAATGTCTTGAACAGCATAGGTATCACTTATTGTGTCTGTTGCTAAAACAGTGCTGTCCATACCTTTTAGTTGGTAAGTAGTATTCTCAAAATAAGGATCAGCGCATATAAGGAGTCGATAGGATAGTCCTTTATTAAATGTTAATTGAACCTCAGCATTTTGACCAGAAGTCATTTTTGCGGCATTCAATTGCCCATTACTTAGATAAGGATCTAAGCCAGGAAGGCAGTTTCTTTTTGTGAACCCTTTGCATTGGGCTGAAACCCCAGCAGATATTAGCAAACTAAGGGAAAATAAAAGGGTTTTTGATTTTAGTAAGTCTATCATTCAATTATGTTCGATCGTATTGCAGCTACTTCTTTTTTTATGTAGTTAAAACTTGAGTCAGTCAATACAGATGGCACGCCTTCGCTAGTAATTTTAAGTATACCTTCCTCATTTTTTGCTGAGGTTTTCTTATTAGCATCGTTTACTTTTATAGTTTTGAAGTGCTCATCAATTCTTTTAATAGATGCTAGCAACTCCTCAGATCCCTCTTTATTATTTAAGCTTTCAACCAAAATAATCAGGTTGTCCAATGAAAATCGCTGACTGGCAATTATTTCTCTTAGGCCAGTAGAGTTTGTATTTTCATCAGCCATCTCAGTTCCTAAGTATAGCCCTTCTATCCAACCTCCTGCTAAAATATAAGTAGAGATATCTTGTTGATTTTGATTCTTCAGGTAACTGTCGTTATCTAGGAAAAATTCAGAAATTACTTGAAGTAGAGTGTCTTTATTGTTGGCATTCTTCTCAAGTCGAGAAATAAATTCCTTTTGAAATGTTTGTCCTATTCCCAACTCTTCTGCCATAATTTGAGTGGTAGTGTAATATTCAATTGCATCTTGGTGTTTACCAAAAAGTCCTGCATAACTTAAATCTGCTCCATAAATCCCTAAATTGAGTGCCTTTTTTACTTTTAAATTATAATCACTTCTTCGGCTAACATCATGAAGCTTTTCTTGTTGATAGGCTACCCCTTCTTTTTTAAATAAATAGGTTAGCTCTAAAGGAGATGGAAGGGTGTAAAAAATCTTTTGAATTCTGGCTACTTTTTCTCTAGAAGTTTGAGAAGTAGAATCAGCCTTTGTTTGTTCATTTAGCTCCTTTCTATCTGGTTCATTTACACAAGAAGAAAAACCTATTATAAGGCCTACTATCAAAGCTGAAGTAGTTAAGTTATTTAATTTCATCGTTTTCAAATATAGTGAATAATGTTCTAATGTGCAGCTAACCAATTATTAGCATGATCCATTTCTACGATTAACGGAACTTTTAGTTTTACTGCATGCTCCATTTTGTCTTTAATTATTTCGCTGATGGTCTCTAACTCATCTTTATGTGCATCAAACACGAGCTCATCATGCACTTGTAATAAGAGTTTAGATTTAAATTGTTGCTTCTCAAATTCCTTTTGGATATTAATCATGGCCACCTTTATGATGTCCGCTGCTGAACCTTGAATAGGGGCATTAATTGCGTTCCGCTCAGCAAATCCTCTTACAACAGCATTCCTTCCATTAATGTCTTTTAAGTATCTACGCCGTTTCATTATTGTTTCTACATAGCCATGATCTCGAGCAAATTGAATGCTATTGTCCATGTATTGCTTTATTCCCGGATATTTTTCAAAGTAACTATCGATGATTTCTTGAGCTTCTTTTCGCGGTATATTTATGCGTTGGGATAAACCAAAGGCAGAAATTCCATAGATAATTCCAAAGTTTACTGTTTTCGCCTTGCTGCGCATCTCTCTATCAACATCTTTTAAGTCAACATCAAACACTTTTGAAGCAGTTGCTGAGTGAATGTCAATACCTTCTTTAAATGCCGACATCATGCTTTCATCCTCACTTAATGCGGCTATGATTCTCAATTCTATTTGAGAGTAATCAGCTGCTAATAATTCAAAATCTTTATTTCGTGGAATAAACGCCTTTCTAATTTCCCTTCCTTTTTCAGTTCTGATGGGAATATTCTGCAAGTTGGGGTTATTAGAACTCAACCTGCCGGTAGCTGCAACTGTTTGCATGTAATTGGTGTGAATGTGATTAGTATTTTCATTCACCAATGCCGGTAAACTATCAACATAGGTTGACTTTAATTTTTTGAGGGATCTATACTCCAAGACTTTAGGAATAATCTCATGTTTTCCTTCTAGCTTTAATAAGGTTTCCTCTGAGGTAGAGTATTGGCCTGTCTTTGTTTTTTTAGCTTTAGCATCAATTTCAAGCACCTCAAACAATACTTGGCCTAATTGCTTTGGTGAGTCAACGTTAAAGTCTGTTGTGGCCAGTTTTATTATTTCGCCATTCAACTCATCAATTGACTTTCCAAGTTCTTTTGAAAATTTAGCCAATGTTTCTTGATCTAAATTAATTCCTTCTCGTTCCATTGCAGCCAACACACCTATGAGTGGCATCTCTACCTCGTCAAATAGTTTTCTTGTAGCACCATCTCCTAATTCTTTCTCAAAAATTTCCTTCAACTGTAAAGTTATATCTGCATCTTCCCCAGCATATTCAGCCACTTCTTTCAGCTCAACATCTCGCATGCTAAGTTCATTTTTGCCCTTCTTTCCAATTAATTCAACAATCGACTTCGGACGATAGCCCAAGTAGTTTTCTGCTAACACATCCATGTTGTGTTTTTGATCGGCTTGCAGCAAATAATGAGCAATCATGGTGTCGAAAAACTTTCCCTTCAGGTTGATGTCGTAGTTTTTTAAAATGCACAAGTCATACTTCAGGTTTTGAGCAATTACTTCCTTGCTTTCATCTTCAAAAATTGCTTTGAAAACATGTATTTCCTTTTTTGCCTTTTTCTGATCAGCGCTAATCGGGACGTAATAGGCTTCTCCTTTTTTAACTGAAAAAGCGATACCCACTAACTCTGAAGTTAAAGCATTTAGTCCTGTCGTTTCTGTATCAAAGCAGTAAGAGCTTGATTTTTTAAGTAGCTTAATTAATTCTTCAACTTTCTTTTCAGAATCAATTAATTGATAATCGTGCTTGGTGTTTTCTAGGGTTTTGAACTCTCTGAGCTCTGGTTCTGTTTCAGCTTCATCATCCTTTGCTCCAGCGCTGAACAAGTCCATTTGCCCATTCTTATTATCTGAGGTTATGGATACTTCCTCTCCTAAGATCCGTTTACTTAAGGTTCTAAATTCTACCTCTGCGAAAACTTCCTCAAGCGCTTTTTTATCCATTGGATCCTTTTTCAAGCTAACAGGATCAAAGTCTACTGGTGCATCGATAATTATAGTGGCTAACTTTTTCGACAATAAGGCCTGATCTTTATTATCCTCGACCTTTTCCTTCATTTTGCCCTTTAAATCTGCTGTATTTTCGAGCAGTTTTTCAATGCTTCCATATTGTTTTAGAAACTTTTTAGCGGTTTTATCACCTACGCCTGGTATACCGGGAATATTATCTACTGCATCGCCGCACATTCCCAAATAATCGATGACTTGTAAAGGGTTTTCAATTTCAAATTTTTTGCAGACCTCTTCGATTCCCCACTTTTCAGCTTTGTTGCCCATTCGGGAAGGCTTATACATGAATATATTTTCAGAAACCAGCTGACCAAAATCCTTATCAGGGGTCATCATGTATACCGTGTAGCCTTCTTTTTCAGCTTTTTTAGCTAATGTGCCAATGACATCATCAGCCTCGAAACCATCGGAATACAGAATAGGGATGTGAAAGCCTTTAATGATTTTTTTATAAATGGAATGGCCAATCGAATATCATCTGGCATGGCCTCTCGATTAGCTTTGTAATCAACGAAATCAGTGTGACGTTGGGTGGGTTTGTCGGTGTCAAAAACCACTGCAATGTGGGTTGGCTTATGGGTATTGAGAACATCCACTAATGTGGTGGTAAAACCATAAATAGCTGAGGTATTTAAACCTTTCGAATTCACCATTTGGTTTTGACTAAAAGCAAAGTAGGCTCTGTAAATCAGCGCATAAGCATCTAATAACCAAAGCTCTTTTTTATTTTCTGACATGAACGTAAAACTTGAAATTTAAGTGCCTCAAGTTATGAAAAAAGAGCGGTATTGGGAAGCAGCTGACTATTCTTTTAAGGACATTTCCAACAGTTCTCTTTGCCGTTTATAAATGCTTGAAAGGCTAAAGATTTAAGTAAAATAAGTTTGCCTCTCCAACTCTAGACCTATTTTAATCTTTATTGAGTTTGAAAGAATAGGAAAAATAAACTTGAAAAGCTTGAGTGTGAGAGAATGGTAAACCTGAAGGGATGGATGAATCTTCTGTTGCATTTTTTTGAGTTAGGCCACTTGGGTAATACTCTAAAAGAGCAAAATTATCAAATAGATCTCTCTGATACCTTGCTCCAAATAAGAAATTTTCATTTAATGAATAAGCTAACCCTAAGACTAACCCAATATTTGATAAATTATAATTCTCCTTATAACTTTCGGTTTCACCATCCCATTTAGCATTAAATAGAAGAGAATATTGAGGGCCTGCTAAGAGTGAAAACTTGTTTATCTTATATGTTATGAGAAGAGGTACTTCTAGATGTTTTAATTTTAATTTACCTTCATTATGTCGACTGCCTTTTATAGAGTATAATAACTCTGGCTGAAATGCTATTTTTTGTGAGGCTCTAAGATGGTAAGATACTCCAAAATGAAAGCTAGATAGCGGTTGATAATCTAAGCCAACGGGTTCTATTTGATTGGATAGATTATATCCTGCTTTTATGCCAAGTTTGTTATTTTGAGAAAATGCAGATAAATTAATTATCAAAAGAGCAGTTAAAAGGAGATATTTCATGGATTAATTTTAATTCTTTCAGCTATTTAACAGCTATAACTTTACAATTCGAATCAAACTTACTAATGGCAATAAAGCAGTGATTTTCTGCAAAACTAACTTATACATAATGTAGTTGATTGGACATTTCAAATTAATTTAATCAAAAATATTTCATCGAACTCTACCAACTATTATGTCCTATCTACAATCCCTGAATTGAGGCAATGCCAAACCAATTTTTCTGCAATTATTTACTACCTCTTCAGTCAATTCATTATTAAAAGCAGAATAGCTGTTATACAGTGGGCTTAAATTATTTCTCAATCGTATTCGATCTGCAATCATTGCATAATTATTAGGACTTAGATTACCAATTTCAATTTCATGAAGAAGTTTAGTGTTCATTTTTTGAAACCAAGCATCACTAGCATGCACTAGAAAAGTTCCTGGATTAACTCCTTGATAATTACAAACCTCTTGACATGGCCACCCATAAGTGTTGATGACATCCTCCATTTCTTTCTGAGCAATCTCATCATTATATTTAACACTATCACGATAGATGTTAATTATTGTAGTATCATCATAGTGCCATACTTTTATAGAATCGGTCAGAATTTTCCGGTAATGTTGATCCAATTTTGAAATGTCTCGTAACTTTTCAATTAAAATAATTTGCTGTTTTTCAACTAATGGGGGTGGTTGAAATATTCTAGAAGTTATTTCTGACCATTTATCTATTCCTATAAGTGGCTCAAACCATAGTTTATGGGACTCAAGTAAATAGTTAATATCCATCATGTCCATCGCTGTTTCCAAATAATAAATGCAGGAGTCTTTTTCATTCAGCTGTGAATAACATTTTGCTAGATTGAAAATATCTTTTGCAAAAGGTTTATCAACAGAGGATATGGCTTTTTTTAGCGAATCGGTAGCTGCTTTATACTTCCCTTTAGACATTAACTCGCAAGCCGAATTTCAAGTGTTGTGGTAATCAATGAAGGATTGAGAATGGCAGTAGAAAATACTCAAAATTAAAAGAAAGAGGGTAAAGCTATTTTTCATTTCTAAGAAATAAATTAGTTTACGCTATCGCCGAAGTTAGTTGTTGTTATTTTAACAAGATCAAAAAGTCTTTCAGTGTGGTCTGAATATTTTGAACTTTGTATGCAGCTAGGATATTTTTATAAATATTTCAACTACTAATCTATTTTACTCTTTTCCCTTGTGTTGTGAATGAAAGACCTTGTTGACCAGATGTTGAAATCATAATAGCTTCGAAAAGTGGTTCGTTCGTATTTTGTTTTATTTTCCAAACGAACAAAAAGTTTGCACCTGTTCCCCCTGTTTGATCTTTCTCGTCAATTATAATTTCCACCGTTTCCATTGGTGCAATATGAATGGTTTTGTCAAAATAAGTTCTAATCAGGTTTCCTTCAGTTCCGAAGTATTCAGCTTTATCAACATATAATGTATCAGTTGTATTGGTATTTCTGAGACTTACCGTTGCTGTCAAATCATGTGTGCGTTGTTCAGTCTGGCTGTAAATTTGAGAGTAAACAGGAAGATATGTCTCACCGTGAATTAAAGAGTCAGGTAACTCATTTTTAATTGTTCGATTTTCCCAATTAACCGTATCAATTGAGCTTATTTTAGCCTTATCAATCTTTTTACACGACTGTATCAAAATAATTAGAATAAAGAGCTTGCCTAAGTTTTTCATATTTTTTCAATTCTACCAGTCGCTTTATATTACTCCGCCAATACCGTTGCCAACACTGTTTCACCAACGGCTCTTAACGTGTTTTTATCAATTAAATCCATGTTGTCGGCATGGGTATGATGATAGTCTCCAAACCCTCCTGATGCAGGATCATATTGAATAATATCAATGCTTGGGATGTTCATTAAGGCATTTACATATAAGTGATCATCTTCACCAACGTAAGCTTTTTCTTCAAAAATAAAATACTCACTGTGTCCCAATTGATAAGCAACATTCCAAACTTTATTCACTACTCCAGGAGCATAACGCATAGAAATTATTTTTTCTTTTGGAAAAATTGCATTTTTTGCACCTACCATATCTAATAGAATGCCAAAATTAGCTGTATAATTGGCTTTGTGAGGGTTAGCACACCAATACTGACTGCCTAGGCACCACGTTTTAGATTGTCTTGGAAATCCATCACTTGGCTGACCGAAATCTTCAGCATCAAAGAAGATAATGTCTACTCCAATATTGGGGTGCGCAATTTGCAGCTGTCGAGCTACTTCTAATAATACCCCAACACCACTTGCACCATCATTGGCTCCATCAATAGGCTTTTCTCTATCCTTTGTGTCAGAATCTGCAAAAGGACGGGTATCCCAATGGGCAAATAACAGTACACGATTATTTAAATCTGGCAAATAGCTACCTATGATATTTTTTATGTTTAATCGTTGTTTGTCATAAGCGGTTACAATCGCTTCTTGCTCGATTACCTCAAATTCATAGCTCCGTAGTTTGTTGGCTAAGTAATTTCCTGTTTTAACATGCGCCTCTGTATTCGGAACTCGGGGCCCAAAATCAACTTGTTTTTTAACGAAAGCGTAGGCTGAGTCTGCATTAAAAGGGGGGCGCTTAATTTTTTGTTCAGTCTTTTTGGGTTTTGGCTTTACGGTAGTTTCTTTTTGCTGCTTTTCTTCACTTCCACAAGCCAATAAAAACCCAACAAGAAATACCAGTGCAAGCCTATGATTCAAAATTCCATTCCACCCCATCTTTGCTGTCTTTAATTATGATGTTTAAGCTTTGCAACTTATCGCGAATTTTATCTGCTGTAGCATAGTCTTTCTGCTCCTTAGCCGCTTTGCGAAAAGCTAAAATCAATTCCATTAACTCTTCAGTTATTTCATTATTCTCAGATGCTTTCTCTTCAAGCGTTAAGCCCAAAATATCATAGTAAAACTCATGATAAATGGACTTTAATTTTTCTAAATCAGCTGTTGAGATTGATTCATCACCATTTTTAATGGCGTTGATCCATTTTAGTCCATCAAACAACTTGGCAATGGCCATCGGAGAGTTGAAATCATCATTCATTACCGTAAAAAGTTCTTCTTCGAATACATTTACATCAATTGAACTGCTTTCACTCGCCTTTAACTCTTGTAATGTTTCCATGCCTTTTTGCAACCGATTTAATCCTTTTGATGCCGCCTCCAAGGCTTCATTTGAAAAATCCAAAGTGCTGCGATAATGCGATTGCAAAATGAAAAAACGCACCGTCATCGGAGAGTATGCTCGATCTAGCTGATGATTTTCACCACTAAATAATTCATGACAAAAAATTCCATTGCCTAAGGACTTGCCCATCTTCTGTCCATTGATGGTGACCATGTTATTGTGCAACCAGTAGTGGGCAAAACTTTTCCCTGTAGAAGCTTCAGCTTGAGCAATTTCACATTCGTGGTGTGGGAATGAATTTTCTAAACCACCACCATGGATATCAAAGGTATCTCCCAAGTATTTCTGACTCATTACTGTGCATTCAATGTGCCATCCAGGGTAGCCTTTTCCCCAAGGAGAGTTCCATTGCATCAGGTGACTTGGCTCCGCTTTTTTCCACAGCGCAAAATCAATCGAATTTCTTTTTTCAGACTGTGCAGCCAAGCTTCTGTTTGCTCCACCTTCCATCATTTCTTCAATTGAACGACCAGAAAGCTTTCCATAATCATATTGATTATTGTAAGTAGCCACATCAAAGTAAACTGAACCATTCACTTCATAGGCAAAACCTTTTTCAATTAAGTTTTCAATTATTTCAATTTGCTCGGGAATATGCCCTGATGGACGCGGGTAAATTGATGCTCGCTCAACATTTAAAGCATCCATGTCCCGGAAATAGTTGAACATGTATTTTTCAACAATCGCCATCGGGTCAACTTGCTCTAATCGAGATTGTTTGGCAATTTTATCGTCTCCCTCATCTGCATCATCAGTTAAATGTCCAACATCAGTTATGTTTTGTACATATTTCGCAGGATAGAAAAACTACATGGTGGCAAGTTGCTGGGACTTCTGACCTCGCCGTGTTTTGTTTTGTTTCTGCGATGTCAAGGGACTTGAGGCACCTGGAGCCCAGTGTGCGACGAACTTATTCACGTTACTCTCCTATGATCATGACTCAGAACGGTGTTGCACCCTATATTGTACAGCGCATACATATATTGTATATATATATACATATATATATATATGCATAATATAGGCGGATTGAGTGATTTGAAGGCCGGTCAACATATTCTTTGTCTATGGTCGATACGGGGTGAAATGGGTGAATTATCGGGGGGCACAAAAAACAGTGCACAAACTCTGTAACTCACTAACCATCATTTTCCCATGCCCTTCCGATTGCTCTGTTCTCAGTAAGGATGGCATTTGTTTTTACCTGGGGTCTCACTGCATCCATTCTTCTGCTTGACACTTCCCGGACGGCCCACTATATCAACTACCTCATTGACTCATAGGTCATGTGTAGCTACGTCGTCAAGACCCGGGTAGATGAAGGTTAGTACGGGATAATCTCAACCATACATGGATGCGGCCGCCTTTGAATTCCTTACATTGTTCTGGGTAGACCATTTGACTACGGCTCTTGCAATCACACTTGCCAGAATATCAGGGGTACCCATGGACGGGCCTATCCCGCCTGTCAACCAGTCTAAAGAAAACTGACTTCCTGAGCCCATGACTTTAAACTTTTTTGGAAGACCATTTTAGTGGCACTCGGGTTGCTTTTTCTGGCCAATCCACTCAGGAAGGGAAGGCGTCCTTGGAGAAGCCCCCAAAAGGATGCCGGCCAGTTGGGAGGTCAGGAATCAAGGGAGGCGCTTCTCTCCCGGAAGCTCGTGCGGCTTCACCGTAGGCGCTCGGCTGGTCCGGGGAGGTGACGGTGCACATGGTCGTGACGCTCGGGTGGCAATGGAAAGAGGGGTTAAAGAACCGATACGGCTGTGGGTTAAAACCAATGGTACCATTTTGGGGTAGGTGCACAACCCATGTTAGTCTATTTTAGTGGGGATTGGGATGTTCACTGGGGGTACCGATTTTTTTTCCCATGGCCGGTAATTCATCAACGGTCAATGAATCACAGGTAGCCGATCATTGAATTGTTCATACCAGGGGCACATATGTTTGACATAAATTCAGCCTAGGAGTGGAAGTCCCTCCCAATTTCGATCCAGTCCACTTAGGGTATAATCATAGTTGTGCGGATCGCCGTTGGGTAACAAACCTGCAACAAGGTTAAAGAAGGGTTGTTGCCCCGCTTAAAACCATGGTTGTATCACACTTAGTAAGCTATGGCAGCTATGACACTGGTTCAAAAGCACCACCCCCTGTTTCTCCACTAATATTGACCCTGGATTAATACACCCGTCCTATTCATAATAGGTGGGTGTTCCCTCCAAAAGTGAACCCCCACTAAAAAGAGACACTCCAGGTGACGGTTCCTGCGATTGTTTTGACCAAAGGTTATGTAAGGGGGAAGTTTGTGGGGAAAATGAGTTCCGGGGCCCTTGCTTAGCCCAGTTGCTCAGTGGCACCCATGTTTCCTTTTTTTGGGGAAGGGTTGCTTTTCCCATGATGGAAATCCACCGGGCGCTTGAGTTAGGGTTCGCAAAAGTCTGTGTTGACTTAGCGAAGATTCCCCTCCAAGCTCACGTCAGTCGCAAAGATCGAGCACGTTTTTTTTTGTTCTACTTCTTCTTGTTCTTTTTTGTTTCTCCTTTTTTTTCTCGTGCAGGATGAGCGCTCCGAAGTCTCTCGCTTCCTGCGTTCTTGGATTTCATTTGTGGTCTTAAAAAGTGGGGACCCCCCAAAATGGCGGGGTTCCCTTTGGTTGCCCTTTTAAACCAGAACAGGTAATCACAGCAAAAAGGCACCATGTAGTGTTAAATAGAACGTTTAGACTTGTTTTGGGTCTCACAAAGCTTCTGGGCAGGAAATCGCCGGACCTCCATACTTCAGCGGAGCTCTTGCGCAAGATCACCAGCTCCAGAACGCAGGCAGACTTTGACGCGGACCAGCTGATGATCCTTTGTTACTACGCCAAGGACGGCTCTTTTTGGCCC
Source organism: Effrenium voratum (assembly GCA_963377175.1). Classification (NCBI taxonomy): domain Eukaryota; class Dinophyceae; order Suessiales; family Symbiodiniaceae; genus Effrenium; species Effrenium voratum. Next base: position 356,903 of record CAUJNA010003836.1, on the reverse strand, counting down.
CTTTTTCCCTCTTGTCCAGCCGACCTTTTGACCCTTGGTTTTCCACGTTTTGGTAAATTTTTAGTGGCCCCAAGAGGGAATCTATGGTAAGTTTCTTTTCGGGGATTCTCCGGTGTTCCAGGAGTCGGCTCGGGTTTTCCGAATTTCCCGTTTTCCCGGCTGTTTTCAGCGGCTTCTGGTTTGGCACTTGCTTGCTCGCTCTCTTGTTTCAGAGTTACAAGGAGGCTTCTGGAAGTTTCCTGGTCCCACTTCAGTGGATTCTACCCTTCAACCCCTTTTTTGTGTGGTGAGTTGCTCACTAAAAAATGTTCTACCTCCCGCGCGCCACCAACGGCTTTTTGGCATTTTGGGTGTCCCCCCCCCCTCCCCCAAAACCCAAAACCCCCCCCACCTTCCCAACCCCCAGCCCCCCAGGTCCCAAACCCCCACCCCCCAACTGGTTTTTGCTCCATAGCGCAGGAGCAGATGCTCAAGGAGCCCACCCTCCTGGAGTTATCACCTCCTCTGGTGATCGTTGCGCACCTCACCGGGCGCCTGGACCAGCTGCGCCTCGCCAGCCTCTGAGGAGGCTGTGGCTCAAAACTAACAAACGCTTGGGTACGCAGGTAGTGTTTGGTTTCATTTACCGAGGTGCCGTTTTGGGACCATCCTTTTGAGCCACAGCCGGGTTAGGTTAAGGAAACCGCTGGGCGGCTGATTTGGGGCAATCCGCTGGGTCCTCACCTTGGGCTACGAATGGAGTCTCCTTTGTGGTGGCTTTCCTTCAGGATTATGGGCTTGTTTGTTTGAAAGGAAGAAGGGCGTGTCCGCTTTCAGAATTGGTATCCTTTGTGGTACGTTTTGCAGGGATGGAAGACCCGGCGTAGCCACGTTCTTTTGTGACGAGATTCATCTTGCACAAACTGCCAAGATCTGGACGGCGTTTCAAAAACATAGCCTCCGCAAACATGAGATTGACAATACCCCAAGACCCCAAGACCCGAAAGGTCTCCGGAGCCCAAATTTGGGGGGCAACCCACTTGGTAGGTTACAATGGTTGCAAGGGAGCCAACCCCTGAGCCCTGCTGCTCCAGGAAGCCTTGCGCGGGTTGCAAATTCCAGTGCGCGTAAATGGCTCGATTAGTGGATGGTCCCAACCAGATGTCTTTTCTGCTGCTTTAAGACGTGGCTGCGCATGGGATGAGCCATCCATTCAATGCCTTCGGCGTTAGACTCGTGCCTGGTTGAACTTGGGTTATCGTATGGCCTATCTCAATGTTAACTTGTTGTTTCCCAGCCATCCGGTTCCTTAAACTTGTCTTGGGTGTTCAGTTGGTTCGGTAGTTTAGTTTCCACTAAACTACTCAAGTGTTCGACTTTTAGATCCGAGGATCCGAAAACGGCCAGCCCAGTTTTTGTCTTCTTTTTTTTTGTTCTCGGAATTCGAAGCAACCATCCGCCATTTTGTCGCGGGCGCAGTCGGATTTTGTTGCCTTTGAGTGAGCCAGGAACAAGATCTTTGACAGCTGCGGAGATGTCCCGGAGACGAAGTATCTCTTTTTGGGGAACCTGGTGGAGACGAGTCCGAAAGAGTTCGACAGCGGTTTCTGAAAGCAGATGGTCTATCTTCCCCAAGTCACTTCCTAAGTCCACGGGACTTTTTAGGCGTTTTGGACTTTTTTGGGTCTATCCACTCGAGAAGTAAGCTAACCTGTTTCAATTCAGTCATCGCCTTCGGAAATAAAGGAACGAATGCCATTTGCTGCCTAGTGCAACAACAATCAATGCGTTTCCACCAAACAACATCCAGGAATGAAGCCAACCCCCAGGGATCCAATTCCCAAGATCAAGATTCGAAGGAATGAAACAACCGCGGGGCAGATCAAGTTGAGACTGGGCCTTGCGGTTTCCTTGCAGGTGCCTTTCTGAGCGGTCCGAGGTCCGTCTGTCAGAGAGGGTGGTTCATGGGTTGCACTCAAACGACGAGTGGATTTCAAATCGGTTTACTCACAATGCATTGTCACTGGGGTAAGAAGTATCAGCCTTTTTGGCTTCCCCATTTTGGCTTCCCATATTTAGTGACCCCAAAAGAGGATCACCTGTGTTTCCAGGTTTCAAGGGGGCAAGTGAGTACGGACTGTGGCTCAATAACATCTTATTCTTACTAAAGGCACTCATGGGCCCTTGAACGGAACATGGCCATGGGTTCATGGACGTATACAAGCCTTTGATACATCAGTTTTGTGTTTTGACCATCTGGGGAATCTCCTTGACGCTAGAATTGATGAACTGGGGGTTCGACAGGATATCTCCCTAAGTTCGATTTCCTTTTGCTGGGGAGGACCAGCACACTGGACTTGGACCCCCCACCCCTATTCCCCCCCCCCCAAGGTTTATGCCGAGCCTCAAATCTACACCTTCCTGACAATTTGGGTCGGTGGAACCTGCGAAACATAGCGAATCGTCCGGTTCCAGAAATGCTTTTAGACGTTGGTTTAGGGGTTGGGTTTCCGAATTTAAACCATGAGTGGTTTCCCAAAACAGCACCAAGCCCTTCCCCTTAAAAGGACACACCCATGTCCATTTCAACTGGGTACCAACCGAATGCGGATACCAACTCAAGGTCGAACTTGCAACACGCCCAGCCCGACAAAAACCCGGGGTGGCGGACCATTAGACAACGAGGTCAACCGGTTTGTCGGGTAGAAGGCAAATATGGGTTTGTCTTTTTGAGGGATCCCACGAACAATTGGTTTCCCTTTGGTTTCCCTTCAAAACACACTCGGAAAGGGTACGGGTACACTCAAAAACCGTGCATTTACATATTTAGGGGTACATTTCATTTGTAACTAGGGCAGAAGGGTATTTTAAATTTGATAGGGCAACCCAGCATATCATTCTTCCACACCCATCTCATTCAACACCTTTCTGGCATAATTAGAGCACCTCCGATTTCGGGTTTCCTGAAAGGGGAATCCCCATTCCAACACCCGAAGGTCATTCACTACTTATCGCACCAGCAAGATAAGGGTATTTATATAGCTATTATAGGGTATACAGGACCCTTGCCGGTTCTCAGCCGTCCCCTGATATGGCTTTTGAGTTTTTTTAGGGTATATTGGGGGTTTCCGAATGCAACCCGCCAAACGTTATTCACTTTTCGCAGGGGAACTGAGGACAGGCCAGGACCTCCACAATTTCGGGGCAAGGACATTCATCCGCATCAGTCTTCCTGGCCCCCGAATGACCATGAGTGACTTTTCCCGTTTAGTGGGAAATAGAATCTTTTCAGTCAACCAACGGTCATCCAATACAAAGGACCCCCCATATCATGATCATAGGGCACCCCCACAAGAACCCAAAAAACGGATCCCAAGCGCAGCTTGGGATCTCTGAGGACAGGGGCCAGCAGGGCCTGGACGTGCTGGTCTTGCTGCTGAGCCTCAAGCTGCGGCACAGCTCGCGGCTCCATCTGCTGCGGGGACGCCACGAGTGTGGCTCCATCTCGCGGATCTACGGATTTTACGACGAGTGCAAGAAGCGGAGCAACGTCAAGGCCCCGTTTTTTTTGTTTTGCTCCGCTTTTTTGGGGAAATCTCGGAGTTTTAATGCATTTTCTCGGTTTTGCGGGACACCAGGGGAGGTTTAGCAAGGTTGTTCAACCAGCGGATCGTCCGGGTCCAGAAAGCTTTTTAGTTGCTTTTAGCGAGTTTAGTGGTTGGGTTTCCGAGTTTTACCCATTAAACGTTATTCACTTTTAGCGGGTCTGAGGACGGCCCAGTTGAAACAGGGATAAAGGGAGGGACAGGGTGTTTGTTTGTTAATTCTGATTGGACTAAACCTTGTTTCCGCAATTGCTTGGCAGGTGTCCCTTTCAATTTCATCAATTTACCGAAGGGGGGTTGATTTATTTTCTTTGAGAAACTGCCTATCGGTTTCTGTGGTTGCCTTTCAAGCTGGTACCTTTGTCATCCCGTGTTTGTCATGGGCTCGCTTCAATTCTCAAGTTTTGGTGCATGCTTCGTGGCCCCTACAAGGCGATCACCTTTGTTTCCGGTCCCATCCGGGAGGTGTGGAGGGCCTTCATCAACTTCTTTGACGCCATGCCGATCTGCGCGCTGATCAACCACCGCATCTTCTGCGTGGCCAGTGGCCTGTCGCCCGAGCTGAGCCTCGGCTTGAAAAAAAACAACGCGACTGACATGGGCGGCTCGTTTGCGGGTTTTCTGGAGTTGGCACCCCGTTTTCGTGTGAAGAAACACCGAAGCCAGTTTGGGGTGTCCCCAACAAATGACACCCATGAGGCGAACAGAGGACAGCTTGGACTTACGATTGGGGGACAGGTCTCCTTTCCACTCCATATGATCAGCAGACTTAGGGTTCTTTCAGAATACATGTATTATGCGGGGGCTTCCAGCAGACTTAGGGGTGAAGAACACATGTCCCATTCCCATTTCCACGGGTCCATTCAGTCCCCGGAGTTTGGTTGAAAAACAAGATTCATACCGTCGCCCAAGTGTACGACACAGACCAGACGTCATGCAAGCTTCCAGGCCAGGTTAGTGGCGAAGACCAGTGGAACGGGATGAACTTGATTCCCGGCCATCCGGTTCCAGAAACTTGTTTCGTTGTTTTTTAGTGGCAGGCTTCACAGAACAAGTTTCACCAGTGAGCGGATCGAGGGAGCGGCTGGCCCGGGAAATTCGAGGGTAGGAGGGTCGCTGGAGAGTCCCGGCCATTTCTTTACATGGTTCTGTGCAGACTCTAGACCATTTTGACACCCGGGTGTTGGTTGCGCAGGTGATGGAACAGAATTAAATCCCAGGTTGAACGTTCATGAAGCAAGAGTTGTGGTTTTGAGCATCACCTTTTAGGGCCTTTGAAAAAGTGTGTTTCCTATCGGGGGTGGGGGAAAGCAGAAATATGGGGAATACCAAAAGTTGGGACACGCAAAGGTTCAATAGGTTCACCCTTTTGTGGTAATTTTGGGCTTTGGAGGATCGAGGGAAAGCAATTCCACCATTTGGAGTTTGTCCCCTACTCTTCTGCAGAAACATGAACGCCCAACTGCACATTTACACTGTGGAAAGTCCTTTTCAAGGACCCAAATCCTCCGGGGGAGCCAACTCCGCGCCCCGAGGCAGTTTTACTGGATAGTGAGAGTGTGCAGGGAGGATTGGGGCATCAGGCAATCTTTGGAGGTCAGTCAGTCAAGAGGTCGAGCGGTCGAACGGGCCCAAAGCATGGGGGTACTAGGTTGCCAAGTTCAGGCCGGTTTAAAGGGAAACCAGAAAGACATCCACCACAAGGCGGTTCCCAGGCATGGTGCCTTAGGTCTTTAGTTTTTTTGATCGGGTTTTCGCATTTAACCAGAAGTCACTTTTAGCGATCGGGGGACAGAAAACGCAGAGCCCAGAACCGAGTGGCAAGATGCCCACCAGAACTCCGGGTGTTTTTAAGAGACCTGAAGGCCTAAGTCTGCAGTTTGGGCCAAAGCCGAGACCTCGGGGCCTTGGGGATTGGAAGACGAGAAGACGAGGCAAGATTTGGAGCAGATTCGCCAGCTCCGTCGGCCCATGGACGTGCCGGACATGGGGCTGTTGACCGACCTGCTGTGGTCGGACCCGGAGAAGGAGGTGACCGGCTGGAATGACCAGGACTGGAAACAAACTCCGGGGGCGAGGCGGCATTCATTTGCCTGTCTGGCGAGCTTGTAAAACAGGAGGCCAACATGTAGGGCTGCCGGGAGGGTGGGGTGGCGTTCACTCTTGGACGTGGGGTTGGGAACTGTGCAAGTCCTGTGCAAATAGTAAATCGTGGCTTCGGTGGGATCACAGGAAAGTCTTCAAATGTCCAAATGCGCGTATTCGAATCTGAGATTCGAACTTGTGTCTTCAAAGCACGACTGCGGCTTGACTCTGTCAGTGACATACCTTCGGAATGCCACCAACGCCATGATGCAGCTGTCCAGGCCGGGCTGTCTATGCGTCGACATTGATCATGGGAGAGCCTGTTACAAGACTCATCATGAAAAAAACTGCTTCAAGCGCAAGAAGGTCCCAGGACCTCTTAGACGCTCCGGACAGGTCACATGGCGTGTGGGGCTGGGGGTTCAGGATCGGCTGGTTTCTACCCTTCCCCCCTGTGCCCCCCCCCTTCCGGGCAGCTGCAAAAGCGCGCACCTGCGGGGTAGAATGCCCCGTCGACCGAACATGTAGTTCATTTCTGGAGTTCCTGTAGCAAAATTGCAGATCTGTCCGGGGTCGAACGCGGAACTGGAGTAATTCCCACGCCTCAAGGGTTTCCCTTGCGCCGGTCTCGTTGTCCCCCCCGCCGAAAAAAACAGCCTCGACTCGACTCAAACAGCAAAAAAGCAACACTGCACAATGACGGCCCCGCGTGGAGCGCGCAACCTGGCCCTGTTGCTGCTGTGCCGAGCAAGCGAGGTTCGCCCCAAACCTCGCAAAGAAGAAGCCAGTTCATTTGGTCTTGCCAAGACCCCCATTTTTTCCTGTTCAGGGCTGTATGCGGGAAAAATTGCAAAACTCCCAGCATCTGGCATCTGACTGGAGCGAGAAGCGACCGCTGGGACACACACACACACACACGACCCGGAGCCAGCGCATCTGACCGGAGAGGCTGGCAGACAGGAAGACAAGCGGAAAGCAGGACCCCAGAGCCAGCGTCACACGTTCCCATTCTGCAAGCCTCGAGTTCGAATTTCAATGCGTCCGTTTGGGGACAACACCAACTGTGTGATCTGGAGGGTGTGAATTACAGAGGTTCTCTGTCAGCACCCCGCGTCCCAACGGCTGTTTTTTTTGGACACCAACGGGATGTTGGTTTCATGGTTGAAGAAGCAGCTACCTTCCCAACCACTGTTTTTTGGACAGCACCAATACCTGGGGTCACTGAGGATGGGCATGAAGATGGGCTTGAAGGATTTGGGGGACCATGGCCACCCAATGCCAAACAACTCGTGTGCGGTCGGAAAAAGAAACCAAAAAGGGGACAAGTCTGCAAGGCTGCGAAACACCCACCAAATCCGCGATCAGCTGGCTTAGATTCTACACACCGGAGTATGTTCTCTGCTGGCAGGACAAAGGTGTCTCATACACTTTTGGCGCAGATGTGGTGCAGAAGTTCTTGAAAGACCACGATCTGGACCTCATTGTGCGGGGGAATCAGGTGAGCCACGTCCTGCCAAAAACGGGGCAAGAGAAGGGTGAAACACAATCCCAATCATGAATAGGTGCGGCGTCCGCCCTTTCAGTTCTTTACATGGGTTTTGGCCCATTGTGACTGAGCTGATTCACACCGATGTTGAACATGCACTTCAGCAATTTCTTGGACCCCAGGCGGTCGGCAAAGATGGTTGCCTTGCAAACACCACACGCCCACGTTGAGGACAAACTTGCCTCCCTAGCCTGTGAACCGTTTATCATTGCACAGACTGGGCTTGGCTTTGTTTGGGCAAAGTACGACGACATCACGAGGGTGGGCGGGGTTGCGACGCCCATGATGAAGACTGCTTGCCTGGGCATCCAGTTTGGCCAAGAAGAACGGCCTTCTCTCAAAATGGGTTTGTCCTGTTTTTGGAGGGTATCAGGGAGGCCAAGAGGAGAACCACAATTTTGGTGGTGCAACCTCAAACAGACCGCAACCCTTTGCAGAGCACATGACACCCAGAACTTGGACCAAAGAGATATGGCCTTTTTGAACACCGCTTCGTGGAGAGTGGCGGTTCGGTTCCTTAGGTGTGATTTTGGTGTGTTTGTTGGGTCCAGTGGTTTCCGCACCAGTAAAAGTTACTCTCATCCCAATAATCATGGAAGTGGACAGAGGGGTTCCCCAAAACCCAAGCAGTTTTCCAACACCCTCCTGTCAGCTTCCATGTTTGATTTTAGGAGGGGATCGAAGGGGACACAGGTCAGACACCAGACTTGTTCATTGCTCTCGTTTGAGACACAGATTTTGGGAAGGACATTTGGGACAAAAAGGCAAATGGTTGGTTCGAATAGCCGCTGGAATTAAAGGTCTCTTCGGGTGGTTTGAACAATTTGAAAGGGCCCCAAGTGTACGGAAAGATGGGGAATCTGAACCCAAAAACACCCGAACAGACCTTTGAGGTGGTTGAGGAGGGCTACGAGTACTTTGCGGAGCGGTTGGTGTCCCTCTTTAGCGTGGCGGACTTTTGCGGGGAGTTTGACAACATCGGCGCCGTCATGCTGCCTGGCAATTTCTTCCGATGCCTGGGTTGGCGGTTGAATCCACATGGGTTGCAGCTATGGTTATTTTTTCTGAGTCTAGATTCAAAGAACCGGTTGTACATATGGTGAAACAAGGCTAGGGCCCTTTCTGAACAGAAGAACGGGTGACGAGAACGGCGAAGCAACTAGAACATCTGTTTGCTGAGGAACATCATCTTGTTTTCCAAGTAAAAGCTGGTTCCAATTCCACAAAGCAGTCTCCAAATACGAGAAGAGTGACCCTGTTTTCGGGTTTGCCTTTGACCGAACTCAAGTTGGCCACTCTTCATGTAGACGCTGGGAACGGGCAAATCGGTTCGCCCTTGCCGTTTGGGCAAAAGACCGGCGCTGGTTTGGGTTTCAAAAGCTACGTTTTACTGGTGGGTTCCATTGAAGCGATCGGTTTCCACTTGGAGGCTATGGAAATGGCAGATCCTCGGAGCCAGACTTCGGGTCACTGACCCGGTGAAATGTCCGAGCCCTGAGTCCTTGAACTCACCCCTTTCGACCCACAAAGTTGAACTGCGCCAGCATGCAGTGAGCCTTTCAATGATATGCAAGCATGCGGCGAATCGTGAATCCCCCCCCCACCCACTGAACTATGAGTATATGGTAAGGGAACCAACCTCTGACTCACTCCAGGCTTTGACCAAGAAGTTGACTCCTTTTTGGGTTCTTCCCAAACCATTCGGCGATTTTGGCACCTCTTCTCTGAAGAAAGCGAATGGGACGCGATGAGTTTCAGATGGTGCGCCTGAGAAGTGGTTGGTGGCGACCTACATCCCCCACCGAATTTCCTATGATTCCTCTGTCTTTCTTTGTCCGGACCCGGGACCCGGGACCCGGGGCCCGGGGACCCAGCCCGAGGCTGGTGGACGAAAACTTGGAGCACAGCTTCAAGTCCTGGAAACGTGCGGCCTGAACGTGTGACATCGAACCGGTTTCTCTCAGAGCTTCGGGACCCGGCAACGTTGGTCCACAAAAAACCGGTGGGTCCTTTTCCCCCTTTAACCAATCACCGCAGAGAGGCGCCAGCAAAAAGACACACACCAGTACGGCGACATCGCTTCTTCTATGTTCTTGGTGTCCAAAAGCGGGCCGAAAAGTTCCGAAAGAAGCTCCAACAGCGGCCAACCAGAGCCGGAGGTTTACGGGTACGCCCCTTTGGTTGGTCTTAAAGGGCAGCCAAAAGGAAACCAACCAACCATTTTTCGGTCCCCCAAAGAAGACAAACCCATTTGAAGCCCTGGCTTTTGAGGGTACCAATTATCAATCAAAAAACCACCCCAAGCACGGCTGAGACATGTAGCACTGCCAAAGTGCGGTACTTGGCTGCCGAACCCTGGCGGGCCGGTTCCGATCGCTTGCTGGGTCGCACCTGGACCTAAGACATCCTGGGTATTAGCCTCGTGGTTGAAGAGACTGGCGCCCCGAAGAATTTGAACGGGTCCCTCAGAAACTCCAACTGCTAGATGGGCCCAGAGATTCGAGTTTGGGATCCAAGCTTACAAGGTCAGGTTCACGCTCCATGAAGTCGCCGGATCGTCTCCTTTCTCTCGACGAAACCAAAAATGGAAGCCTCTGACTACGCTCCCAGTTGCCGAGATTGTGCGGAAACGCACAAATAGAGTATTGCTTGCCACTACCCTTGGCCGTCCACTTAGGCTTTTAGACTTTTAAGGTTTAGTGGGGTTTTCATGTAACCTGCTAAAAGTTTGTGCTAAAAGTCAAACTTTTGGCAGGGGATCTGAGGACAACCCAGTACCCAGTACCCTGGTCTTCCTCGACTAGAAAAATATGATGCCAGGGGCAGCGCATATGTTTTTCTCTGGCTCGCTTTTTGCAGGCTTCAGGAGGGACCCGCAGGGTGCGCGGCCAAGTTGGCTGGCTCATGAATTGCAAGGGGCTCTGGAAGATTTACAGAATTTGTCATAAGTAAATTATGGCAGAATCCATAACCATGCGCGCATACGGTACGGTCATTTCACAGGGAAGTTAGGGGAGCGTTCAACAGGGGCAGACCATGTTGATCAAGTTGTTGGGCGGCGCTTTGTTGGAACTCCGGTGGGCCGTTGACAAGCCGTAGACAAACTGTAGACAAACCGAAGGCAAGCAATTGAACGGACATTTTTGACCGTGGAACGGCCATTTATTGCCGTACAACGGACAAGTTTTGGATGCACCTGCTTGGGTTGTTTCTTTGGCATCAATTGTGGATTTGTTTTGCAGCCGTCGTTCCGTGGCGGTTGTTTTGGCTTCATGTGGAGCTTACATTGGACCAGCTGCTAGTGTAACAAACATACCAATACAGACTAGACTGGCATAAGCCCACATTTTTTGTAGCAGGCAGGAGCTGCCCTTTTGACAAACTTGTTGCAATAGTATGCGATGCATGCTACCGAAAAGTGCCTTGCTCACACAATTATGGCTATTTGGTTGGATCTTTGGACTTGAACTTTTTGGGAACCACTGGGTTTTCCAGAGGAGACCGACACAAAGTTGACAACGTTTTGCAGAGGGGTCGTTACAACCCAGTTCCCCTCAAAACAAAGGAATTAGGTTGTAATGGCTTCCCCACTTGCTTGAGTGGGCTCTGAATCGAAGGTTTCCTCGAGCGCCAAGCCGCCCGAAGAAAGCTGGAGCGCCAGGAATCCGCGCAGGGCTGGGTTTGGCAGCGCTGGGCTCAGAGAAGGGACCGGAGACGCAAAAAACCGCTTCGGGTATGAGGAGGGAAACAATCCCCTTTCCATGAATCCAGAAGAATCCGGCTTTTCAGTTCTTGAAGCATGGACCTGGGGATCCACCTTTTCAGTACCAGGTTTTGAGTACAACTCACATGAGTGTGCCTTTTGGAAGTGAGTTCATCAGGGCAGTTCCGTGAAGGCGCGACTTTCAATGGCTGGAACTCGGAGATGCAAATGTCTCAAGCCAAAGCGAAGTGAAACACCCCAAGCCGATTTGGCCGAACTTGCGGCTTTGATCCCCAAGGGAGTCCCATGAGTCCAGTCTGGTGGATTTGTTTTTTTCACCCGCCCTGGAGTACCACAGGCGCACTAAAAATCAGTCGGAAAATCCGTACGCGTTTTTTCAGCAGCTACAGCAAGGAGTGAGGGACGCACAGCTACGGCGCTCTTCGGTGTTGCTTTCTTATGTCTACAACCGTGTCAACATACTGTATAAGAGATACAAGAGGGATACCCCGGCCCAAATCCAAGCAGGACATGCCATTACCTGAAAAACATCATGGGAACACCTTGTTTTTACCCTTACAAACGGGGGAACCTGGCTGTTGAAAACGCGGCCTAAGAAAGTCCCTTCTAGCTAGATGGTTAGTTTCTATTTGCTTTGGACAGCCGGTGATTTATTTTTACAACACGAACCAACGACGGGGTATTCAGAGCTTTGAAGGGGGGTTGTTTTTTTAGCCCCTCGGATTGCCCTGCAAGTGTCAGACATTTCTCGTTTGGTGGTTTTAAACCATAAAGTGAGTTTCGGGGAAACATTGGAGTTTCTCAATCCGGGTGGGTGTGTTTTGTTAAAGGTGACCCCTCCAATTGATGATTGTCCTTTTGTTTCCCTTTAAACCACGTCCGCTTGAATAATCCCGCTTAACAGGTACCATGAACAAAAAGACAGACCCAAATGGTGGACCCGCTTGGTGGTTGCCATTTCAAGGAAGCCCAGGGACCACGAAGTGGACATGAAGCCTTCGGCCCAGACCCGATGTCCGTTTCGGGCCCCTAATGTCGGATGAATCAATCCCCATTTGTTCGTATGGGGTTGTGCCTGGTTTCAGTGGTTCATCACTTTTGGAGGGGCCCCCACCGACAGAAGTTGGGGCCCCATTTAAATTACCTTCCCAAACCGAATCGCCCTTTTGGACCTTTTCCTATTTTTGGCCACCGTTTCGTCGTGGCCTTCCAGGGCAAGCTCACCCGGGATCCGGGACTTCAGCCGCCGCCCCAGTGGGGGGTTTGCCTCAGGTCCTGGCGCGGATGGACCGCCAGCTCGCGGCACGGGCACGAGCAGCGCATGCGCCAAGCCTGGCAGGAGGCGAGTCCCGAGTCGCGACTGCGAGCGGCGAGTCGCATTCGGTTTTTGGGGATGCGAAGGGAAAACAGAAAAGCGAAGGGTCGAAGAAAATGTTTCTCCGCTTCCCTGCGAAGCGTCCGGTTCCTGAGTTGTGTCAGCTCTTTTTTTTGGTGGGGGGGGTTGGTAGTTTGTTTCTCTTGGCGTTTCCCAGCGAATCGTCCGCAGGGGATCGATGGGGAACAGCCCAGGTATTTTTCCACGCATTTTTTGTTGAGCCCCCTTAGAATTTTCCGGATGAGGCTGAGGTGGAGTTTCTCCTATCCCAAGGTGTGGTTCCCAGCCATTCGGTTCCTTAGGTTTTTCAGTCCTTTGTTGGGTTTGGTAGTTTCCACTAAGCCACAAAACATGTTCGACTTTTAGCAAGGGATCGAAGGAGAACAGCCCAGTTTTAATGTGTTGGCCTCCCTGCCACCAACACAGCACCGCAAAGGAATTCCTTTAAGAGGAAGTTTCTCTTCCAGAGACCCTCGCAAGAATATATAATTTGTTTTTCTTCTTCTTGTTTTTGAAGTACCCCAGACGTGGGCCGAGCTTTGGGCAGCCAAAGGAAAGGGTTCAATTGCCCTGTTGTATTGCACTCTGGGATTTAGGTTCCTTCCAAACTGGTCAAAATCAATGCTCTTTTCTTCATCTGGTGGTTTCTTAGGTTGTTTGACGGGCAGGACTTCATGTGACAGGTACGTCAAAGAAATTTAGATCCTAAGAGACACCTAGAGCTAAACCTAAAGCAGGATTTTCGCAGCACTGGGACCAAGTCAAGGGAGCAGTCAGCGTCTAGTTGGTCTCCAATTTTCCAAGGCCAGGTGTCCTCTTGGTGTCCTCTTGGTGTCTTCTTGGTGTCCTCTTGGTGTTGGCGTTCTGTTGCTACGCCGTGGGTTTTGTTGGCGGTGTTTGTTCGTCACTGGCTTTCTTGCTGTATTTTGCTCGGTACTTTTTTTGTATTGGCGGTGGTGTGGTGTCCCGATGGGGTCTTGATGGGGTCGACGTGGTGTTCCCGTGATGTCCCAGCGGTATCCGGGTGGAGGTGTTTTGGGGTTGGGGCAGCTTGGGGAGGAGGTTGGAGGGCTCTTTTTTTTGGGGGGGAGAGGTTGGGGAGGTTGCGAGAACGAAGAGCACTGGCCGGTTTCTGTCATTGACGTTGGCCTTGTCGAAGTTGGATTGCTTGCAGCGTTTGCTAACCCTTACCATATTGTTCGTCCCTGCCACTTTCATCTGGCTTGACATGAAACAGGTGTGGGTTCAACTTCCACCCTAGCTTCCTGGGCGTTTTGGAATGCTGGCACTTCGGGATTGCTCTTGGTATCTCTAGGGCGGAATAGCTTGGAGCTAGCTTGCAGTTCACTTGCACTTTTTTCCCACAAGCACGGGGGACGGCCCCTTGTTGCCAGGAAGCGCGCGAGCGGTGGCAGAGGGCGAATGCCGCGTGAGAGCTATAGGACACGAGCGAGAGGTGGACTTCAGGATAGGAATGGATATCAACCCCGTTTGGGAGTTGACAACTATTAAGGTCTTGGGCCGTCCACTTTTCTGATCCCCTGCTAACAAAAAGTGATAACTTTTAGGTGGTTTTACAGGGAAACCCAACCACAAGACGAACTAAAAGCAACTAAAAACCTAAGGAACCGGACAACTCGCTGGGTGACCCGCCAAGCTAAGGTTCCTAGTAATTCAGTATAACGCAAGAGTTTTGACCATGGCGCAAATATGAGCCACTTGCTCGAAACACGGTAGATGCAGGTTAGTAAGGGGCAGACTCCCAGCCATAAATCGAATGGGTGCGGCGCCTTTTAATTTCCTTTCATGGATTTGGGTAGACCATTTGAATACCAGATGTTGATTGCGACTCTTATGTGAAGCTCAAATCTGTCACTCCCCAAAGAAAGAAGGAAGTGCCGCAAAAGAGATTCCGCTAAGACGTGTTGCGTGCGAACCCGTCAGGGAGCAATCGGTTCGTAACCCTGAGTCCAGCTCACTTGTAAGTCTACCGGATGGAGATGTGCCAGCAAGAAGTGGGCTACAACCAGCGTTCCTTGGGCCGAAGGTCTATGCCGGATCACCTTGCCGCCCTTTGTGTTCCCCAAAAACAGCTGAGGGGAAAGATTGAGGGGTAGGAATGTGAGTTGAAGGAGCTCAGCTAGCTCTCTGGCAGCATCAACTTATTTCTTCAAGTTAATGCTTTAGCTTTCCCGCAAATCCGGAGGGATGCCACTTCGGGCAAACGTGGATTGCAACCACTTCCAGTCTCAAAAGGAAACATGACCACCTACTTTCGATACCTGCTGGCTCGAATGATTCTCTTCTTCCTTTGTCTTTTTGTTCAGGGCCGTTCTAAGAAAATAGAAAAGCAACAAAACAAATGAACAGTAAGACACAAAGCCTTAACCATCGGTATCCTTTTCTTCCCATGGCCACTGGTTTTCTGAGATGCTTCCATCATGGCTAGGCATGGGGGGGCATGGGGGGGGGAGGGGGGTACGTTTCCAATTAGGAGGAACATCGTGGTGTTGTGTGATTTTCATGTTAGTTTGTCGTGACAGCAACCTGAAAAGGGTACCTTCAAAAACAAAAGCACACAAGGCGCAACACACACACACACACACACACGCACAAACACGGCCGCACATACGCACACCCACACACACAGACAAATACAAACACAGAGACACACATCACGCAAACTCGCAAGCACGCAAACACGCAGGCACACATGTACACAAGCACACAATGACACAATTACACAAACACACAAGCACACACGCACACAATTTTCACAAACACACAAGCACGCAACCACATTGTGCACACAATCACAAAAGCACACAATGCCATAAACGCACAAACACACAGACAACACCACGCATATACATACACACCCACACAGTCACACACACAGTCACACACAGCCCCACACCACCACCACCACCAGCAGCATCAGCAGCAGCAGCAGCAGCAGCAGCAGCAGCAGCAGCAGCAGCCGCGGCAGCAGCAGCAGCAGCAGCAGCAGCACCAGCACCAGCACCAGCACCAGCACCAGCACCAGCACCACCACAGCAACAGCAGCAGCAGCAGAAGCAGAAGCAGCAGCAACAACAACAACATCAATACATACACAAATGCAAACAAACAAACATACACAGAAATAGAGACGCACAAGCAAAAGCCAAACAAACAAACACACACACACAAACACAAACAAACAATAATCAATCAATCAATCAATCAATCAATCAATCAATCAATCAATCAATCAATCAATCAATCAATCAATCAATCAATCAATCAATCAATCAATCAATCAATCAATCAAGCAAGCAAGCAAGCAAGCAAGCAAGCAAGCAAGCAAGCAAGCAAGCAAGCAAGCAAGCAAGCAAGCAAGCAAGCAATCAATCAATCAATCAAACAAGCAAACAAACAAGCAAACAGGCCGACAGACAGACAGACAGACAAACAAACAAACAATAGGCGGGAAGAACTCCAAATGTCCTTGTCCGCCATTTGCCGCAGGATAAGGCTTCAGCCTTGTGATCGAGCCATTCTTTTCCACTTCCATTTGCTGAAAGGAGGATGCTTGATTTTTCCCGGTTGGTCCGGTTGGTTTAAAGGGAATCTACCACAACCGGACATATGTTCCATGAAATTTACCACAACTGGGTGTTGTTCCAAGGGACGGAAGCAAATGGAGGATTAGCTGCATCCTTATGGATGCCGGGCATGGGATGCCGAATAGGCCCCATGCCTGGGCCAACAGTGGCCCCGGTGGATTCTGCAGGCCCCAAACCGAGGGACCCATGCCTCCAAGTTTGCTCTATGGGTGTCTTCCGTCTTAAAGGCAGACCAACCAATGACATGTTCCTAGGAATTCAAACACAGGGTTTTGATTATGTGGCTCAGTTGCCTGTTGGGTGGGGTGCAATGGGGAGCATGGAAGTCGGATGCGGCCAAGCGCCCAAAGATATGGTCGTTGAGACCCTGTGCCGTGGCCCATATGTGGGATTCGCCAGTTCCGTAGCTAGAACTCAGTTTGCTCTCAGTCCCCAATGAATTGCTTGACCCGCACATATGCACAGGACAGTCACGTTGGCCCAGTCAGCTTCGACGCGCAGCCCAGCAACACTCACTTAAGCACATTCATCCATCATAGCCTTAGGCCCTGTGCGGAAAGGGTGTGGGTTGTATTCTGAAAAGTCTGATTGCTGTCGTGCTGGGTAAATGATCGCAACTTCACAGTGTTGGTTTGCAGCCCATGATGAACGGTTCTTTCACAGTGTCATGGCCTTTGTCTGGGCGTGTGCTTAGGACCGTAGGACGACGTGGCCTTTGCCGACGGTTTTGCCGTCAGGTGAAGTCCGCCTTTCTTTGGCAATTTGAGCCTAGGTTCTCTTTTGGTGGGGCCATATCGGTTTGGGCACATCGCTGCGAAGCAGCAGGAGGCACATAGATGGAATCCGGAGGAAAAGAGCGGATCGTGGATCACGCGGGTGGGTGGTTCCGTTCCTGAAACGGAGGTGGTTCTAGGGGTACCTTCCCCACTTTCCAGGGATCCGAATCTTTCTAGCAAACCTCCGGAAATCCAGGTTGAAAACGGATCCGGTTTTTGAGAAAAGAAGGTTGAAAAGAATGGAAAAGGAATCAGCCCCAAGAGTGGTGTTTTTTTTTGAACTCTCAAAAGGGATTTGGCCTGTGACCCGCTACATGATGGAAGCGAACAGCCTCTTGGAAGACTGTCCTTTTGACAAGAGCCTGTGCTCGTGCTTGTTTAGGGTAGCAAGTAGGTCACCACCATGACGTAGCCAGGGCCTCCTTCAAAGTTGTCGTGTGTTTTCATCGAGTAGACTAAATATGGGTCTGTTGTGCGGCCTTTTTACGAAGCGAGCAGTCCATTTCAGAAGGATCCGATTCTTTTGCGGGTCCTCGGAAGGCTTTACCCGTAGCGAACCGGCATTTGAGAACGCTGGAGCTCTGTAGGCAACTGGGCAGAGGTTTACTCCGATGCCCAGAGGGCCCATAGCCAATTCACTCAGCCGGAGCGGATGCCTAAGCCTGGGTTGCTCGCAGCCGAGCTCATGAGCTCATGAGGTGATGTTGGGTCGTTTTTTGTTTTTTTCCTTTTTTTCCTCGTCATTTTATTTTATTCTTTTTTTGGGGGGTACCCCATTTTGTGGTTTTGAAGGGAAATCAACCGGACAGCCGTTGCGTCATTTTGTTTGGGGGGGTTCGATTGCTACAGACGCGCCACCCATATGAAGTATTTGATTTAGCACGAAGCATGGGTGTACCCCTTTTGGCGCCACTGGAGAGGGGCTATGTTTCTCAGAGGCCTCAAGTCGTCGAATGGAGGCGGCGGTTGAAGCCTCCAGACGTGGACTGGATTCAACCAGTCTGCGGCCGGCTGCCAGGCTTTTTTTTGGGGGCAAGGCCGGTTGAAGATCCAAGTATCTGCTGGGAAAATGGGCTGTTGTGCCTAAGAGTTGAAAGTTGGCAGTCGAATCCGGTTCTTCTGGTTTAAGGGGTTTGTGGACTCTTGCTGTTTGTCGACCAAACTCCGAGAGCAGCTTCGCCCCAATTAGTTCTTCCCACTCAGGGGCGCAAAGAGAATCGGCCTTTTAACACAGGCGATGTTGGGCTTTTCCTGGGTCCAGATTCCAAAAGCTGATCAGCTTTTGCAATTTTAGGTTGAAGTGTGATAAAATGCAGGAATGGCCCTTCAGGCCAGTCCCAACCTCGTAGCCGGGAAGCCAGCGAACTGTCCCGAACGTTGCACCAAATTCTGCTCAGGCGACTTTTAGGCAGCCCAACCAAAACCCGTTTCTGGGTCCAAGGATCTCGCCCACGCGAAGGAGGGTGGCAATGGTGCCAGGGACTGAGGAATCCGCATCCAAATTGGGCGGAGGAAGGGACAAACCCAATGAATTGTTCAATGGTGCGGATGTCCACCCTGCGCACCCTGTTAATTCTTTAGTTCTGGGTCCTTGAATACCAAATGTCGAATTATGACCTTGGAGGGTTTTGTAACAAATTGCCTTGCAACTGGGTATCGACTACAAGAAAAGCGGTGTTGAAGGGGTAAACAAGGCGGACAGGGAAAGACATGTTCCTAAAATAAAGTCCCCAACAAAAATCTAGCTCGCTCAAACTTACAAAGCCCCTAAAACTTTTATAGTAAACAACTTGCTTGGCACGCATCGAGCTCCCTTCACGTGGATTTGGCTTTCACAGGCAGCCAGGTCAGGGAAAGGGCGGTTTTCACAATTCTACCTTGATTCTTGGGGTTCTTCGAGAGAACATCGTGGTCCCCTGGCAGGTTTTCCTTTCAGCCTTCCTTTAAAGACCAGCCAACACAGGGCCTGGATAGGCATACTTGTTGTTTGGAAGGATCAGCTAGTGTGAGAAGGACAATGCACAACCAGGCCATCTGGAAGGTAAAGCGAGCTCACCGACGAAGGTCCCTTGGGGATTCCTTGCAAACCTTAGCTCGCGTTGGCGTGTTGTTGTAATCTGCCCAGATCTCATTCCATTTTCCAGGGTTCCATTTTGAGTACCTATGTTACATGTTTGACCCACAGCCATACAGCGAAGGATGGGCCCATACCAATGGCTGCAACTTTGGGGTCTGGAGGTGAAGGGCCCAGCTACGAACCCAGGTAGTTGAACTGGGGTCTCTTTCGATCATTCAACATTCAAAGGTTCACTAAACATGGACCGTCATATCTGGTTGGGCAAAAGCTGCAGCTGTTCCTGCTTCCGCAGCCTTGCCATGGCCAGTCATCCAGGACTCCGTTCGGATTTGCTGGTTCCTGATTTGGGATTCGTTTTTTTTTTTTTTTCCATCGAACAGCCTGCGCCAGATCCAAACCGCGAGGTTGATGTGGAGAGGTTTTTTGGTCCGCCTCCGACCTACAAAGCCCCCAGCCCAGCTTTCGGGCACGAGGCAAAAGCCGGCGGAATCCGTGGAAGCCGGTGCCTCCGGTCTCCCCACTGGGGTATCCTGGGTGGTCAAGCATAGGGCAAACCCCAAAACCCCAAAACCGGGTTGAAGCCTGGCAAATGGACACTTAGCTACTCAAGCCTGGGGTGAATAAAACCTGCGGTCCACGTCTCATATATCCCCATGTATTTTGGTCCATCATATAACCCAGTGGATTGATTTTGACCCATGCCCGCATGGGCTCTCCATCCGCGCGTGGCTTTTTAGTGGAACTTTCTACCGGCCGGAGGTCGCAGCCAAGCATTGGGTCTGGAGCCCCAGCCGAAGCGCTTTGGGTCATCTGGGAACCCCGGCAGTCCGGCTGATTTTTTGTTTAGGTTTGGCTGAGGTCATTATTTTGACGGTTTCTGGGGGTTATCAAAGTCAGAGAATGGAATCGGTTGTTTCCCTTTAACCCACCACTTAGGGGGTGACTTTGATCATGGCAAAAGAATGAGGCCAGTTTGGGTCCACCTTCCGGCTTTCTCACCCGAAGCGTCCGTCACCCGAAGGCCTTTCGGGTTAGCTTTTGGTTGGTTTCGTGTTTGCTTCAACTTTGAGCCACGAAAAGTTGAAGCTTTTTGGCAATCTGAGGATAGTCAGGGGTTTTGGGTTTAGAGTTGGTAGTTTCCACACCACTCAAAGTGTTCGACGCTTAGGGGATCCAGGGGGAACAGCCCAGATGTGTGTTTGATGTAAAAGGGTAAAAAGATGAAGCAGAAGCTGAAGACACAATCTTTTCAGCCAACCCTCAATTAGAATAGACGGTTTGAATTATTGGTTTCGACTTGGATTTGAACCCCTGGCTCTTGTGGAACGGGAAACCACTCCCGGAACACCTCCAGACTATCAAGTAATCGCTGGTTGTTGTTGAATGGGAAAATCGGTCCCAAACACCTCCAAACAATCGACTAATCCGGCTGAGATGGGCGCGGCTCAAAAACAGGACTCGGCCCAAACTGGAACGGCTAAACCTGCGGTCTGGCTCTTGAACTTTGAGCCGCAGATGTGCTGATTGTCTTAAAATACGGCTACCGAAAAACTGGTTAGTTTGTTCTGGGCATCCCTTTAAAACAACCACTCCAACTAGAGGAATTCTCAGATGCAACCTAGAATCAATACCCGCTTTTGTTTTTACGGGTATTTCTTGGGAGCCTGTTCGTTGTCCAATGATTCAATGCCTCCTTCTTTCAAGAATATGTTGGATTTATTAAAGGATCGACCTCATACCAACTACAAAAAGGCGTTTGTGTAGTAAATTTTCGTAAAGGGTCGACGTCATACCAACGAACCACGGTGGGCCTTGCGTCAGTTGCCGTGTCTCGGGCCAACTGCAGCGCTCGGAGCGAGGCTGCCGCAGCCCACCTTGGTGTCATCGGTGCCTGGGCGCTGGCAACGAGTCGGGGAGTCGAAGCTTTGGGCGCCGTGCGACCCGTTTTTGAGGCATACGCCGCAAGTTCAAAGAAATGGCTGTGGGTGTCAAAACCCATGGTACCATGTTGGGGTAGGCGCACCACTCATTTTAGAACCTATTTTAGTGGGGATTGGGATGTTCACTGAGGGTGCGGGATTTTGACCCATGGCCAAATAGGCATGAAAACAAAAATCAAAGAGAGATCAATAGCGGTCATTTGTTTTTTTGTTGATGCCTGACCTTTTTTTTTGAGGGTGCCGCGATCCCCTCATTTGGAGGGAACAAAAGGGGGGCCCATTTCTGTTGGGTGGATTGTTCAGGTTCATTTTCGTGGCCCGTGACGGGCAACGAACAGGAGCTGGTTTAGATGGTTTGAACATGTTGAACATATTTCAACACCCTCATGGTGAAGAAACATCTGGTTTTGGCGAGGCCAATTTGAGTGTCCTGTGCGGTGACGTTGAAAAGGAGAATATCTGGAGTTCCGTTTCGTAAGCGTGACAATCAGGCTTTTATGAATCATAATTCCAATGTGTTGCAATCATATTGTTTGTTCCATTGTTTTCGCTTTCGGGGGCAAGCTGGGGGGCCTTCTCGCCTTGGTTTACAGATTTTGGGTCGCCCAATTTTGAGACATATCCTCTTTGGACAAAAGCTATCCTTCCACGTGAATCCCGTGTTCCGACGTGCACACAGTTTATATTACCGGGCATTTCACTGTTGGAAGGACCCAACTCGCTCTTTTTTTTCCCAACTGCAGAAAGCTGTGGAGTCTTTGCCCGTATGGGCTTATGATGGCTCCGGAGTCGGTCGGAGACGGTCTTGAAAGGATCCTGGACGGGGTTTGGATAAGGGTTTTGGAAGGGGGTGCTGTTGGGGGCACCGCCTGGGCTCATTCTGTTTCCGGAATGAGTTTGAGTTTCTGGGTAAGACCATGTTAATTAGTATCCACCGTGTCAAACATCCCAAGTATGGTAACCAAAAAGCGACCCGGGTGCTGGCAAACGTCTGGACTTGGTGTCGAAACCCAGATACCTTTTTGCCCCCCCCCCCCTTTGGTCCATTTTAAAGGGGAATCTGAGTGGTAGGTGGGTACCAGGGTTTTGACTCACAATGGCTCTCAAAAAGAAAGATGGGGTGTGCCTCAGAGTGTTTGTTGAAACCCCCAAACGATCTGGGTTCGTGTCAAACAGGATTGGGCTTGGCTTCCCATTTGGTGACCAATGTCAGGAAATCTCAGAAGGCTGAAGAGCCCCGGGTTCCCTCCCTTTCCCCCTTTGACCTCCAAAAGCGAGGCGATCGTTTCAATCGAAACCGCCAGTAAAACGGTTCATCAACTTTTGATCTGGGGAAGGCCGGTGACCCCAAATTAAAGCCAAGTGATCGTTTTCATCGAAACCTGACCCCCCTTCCGCCGCCTGAGGTGCAAGCTGTCGCCCCACGCAGCCCCGCTCAGGCCTGAACATCGCGCAAAGAGGGTGTTGCCGGGTCCAAGGTGTGTCCTCCCCAGTCTCTTCAAGGATCCTTCTCTTCAAAAAATGGGCTAAAGAGAACGATGGGTGAAGAGAACGGGGAATCAAAGCTTAGATGTGTGTGTGTGTGGTGTGTGTGTGTGTGTGTGTGTGTGTGTGTGTGTGTGTGTGTGTGTGTGTGTGTGTGTGTGTGTGTGTGTGCGTGTGTGTGTGCGTGTGTGCGTGTGTGCGTGTGCGTGTGTGCGTGTGTGCGTGTGTGCGTGTGTGTGTGTGTGCGTGTGTGCGTGTGTGTGTGTGTGTGTGCGTGTGTGCGTGTGTGCGTGTGTGCGTGTGTGTGCGTGTGTGCGTGTGTGCGTGTGTGCGTGTGTGCGTGTGTGCGTGTGTGCGTGTGTGCGTGTGTGTGTGTGTGTGTGCGTGTGTGCGTGTGTGCGTGTGTGCGTGTGTGCGTGTGTGCGTGTGTGCGTGTGTGCGTGTGTGCGTGTGCGTGTGCGTGTGCGTGCGTGTGTGTGCGTGTGTGTGCCAAACTTTTTTTTTTCTCAGGCCATTTGCCAGACCAGGACGTTTCATGAAGTTTGCACAAGCTCAGCATTGGATTAGGAGTCCCCTAACAAACAGCGGCGACTTGCACAAGCAAGTCATGAAGCAGTGTGTCCCAATGATATCTTGTGAATGTGTGAACTTGAGCGACCCTTTTTTGCCTCCAACCAAAAAAACTGCGCCTCGCGCCCTCTTTTCTTCCGGCCTCGCGGCTTGGAACAGTTTAACGACGTTTGACTTCAGAGCCCCTCCGAAACAATGGCGATTTCTCGGTTGACGTTGAAAGGGGAGCAACAAATTAAACTTTAGCAGCCAAGTGGGGATTTCCCACTAAACCACAATAAGCAACAATGTAAAATGTTTCCCAACCATGATTTGCTCGAATGGACCATGTGCCAACCGACCCGACGACCGGGGCTGATTTTGACTTGATAGAGCTGTGCTTACTCAGCTCTCGCACACAGTGTATCTGCAATGGGATGCCCCGCATCTGAAGAGTGGGCATCTAACAAAGAGGCTCTTCAGACTGCGCTGAAATGGCACCGAGGAACAGAGCCACACCTGCAATTTAACTTGGCTTGGTCGAACTGATCAAACACAGGGCGTCGTTGCTCCTGATGAGAAGCACCTAGGCAGCACGATAAAGTTGGCTTCTACCCACCTGCGGGGAGCTGCCATGTGCGTGTGTGTGTGTGTGTCACAGTGTGTGTTTTGAATAAAAGAAGAAACCAGAGAGAGAATAGCTGGAGATCAGCTTGTTTTTGGTGGGCCTTTGGCCAAATGTGCTGTAACGTGTAACGCTTCCCCTATTTGCTGATTTGTAAGATCTGATGACGAACAAACACATGTTTTTCTTGGGGGGGGGGGGGGGCGGGGGAGCGCGTCCCTATTGTGAGACTCGTTTGGGTATTTGTTGAGGTACTTTGAGCCCCCCTTCTGGCCCATGGACGCATCGAGCCGAACCGGTAACAAAAGGGAAACTTCAAGCCACGTGGGGCGTGGTTCCTTTTTTGAGTTGCTCCCCTTGTTGGATGGTTTGGAAGAGAAACCAAAGGACACCAGCCATTCTTAAGGTTGCGGAAGAAACAGAAGCCCCCGCATCGGATGTTTTCCAAGAGCGCCCAAGAATTGGGTACCCCGACGAGCCCCACACCGAAGCGGACGCCGGAAGCGTCAGGGCGCCGTGAGCTCGGCGACGGCTCGGGGACCCGGCTGACCGAGTCCGGCGGGTGTTGGAGGGTTGAGTGAACCGGGCCTGGAGATTCCCTGCAAGGAAACCAAGGATTGAGGATATTTTTTCTTTTTTTTCCTGGTCATTTTCAAGACCATTGCTCATTTCCTGCTGGGAAGCAGCAAAAAACATGGGAAACTTGCGGAACCCGCACCCGGGTTCCAACCGTTGCTTTTTTGGACAGTAGAATCCTGGCGTCCGTGTAGCGAACTTGTGACAAATTGGTGGATTGGGCGTAATTCCCCCCAGCTTGGTCAACTTTCAACCCTACGTGGGATTTTGGACAGGGGAAGAAGCCGTTGTTGCGACCCGGGTGCTGGACGGAATTGGAATTGTGCTTTGGGCTTCCCTGAAAAACCCATTTGAAAATGGTTACCCGAAAGACACCGCCCAAGTCAGCCACTTTAAGGGCTAGAATCCATCAGCAAAGGACTGAATGTAGATAGTACAATTCCCCCATGTTGGTTTCATCCTCCTTTTGCCAACGCAAAGGGATCGAAGAAATGCCATCTACTCTGACCCGGTTCCCTTTCAAGTACCAGCTTGGGCGAGGGCATGGTATGGCTTCGTATGGCTATGCATAGTCATAGTAAACCCCTGAGTGATTGGACATGGATCCCCAAATGGTGTCCACCAGTTCAGGGCCCGAAGTAAAATTGAGACCCAGATGAGTCCAGGGAACCCGGTTGGTTTGGAGCATCCCAGATCAAGTCCTAGGATGCTCCAATGGTTTCAGCTCTAAAGGGTCCAAAGGCGGGGTGTTCGCCCCGATTTTTTGGGAAAGCTGAGAGGACACGACGCAGTTGGTTGATTCCCTGGACATTCGGGCTATACATTTGCTGATCTTGTTTTGAGAGACTTTCAAGATGTGGGTGGTTGTGCCTTTTGCTTTTTGCTCAATAGGAGCCGCTTTGGTGGACATCAGAGATAACTACATGGTTGAATGTATGTAACCATAAGCCACATTAGAAGTAACATTCATAGATTCATAGCCATATGAAGTTTATTACACAAGAGAAATGGTTCCAATTTGAGAACATGTCCAGTGTCCTACCATGTTCTTATTAAATGAACCCACAACAGGATGCC
Source organism: Effrenium voratum (assembly GCA_963377175.1). Classification (NCBI taxonomy): domain Eukaryota; class Dinophyceae; order Suessiales; family Symbiodiniaceae; genus Effrenium; species Effrenium voratum. Next base: position 331,876 of record CAUJNA010003836.1, on the reverse strand, counting down.
CAACATCCATTTTGCTGGAGGCACGCAAGACCTACATGATTCATTCGGGGACCCCCCCCGAACCCTCTGGTCCCCTTCAGTTGCGGGGGATCGCCAAAACCTCAAAGCATGGCCAAAACCGCACGGGTCGAAGAATGGTCTTGGGTCCTGTTGCTTTCCACTTGGGTTTTGCCCTCGGGCCGATCGGTTTGTAGCTGCTCACATCCATCTGATGGAATGGTCTACCCGCACTACTGGTTCAGCAGCCATTGTGATGCTGTCAGGTACAGTGGCTCAGGGGCAACTCCCAACATCATTTTGATGGAATCGCAAACGCCACTCCACAGCAACAAAAAATGTACCCTTCACACATCATTCGAGAAGTACATTAGCGAGGCTGTGGAGTTTCGGATCGATGGCGGGGTTGCCGAGTATGTACACGCCAGAAGGGCCTTTTGCATAAAGAGGTATGTCACTGTCGATGGCGATGGCCATGAGGCAACGACCCGCGGCTTTTTTCCAAAGTCCCATGGTTGAAGCATAGATCGCAGTATCAGTCGGCGCAACCTGCAATTCCCACCCACCACAAAGCCACCAAACCACCAAACCACCAAACCACCAAACCATCAAGCCACGCAAACCACCAAACCACTAGTGACCACGATTAGATGGACAAGTCGGGAAAGTTGGGTAGGTATGACGTCATAGGAACGAAAAGCTTTAGGGACCCCCGCACCAGACATCTCCCGACGAAACCTTCGCCTCAACTTCGCTCTGCTTTGAGGTCAGTGCGCCGGACAGCAGGAGCGGTCGCCGTGGATCGATTCCCGCGGCTCATCGAAGCTCAAAAGCGGGGGAGGGCCATTTTTGTTGCAGGTTCCTCTACACCATGTGGGGGTCAAACGGATGGGTTCTATTCTAGGTCAATCAGGAGCTTACCGTTTCGGCCTCCTTTTTGGAAGTCGGGGACTTCAGAGGAGGGCTCCTATGGACGTTCCTTTGCTCACCTCCCCCCCGGTCCCAGCAAGCTTGGATTCGATCCTCGAAGGGGGACAGCACAGTTTTTTTCCACGCTATTTCACGCCGCTGGTTATTTTGGGATGAGGCTTAGGCAAAGTTTCTTTTGGCTCATCCCGGTTGCTGTGCAAGCCATCCGGTTCCTGAGGTTTTCAGGTGCTTAGGGTTTAGCGGTAGTTTCCACTAAAAAAGTCAACAAACAAACAAACCACGGGCCTAAGACCTCATGACTTAAGGTTTTTAGGGACAAAGGCCCTCATTTTTCGGGCCTTGGGCTCCCAGTGTATTTAACAAAAACAAAATACAAACTGCCCTCCTGGCAAATCAGCCAAGATTCTGAGGCTCTCGCACACTCTTCTCGGATTGGCGCCGGACTGGCTGGCTCGACGGCGCGTTTTTTTCCGACGCAGCTGACCAAACTGCACCCTCCAAGTACCATCTTGTTTCGGCCAGTGTTTTTGTAGAACGCTCAACGATTTTGAGGGTAACTACCTATAAATCGTTGACAGCATACCTTTTAATGAAGTGGGTACGGTGTGTAGCGGGTATTGCTAGTCTATAGTTAGTTTGGGCGGATAGGGCATGTCGGAGCATGTCGGAGATCACGACATATCAAAGCAGAAATGGATGGCAGTCAAATTCCGGACGTCAACTTAGTTGCCCAGTCCCTCTTCAGCTCTTCCCCTGAGGTGTTCTCCCGAGATTCACCAAGGGCAAGTCCGCGTGTTCTGCTAACACTCTTGATGTCTTTGTTTAGGACCTTACCCGAATAGGGGAGTGGTTTTCGGAAAACCAGGGGACACCGAAGCCCAGGTCATGACAAACTGAAGAATTGCCGGATCGAGTTTTGCTTTGAGACAACCTGGACCAAACCACAACAAAACCCGAGGCCAACACATCCCCCAATCCCCTTTTTTCGGACCTCCACGCTTTGTTTTTCTTGGAACCCACCAGCAAACCAATCAACTTTCGATTTGGGGACATCCAGTGGCCCCTGAATTTAAACCATGGGAAACTGTTCGCGGCTGAGTCAACTGCACTTTTCGATTTGGGGACATCCAGTGGCCCCTGCACTAAACCCGGAATATATATATATATATATATTTATATATACATATTTCAAAATAACAAAACACACACACACACACACCTAGAACAAAAAAAACAAACAGTGACCCCTGAATTTCAACCATGGGGGAAGCCGTTCTCCGCTGGAACCCCACGCCACCGCGCTACCTTTCCGCCATCTTTCCGCCATCAGCTCCGATCCCATGGCGGACGTGTCGGCGGGGCGGTTCCTGGCGGTGCGCTTGCGGCCGGGGCAGGAGCTGAAGGCGGGGCAACTGAACTCCTTTTGCCGCGGGCACGCGGGGGGGTGAGAAGTTGTTTTACGGATGGAACCGTTTTCGTGAGAAGGGGGTGTGCCACCGACTAGCTCTTCGTGCCCACGACTTAAAAACGGTGAGTTGTGAAGACGCCCCCGCGTGAATGTTGGTTGCGTGGGTTTTTTCTTTGGGCGAAATCAAAGGAAACACGGATATGATTTGTGGGGTTCGCGGCCCTGTGGCTTGTTCGCGAAAATGGATTGCCAATCTCTAGGATGGTTCAAGCCTTCAATACATTCCCAGCCGGCCGGTTCCTTTGTTAGTTGTTGGGTTTATGCAGTGGTAGTTTCCACACCACCAAAAGTGGTTGACTTGCAAGGGATCAAAGGGGTTTGCAGCCCAGACACGGGAAGTTGATCTTGAAACTGGTGACTCTGGTGAGTTGATGGACCCGTCCCTAGCCCCGTCCTCGGGCCTCGGGTTTCCGTGAGGTGCTTGAAATGGGTTCCCCGGGTCGACCAAATCTACGTGGTTTGGGACGCTGGGTGGCAATGCTGGTAGCCCACTACAAGTTTGGCAGGTGGGTTATAACTAAATTCAATCATTTAGTCAAGGCCCAGGCCTCGCGTTTGGTTAACATGATTCATTTTCAATGTTGGTTTTAAAGGGAATTTATCACAACTGGGCTTATTCTTGTTTTGGTTCTTTTTTCCAGGTCCCACCTGGTGGCTTATTCGCAAATGGAAGAGACCAAGTCGAGAAAATGGCTCGAGCGAATTCCCGCGTTTGAGGCGTCCTTGCTGGAGCTCAGCGCTGCCTTCAGCGCCTGCGCTGTGGTCACCTGCGTGGGCTCACTGCGCCAGGTGAAGCGGGGACCGGATGTGTGAGAGCGAGCTCCCTGGATGGCTGCGGAATGATGTGATTCCCCGCTTCGGGCCCGATTCCCCCTTGAAATATGAAGAAACGTGATTGTGTCAACCATGGCTTCTTAAGTGGTGCGAAATGGATCTCGTCATCCACAGTAATGTTGACCCAGGATTAATCCCGTCCCACTATTAGGGGGGTGAAAACCCCTCCAAAAGTGGTTTGCATCCCCAACAGGAATTGGACACCCAATCAAAATCAAGCAGCTTCCTCTTAATCCGGGGTCAACATTATCTAGGTCCCCCAGTAGTGCCCTTCTCTCCCCTTTTTTGGTCGGGAGGGTTCCCCTACTAAACTAGACTACAGCAAAAAGTTGGTACCCTCATTCCAACCTCGCTACTGGAGGACCTGGTCCTTGATTCGCTTTCAGGGCCCCTTGAAAGGCGGGTGAGCTTTGAGGTCTGAGGTAACCAGATGCTGAGCTGTCCAGCGGGCCCAATGAAGGGGGTACCTGGTTTCATGGTAAGGCTCCGGCCGGGGCAAAAAAGGGCTACACAGAAAGGATCTAGCCGCTTGGTTCTGGTTTTCCCTTTGGGTGGTGGGTGCTTGGTTCTTTTTTGGGTAGCGGTTGGGTGGAGGTTAGGTGGATAGCCACGGTGTCTCACCCAAGCCTTGAGGTTTCCACACTTTGTGGTTTCGGTTTGCACTTTGTCTGGGCTCGTTGTTTTCGTGATTTTGGGGGGCTCAAAGTCCGAAACTGGGGTCAAAGTCAGAAACTGATTTTTTTTGGAGTTTTGAATGTTGATGACTTTTTTGGGTGGCTTCCCTTTTGCTTCCCACTTTGGGTGACTTTCACAGTGGTAGACTCATGGGGCCAGTTATTGTGAAGCCCTTCAGGCATCTACGCCCACTGGTCAAAAGAATTTCAAGGGCTGGCAAGGACAATCACCGAGCCCTGAATAGGATCCGGATCTACACAACACAAGAGAGCAATGAACACGATCCGCGGGGTGTGACAGTTTGAGCATGGCACAGGTGTCGCCCGGTTGGCTTTCACAATTGGTGTTGTTTTTGTTTGGCGCGTGAAAAACGCTGAGAATGTCAGCCCCGGACAAGGGAAGGGTTGGTCTGTCTGGGTGGGGGTCACTGGTTGCAGATGGATAAACCAAGCTTGAGCCAACCACCAACTTG